>JAVJIX010000101.1:1560000-1712500 GCA_036785185.1 Paratrypauchen microcephalus
TTCTCACCTCCATACCAATGAAAACATTAAATAAACAAATAGATTATTGGAGTCCCTTCAGGGCAGCTCGTGGGCAGTAGCTGTTGCACAGCCTGTTTGTGCATGTGAAGGGAGTTTGAAGCCTTCCTGAGGGGAGAGAGCAGAAGAGGCAGTTCCCAGAGTGTGTGGGGTCCTGCAGAATGTTGGAGGCCCGTGTGTGGAGATGTGGGGATGTAGATGGTGGCCAGGTTCACAAGAGAGCAGCCCACCACTCTCTCAGCTGTTCTCACCACTCGCTGCAGGTCCTTCTTTTCAGCAGCTGTGCAGCCTCAGACTCCTTTGTCTGATCACAAATAATAATAATTAAAAAAAGATCTGCTCCTGACAGGTTGTCCGAGCAGCACTGAAGGATGGGTCAAATGCAGAAGAACAATGTCCCTATGTAAACAAAGTGAAGTGTACCTTAATATGGTGTATTTTTTGGAAAGTCCTGGTGGAGTCCTGCTTTATTTCTGGTTTATTCCTGGTTTAGTCCTGATTTAGTCCTGGTTTAGACCTGGTTTAGACCTGGTTTAGTCCTGATTTAATCCTGGTTTAGACCTGGTTTAGTCCTGGTTTAGTCCTGGTTTAGACCTGGTTTAGACCTGGTTTAGTCCTGATTTAATCCTGGTTTAGACCTGGTTTAGACCTGGTTTAGTCCTGGTTTAGACCTGGTTTAGACCTGGTTTAGTCCTGGTTTAGTCCTGGTTTAGACCTGGTTTAGACCTGATTTAGACCTGGTTTAGTCCTGGTTTAGACCTGGTTTAGACCTGGTTTAGACCTGGTTTAGTCCTGATTTAATCCTGGTTTAGACCTGGTTTAGACCTGATTTAGACCTGGTTTAGTCCTGGTTTAGACCTGGTTTAGACCTGGTTTAGACCTGGTTTAGTCCTGATTTAATCCTGGTTTAGACCTGGTTTAGACCTGATTTAGTCCTGGTTTAGACCTGGTTTAGACCTGGTTTAGACCTGATTTAGTCCTGGTTTAAACCTGGTTTAGACCTGGTTTAGACCTGGTTTAGACCTGGTTTAGTCCTGATTTAATCCTGGTTTAGACCTGGTTTAGACTTGGTTTAGTCCTGATTTAATCCTGGTTTAGACCTGGTTTAGACCTGGTTTAGTTCTGGTTTAGACCTGGTTTAGTTCTGGTTTAGACCTGGTTTAGACCTGGTTTAGACCTGGTTTAGACCTGGTTTAGTCCTGATTTAATCCTGGTTTAGACCTGGTTTAGACCTGGTTTAGTTCTGGTTTAGTCCTGGTTTAGACCTGGTTTAGACCTGATTTAGACCTGGTTTAGTCCTGGTTTAGACCTGGTTTAGACCTGGTTTAGACCTGGTTTAGTCCTGATTTAATCCTGGTTTAGACCTGGTTTAGACCTGATTTAGACCTGGTTTAGTCCTGGTTTAGACCTGGTTTAGACCTGGTTTAGACCTGGTTTAGTCCTGATTTAATCCTGGTTTAGACCTGGTTTAGACCTGATTTAGTCCTGGTTTAGACCTGGTTTAGACCTGGTTTAGACCTGATTTAGTCCTGGTTTAAACCTGGTTTAGACCTGGTTTAGACCTGGTTTAGACCTGGTTTAGTCCTGATTTAATCCTGGTTTAGACCTGGTTTAGACTTGGTTTAGTCCTGATTTAATCCTGGTTTAGACCTGGTTTAGACCTGGTTTAGTTCTGGTTTAGACCTGGTTTAGTTCTGGTTTAGACCTGGTTTAGACCTGGTTTAGACCTGGTTTAGACCTGGTTTAGTCCTGATTTAATCCTGGTTTAGACCTGGTTTAGACCTGGTTTAGTTCTGGTTTAGACCTGGTTTCGTCCTGGTTTAGTTCTGGTTTAGACCTGGTTTAGACCTGGTTTAGACCTGGTGTAGACCTGATTTAGACCTGGTTTAGTCCTGGTTTAGACCTGGTTTAGACCTGGTTTAGACCTGGTTTAGTCCTGATTTAATCCTGGTTTAGACCTGGTTTAGACCTGATTTAGACCTGGTTTAGTCCTGGTTTAGACCTGGTTTAGACCTGGTTTAGACCTGGTTTAGTCCTGATTTAATCCTGGTTTAGACCTGGTTTAGACCTGATTTAGTCCTGGTTTAGACCTGGTTTAGACCTGGTTTAGACCTGATTTAGTCCTGGTTTAAACCTGGTTTAGACCTGGTTTAGACCTGGTTTAGACCTGATTTACTCCTGGTTTAGACCTGGTTTAGACCTGGTTTAGACCTGGTTTAGACCTGGTTTAGACCTGGTTTAGACCTGGTTTAGACCTGGTGTAGACCTGGTTTCGTCCTGATTTAGTCCTGGTTTAAACCTGGTTTAGACCTGGTTTAGACCTGGTTTAGACCTGGTTTAGACCTGGTTTAGACCTGGTTTAGACCTGGTTTAGACCTGGTTTCGTCCTGATTTAGTCCTGGTTTATTCCTGGCCACAGTCTGCAGAGACAGTATCCTGATACATCCCTGCTTTATTGTTTTGAGTCCAAGTCTTGAAGGAAAATAACTGAAAGAAATAATAGAAAATTGCTGGTCTTGACTTATTTTTGTCTTAGTTCTTGTTTAGACCTGTCCCTGTCCTTTCCCGTCTATACCAAGTTCTGTATCATGCGTCAAGTGAAATGGCAAATGTTGTCAGGTTTGAAAAGTTTAACTATCACTTTTTCCTTGCTGCCAGTTACATTATCATTTTCTTTGTTTTTGTTTGGATAAAGCTCTCGCTCGCTTTCTCTCCTCCATCCCCCAAGTATCACTCTTACCCCGCCCCCCTCATGCACTCGCTCTCTCTCTCCCCTCTCTGTTTCTTGCTTTCTTTGTCTCTCTCTCCTCCCTCCTCTCTCTTTCTCATTCCCTCTCCCATTTCTTTCCCTCCTCCTCTCTCTTTCTCTCCCTCCCTCTCCTCTCCCCCCTTTCCTCTCCCTCCCTCCTCTCTCTTTCTCTCTGTATCTTAAAGTTTCCTCCCTTGAGTTGTGTTTTCTCTCGAGTTTTCCAGAGCTGAAACTAAGAAGGGGCCCATTTTAGGGACAACAACCGCAACTTGAACTTCAAACAAACCCTGAATATCCTAATGAAAAAAAAAGTGCTGATGCAGCTTTAGTGTGGGACCGCAAGCTACAGGTCTAAACCAGAACTCAACTAGGACTGAAACAGGGCCAGATCAGGACTAGACCATGACTAGCCTAAACAGTATATGTCTTCATGCATTTCATCAATTACAGGTTCTTTTATTACAGTTAAAAAACATTGGAAAAACATTGTTACTGTGAGTGTGGTACATTTGGCTTGGTCACATCAGCTGCTTGTTTCCAATAATGGGGAAAAAATAAGTTTAATATCTACTTTTGGAATAGGCAAAGCAATAACATCTACTATATGGAGACAAGAAGGTGGTGGAAAAGTTACATAGTGTACTTTAAAAAATAAACAAACAAAAAAACATGGCTAAGTGACTCAAAACCTTGAAAAATGCATTAAAGGAAAAGTAACGTTTTTTACAATTTGAGCCTTATTTCTGTAATAAAACAAGTTGTTTTACTCACCCATATCACTTTGGTGTCATATGGAGCATTTCCGGAGATGTTTTAGATTAGCGTTAGCCTAGCGCGACTTATAGCCATAGCTCGGGGCATTCCCCGAGCATGTAATATGCCCCGTGCGGGCTCCAAATAACACAAACTTTAGCACTTTTCAAATCATAGAAGCTCGATGTCTTTAGTCTACGATTTCGTTTGAATCAAAAGTGTCCTGTAATCCGAGATTTATCCATAGTTTACAGCTATGCGTTCCATGTTTGGGTCCCGGGAGCTGAGAGCACACTCCGCGCATGCGCACTGGCGTCCTCATCTACTCTAAACTATGGCTAAATCTAGGATTACAGGCCACTTTTGACCAAACGAAATCGTAGACTAAAGACATCGAGCCTCTATGATTAGAAAAGTGCTAAAGTTTGTGTTATTTGGAGCCCGCACGGGGCATATTACATGCTCGGGGAATGCCCTGAGCTATGGCTATAAGTCGCGCTAGGCTAACGGCGTTAGCCTAACGTTAATCTAAAACATCTCCGGAAATCCTCCATATGACACCAAAGTGCTATGGGTGAGTAAAACAACTTGTTTTATTACCGAAATAAGGCTCAAATTGTAAAAAACGTAACTTTTCCTTTAAATCTATTCATATTTTGTATTTAGTTTTGATTGAATGAAGACAAACTTAGACTTACACAGACTTTATTAATCCACAATGGAAATTACTTGGACACAGTAGCTCACATATCACATTGAATAAATAAAATAAAATTAAAAAAATGATCCAAGTGTAAGGCTATGTGTTCTAATTTAATCCTGGTTTGATCCCACATCAGTTCTTCTACACAGTAGACTTTGATTTGGTCCCGTTTTGGGTGCATTCACACGATCACATCAGAATTGGGAATAAACTGTGCTAAATCTGGATTAGACCAGGACTAGAAAAACCCCAAAACGAGCCTACAAATGTGTGAACTCGCGGTCTAGTCCAGGTTTAGTCTTCTTCTAATCTTTAAACCATGTACAGTATTTGAGCAAAACCGTCTTGCTCCATTACAGGTCAAAATAATCAGAAAGTGCATGTTAGCATTCTAGTTGTTGTTAGCTTTGACAGCAAAAATCCACTCTGGTCTCTGACAATTGTGAAAAGTACTTATATAAATAGGACGCTCTGAATGCATCAGGTAAGTGAGGAAGAACTTTGAACCACTACAAACTGTTGACAATGAACTACTTCTGTTTTTCTATTTTTTAAGACAATACAAATCCGGTAGTGTCTTTTTAAGTGTTGTGTTTTCATGTCAGTTTTTGTTTTTGAGTATGATTAAATCCCCCTGTCGTGCTTTCTCCAAACTTGCTTGGGTCGCACAAATACACATATGTTTTCCATTATATTCCTGTCGTAGCTCTTTCTTGCAGAGTCTTGCTTACTGCCTGCTTGTGTTGCGCTGGTGGGTGGATTCTGGGAGTTCCCATCTCATTTCCTGTGGATCAGACCCTCCCAGGCCTCAGTGATAAGAGACAGCTGAACCAAAGCAGAACCAGGACAACTTACAGCCCGAGTTTGCTTTTATTTAGGCCAAAGTTCAACAGATTTACCCAGCAATCGTTATCACTACACCACAACTTTCCTTTCCTTTGCCCATTGTGAATATTCTTACTGTATAAAAGGCAGGAGCACTGCATTGGGGACCCACTACTTTTCGAAAATTCAAACTGTATTCAGCTTCCATAGGAACCATTTTGAGGACAGTTCACCATTCAGAAGCTTTATTTTGGTTTGGATTATGGCAATTTTTCATCACCACGGACTTTATATTATGTATAGTTTGAACAAATGACCAGTTCAGATTTGTTACAATTAGACTAATATTTTATGTTCTAATTTGTTTAGGAAAAAATTGTAAATTTTTTCCTCATAACAGGCAGACCTAGGCTTTGTTTTGTTTCATTCACACAAACCCTGCATATTTAGGCTGAGGTCTTCTCTTAAAGGTCCCATGACATGAAATTTTCACTTTCTGAGGTTTTTGAACGTTAATGTGAGCTCCCCTACCCTGTTTAGGCCCCCCCCATGGTTAAAAGTTGCGAAATGTCTAAACTGAGCATTTGCGATCCTTTTCTGCGTTACAAAAAATTGGAGCTCAAATGGGCGATTTTGAACAAGGAAACTTATTGACGTCAGATCGAAAAAAGAAATGCAAATGCAGTTCCACCCCCGTCTGTCTGTACTCAGCGTCTCTGTAAATCACGCCCAGAGAGTTTGGACCGCGAATGCGCTAGGCAATGCGAAATGCGTTTTTTTATTTGCCTGGAGGCACGTCCGAGTGTTTCTAGGCTCGGAAGTCCTTTATCTGAGCCTCTGGACCTTTGAACAGCAGTGGTTTAATTTTATTTTATGTGGAAATGTGTTTATTTTTCAATGGAACGCTTCAAATCTCTCCCCCCGTGCAAAAACAAGGAAATGGATCAGCTGAGAGCTGACAGCGGGAGAGCGGAGAGTTTGGCCACGCCCCCACCCTCTACTATAGGCCAGCTCTTTTCTCCTCATTTGCATTCAAGCAACAACGCCCAGAATAAAGTGTTTGAGAGAGATATTTATGACTCTTTCTCATCTTATCTCTGTTTCTCATGCACTGAGTGTTGATTTTGAAGAAGGATTCATTTACAGTATTAGGGAACCATTAAGGAGCCATATAAAAGTGGTATATGTGGTAATATAGGAAGTAGGGCTGTCAGTTTAATGCATTAATTAGATTAATTAATTACACTGCAAATAAACGCATTATAAAAATTAACACAATTAATTATGAGTGGCAATTCAATGCTCGCGCATTTTAAATTTGGCGTGCGGCGAGCAAATCGCTGCCAGGGCCTTTGAACAGCAAGTTTATTAATAAAAATAACAAAGACGGGACTATCAACTAGAACATAGTCATAGTCATAGTCATAGTTGCTTTATTGTTGAAAAACAATCATATGTACATGTACATAGAGTGAATTCGAAATTTAGTTTCCCCACTAACCAGGCAGGACAGTGATAGAGTGGGTAGGGGAGGGGCCGCTGCGCTTGCGCGCGCCGCCGACTGGAAGATGCAGAGTAGAAAAGATGCAATACAATCAATGACAATTATACACAACATGTATTGACAGAAAACAATTGGACAGGTAACATATGGTGTCTTTTTCTTTGGCGACAAGAGGGAAGGGTGTGGGGCAAGGGAAAAGATCAGAAATCCATGAAATTGATTGAAAACTGAAGAAGAAGCAGACATCCTAAAAATATACAGGGCAGTATTACTTAATACATGTGAGTGTGAGTCCAATAGTGTGTGGCAATGTTTTTGTAGAGTCTGTGAGATAAGCGGCGGGTGGCGGCCTTGGACGTGTTTGTGCAGAAGATGCAGTCAAAACAAAGAGTCCGGTTGCATCACATTTTTCCAGGAGAATTGATTACAAAAAGGGGAATTTAACATAATCGATACATTTTAGAACCCAGGAGAACAGACAATTTGCCAGAACTCTGGTTTCTGTCAGGTCCCCACTTCCTGCAGGTCTCCAACGCAGTGATTTGTAGCTTTTGTTAAAAAGAATTTTCCGATCACCGAAGCTGCTCCAGCCTGAGGGATCCACCGGACAAGTTCCATCATGATAGATCAAGCATGAGCGCACTTCAACAAACCACCAAACCACCAAACCACCAAACCACCAACCACGCTTGCAGAATTTGGGAAATGAATGAGCAAAGCAACCACAGAAAAACTGACAAACTCAATCGCAAAGTGGGTTCATTCGTTCGTTCGCACGCTCACTCACTCACAATTTCTCTCTCTCTCTCAATCTCTCTCTCTCATGAGATTAAAATGCGATTAATTAGATTAATCAAATCCTGTAATTAATTAGATTTTTTTTTAATCGCCTGACAGCACTAATAGGAAGTGCTCCACTGTGTTTTAAACTCTATATACCTTCACTAAAATCATTTGGATGATTCCAGTCCTAGAATTGCCAATCTCTACTGAACTAAAGATTAAACTGTTAACTTGAAAACCACCATCTCATGACATCATGGTGGAACAGATCATTTTGAGTTTGGGAAATGTAGACAGACTAATAATGCAGGCTTACTGAAACATGCATGAATGAAACAAAACACAACTCCAGGTCTGTTTTTGATATGGCTTAAAGGGATAGTTTGTTGTTGTTGTTTTTTTTATGTGAATCTGTATGGCGTCCCCTTCAGCAGTGTCGTGCATTAACACTGACTTATCGCTGACAGTGTCCTGTGAGCCGAGTTCTGCCCCGGTTCTGGTGCTGACGAAAGTAGGTCCAGCAAGTTAGCGGGGACAGTTAATAAAGCTTAGCCTGGGAATTCCCAGGCCGCTTCCGTTCGTTTCGAACTGGAAGGCGGCCTGGAAACTCGTCCAAGCGAGAGTCCCAGATTTAGGGCCCCAATCAGAGAGCGGGGGAGGTGTGGCAAGACGGTGACGCGTACCACATGACAAACGGAAGCTTGTAGTTTGAACTGACAACTGACATGATTGGCTATGGACTTACGTATACGCTCAATGATAGACATTCATAACGCCCAATAAACGGCCGTTGGCAATCGCTAACCACACCTCCGCTACGGGATTTTTCGAAGCGAGTTTCCAGACCCATATCTCACTTGTGATATGGTCAGGTGTTAACCAGACTAAATAAAGCTTGTTTCGCTTGGTGCTATTTTCTCTTGATTCCTAACACTACGCGCTGCTCTCAGCTAGACAGCCGTACCCGTTTGTGTTTTAATACTCGGGAAGTAAAATGTCTGACTACAACACCGACAAGGAGAACGTAGCAGCCAACATAACGTTATGTTTTGTAGAAGTTTTCACTGGTAATATGACATTGATTTGCTGCACACGAGATTACTAGCAGCTAGCTGATTATTCACTTGTTCACTTGTAAACATCACCACTTGTTACACTGACCTGGGGTGCTCTTCAGAAGCTTCCTCCTCCGTGCTGGGGATACGTAATCCTCTTCACTAAAATGTGCATTGCACACATGAAGCTTTTTTTTATTTTAGCCAATTTGGTGTTCACATTGAACCCTATGGCAAGAAGTCAAAGTTGCCTCAGGCGGCAGTAGCTCAGTTGGTAGAGCGCTTGCCTGGTGATCCAGGGGTGGGTGGTTCAAATCCTGCTCTGGACGTGTGATCCCAGCTCCCACAGATGAGCGCTGCCATTATGTCCTTGGGCAAGATGCTTAACCCCACCTCGTCCCCAGTGTCTGCGGACACTGGTAGCCCCCCATGGCAGAAGAAACATCAAGGCCTGTTGTGACCTGAGCCACCTGTGGGAGGATTCTCCAGCTGAGGTCCTGACCAAGCCGAAGCAAGAAGATCATGGAGATGGTCCCCGAGCACAGTAATGTGCAGCCCACTGCTCCTAATAACAGGATGGGTTAAATGCAGAGGACCAATTTTGTTGTGACAATGACAATAAATAAATATTCTATTCTATTCTACCAATTTTGTGACAAGAAAACAGTTCATCTTTGTTGGTACAACCTGGATAATCACAGGTCTGCCACATTTTATATCTCTTCTTCTTCTTCTTCTTCTATTGATAGCTATATTTTTATTCTGACGTTTCTGAATTGGTGATCTGAGGACGTAAACACTGCCAAACAACTGAAAAAGTGTTGGGTTCGCGTGTGGCTGTCCAGCAGGGGGCAGCGCGCAGCGATAGGAATCAAGAGAAAATAGCCCCAAGCGATTATGACTTCTGACTTTT
Organism: Paratrypauchen microcephalus; assembly: GCA_036785185.1. Lineage (NCBI taxonomy): Eukaryota > Metazoa > Chordata > Actinopteri > Gobiiformes > Gobiidae > Paratrypauchen > Paratrypauchen microcephalus. The sequence continues at coordinate 1,569,304 of JAVJIX010000101.1, forward strand.
TCCGTGGACAACTGTTTTGTGACGCAAATATATCACTTTTTGGACAAATATTGTTTTGAGAAGAAAAAGAAGAAGTGACTTTAATGATCTCACACTGGAGAAATTCTTCTCTGCATTTAACCCATCCTGTTATTAGGTGCAGTGAGCAGCACATTACTGCGCCCGGGGACCATCTCCAGGATCTTCTTACTTCGGCTTGGTCAGGACCTAAGCTGGAGGATTTTTGCCTATGGTGCATGTTTTGGGTTGACAAACAAGCTTTATTAGCTGTCCCCGCTAACTTGCTGGACCTACTTTCGTCAGCAACAGAACCGGGCAGAACTCGGCTCACAGGACACTGTCAGCGATAGTGTTAATGCACGACACTGCTGAAGGGGATGTCATACGGATTCACATCAAAAAACACAAACTATCCCTTTAAAGAGACAATTTTACGTAATCTAGGAGGATCATGATCTGTTTTTTGTTTTTTGTTTTTTTCTGAGATCGTCATATTGTGATTGAATAAACAGCAAGTTTGATAGATCATTTTTCTTTGTTTAGGAGGAAATCCAACGAGACCATGACTGTGCAGACCATGTGTCACCATCCTGCTGTGCCACTAGAAGCCGTGGACCCCGCCGTGCTCCTAAACGTCAGCTCCAGAGAATGTCACATGGTTCCTCAGCCAATAGCAGAGGGCGCGATGATGGTGTGCGGCTGCAAAGGAGAGCACGAATGCAACGACAGGCTCATCTTTGACAAAGGAGCCAATGGTAAACTAATACTGTAAACTCCACAGTATATTTAAATACTATAAAATGCATCAGGGGTCAAAGTTTAGAACTGGAATAAAAAATGGTTTGCTAAAATGTTTTGGAGGATTTAGGATCAGTAACATTAAAGGAAAAGTAACGTTTTTTACAATTTGAGCCTTATTTCGGTAATAAAACAAGTTGTTTTACTCACCCATATCACTTTGGTGTCATATGGAGCATTTCCGGAGATGTTTTAGATTAGCGTTAGGCTAACGCCGTTAGCCTAGCACGACTTATAGCCATAGCTCGGGGCATTCCCCGAGCATGTAATATGCCCCGTGCGGGCTCCAAATAACACAAACTTTAGCACTTTTCAAATCATAGAAGCTCGATGTCTTTAGTCTACGATTTTGTTTGGTCAAAAGTGGCCTGTAATCCCAGATTTAGCCATAGTTTCGAGTAGATGAGGACGCCAGTGCGCATGCGCGGAGTGTGCTCTCAACTCCCGGGACCCAAACATGGAACGCAAAGCTGTAAACTATGGATAAATCTCGGATTACAGGCCACTTTTGATTCAAACGAAATCGTAGACTAAAGACATCGAGCTTCTATGATTTGAAAAGTGCTAAAGTTTGTGTTATTTGGAGCCTGCACGGGGCATATTACATGCTCGGGGAATGCCCCGAGCTATGGCTATAAGTCGTGCTAGGCTAACGGCGTTAGCCTAACGCTAATCTAAAACATCTCCGGAAATGCTCCATATGACACCAAAGTGCTATGGGTGAGTAAAACAACTTGTTTTATTACCGAAATAAGGCTCAAATTGTAAAAAACGTTACTTTTCCTTTAAAGGGAACATGTTATGCAAAATTGTCTTTTATGAGCTATTATAAAGTTGCCCTCACCGTTAAGCCTACTCAGAGTTGTATTTCGATTCATATGCATTTATCAATAATCCTGTATTGTCCTGCATGAGGCTTGAGTGACAATTCCCAATTTCACCTACCTCCTATCCCCGCCCACTGTCCTGTACTTGCTCCTTTATTCCACAAATTTATTCCACTCCTCCTGCATATCAAAACGTTAATTGAATTTTTTACCACTGCCTTAAAGCCTCAGTGTGTAGGATTCGTGGCGCATAGGTGGATGGTGCTATTGCACTTTCTGTTTTAGCTACGGCAGAGCTTAAGGGTCACCCGGGCGCTACTGTATAAATAAAACGCTGTCCCGTTTTGTTTTGTTTTTTTCTCATGAAAACACACATTCCCGATCATGTACCATGACAATCTACACATCAAATGAAACCTTACAGTCTCCTCTTTTTGACTATGCAATTCATTTCCCTGCACAACAATCACTCCCCGAGCACATGGGGCTTTTATACGGAAAAGCACAAAACGAGGTTGGCTTACCTTAGAATGCTTTGCACAGGTCAAACTCTGTATTTCACCATAAACTTGCTCTCAATTTGTCCGTAAGGATCCAGCGAATAAAATCCAGTAAAACAATTTAGTCCAAAACACGTGTTAGATCCATTACGACGTCTGATCCGGCAGCATGCTTGTGTTGTTTACCCAAAACCACGAGCCTTGCCGAAGGCGAAGGCGGAGCCCAAATGTCCTTCTGCGGCTCTCGTATTCAAAATGGCTGCCTCTGCATGGGGAAGATCCCCCTTTTATGTGACTATATCTAAGTCCAAAAGAATACTTTGATTTCATGATGGAAGTGAAAATGCTTGGAAAACAATGTATTTTTGAATGGGTATCTTCAATTTCAGTAATTAACGGGTAAAAATCTTACACACTGTCCCTTTAAAGGTCTTATACTCGTTTCATTCACATATGTTTGCGTAACCCTTTATTATTTGTCTACAAAGCTCAAAATGCTCTGTTCCACCTTGTGACGTCATGAAGTGGTTGGTTTCAAGTTCCAGGTACCTTTTACCTTTTTTGAGTAGAGACTGTCAAAAACACAGTGGAGCACTTCTGTATTACCACATGACATCACAAGAGTGTTTTCTGTTTAAGCGAAGAACTCGGCCTAAATACATTATACATACATATAATGAAACAAAACACAACTCCAGATCTGTTTGTGATGAAGAAACAACGTTGTAACAGAAAATAGAGTAACAGAGGCCCTTTAATTTATGCTTTATCTGTTATTTTCCAGGTTTCTCCAAGCTGCAGAGTAAAGAGGTGATCCCGGTGGTCCTGGTGAGCCTGGTACCTCCTGTTTTAGTGGCTTTAGTCGCTTCCGTTGCCTTTTACATCTACCGCACTCGCCGCTTTGGCAAACCAGGTCCTCCAGCGCGCACCGAGTGGCCTGCCAAACCCCCTCACGAGCTGTACCAAACCCTGGACCCTCCCTGTGGACGCCAAGCAGAGTGTGGAGAAAGCATCACCAATTCTTTGCAACAGATTGAAAACTCCAATGCAAAAATACCAGTTATTAACAATGGTATTAGAGATGTGATCGAATGGCGAGGAAAGCTGACGACTCCTCCACCGATTAAACTTGAGACTTTGGTTGGAAAAGGTAGATTTGCAGAAGTGTGGAAAGGTCGACTGGTTCATAGCAACAAAACAAACTCTCACGAAACAGTAGCTGTCAAAGTTTTCCCCGCCATGGAGTACGCGTCATGGAGAAATGAATGTTCAATTTTCTCAGATCCGAAAGTCCAGCATGAAAATATAGTGACTTTTTTGGCTGCAGAGGAAAGGGGTGGGCCAGGACACGCCCATAGGAAGTACTGGCTGGTTTTGGCCTATCACAGCCTTGGAAATCTGCAGGAATTTCTGGCTGAGAATACATTAAACTGGGAGGAGCTGATATCGATGGCCAACAGCGTCGCGAAAGGGTTAGCGCATCTTCACAGTGATACTACACAAACAGGGGTCCCCAAGGTAAATAAACAGGTTTCAAGCTTAAATACTGAAAAATGGTCCAAACTCCATCTTCTGCTCTGTCTCACCCTCTCCTCTGCATCTTCTACTTTTTCTGTACCCAGCCATGAAAGAAATACAGTTGTACCTCACCTTACGAAATTAATTTGTTCCAGAAGTGGTTTCGTAACGTGAAAAATGCGTAAGTTGAGTAGCTATTTCAATGGAAAAGGCCTGATTCGTTCCAAGGCCCCGATCCAAGTTTTTTTTTTTAATAGTGTAACTTTTTTTATAGTGTAACATTGTGTTCTGTGTTTCTCACATTTGTCTCTCGTTTAAACACTCAAACTTTCATAGATTTTCAACAAAATGTATTAACAGTGAAGTGTGGGGGGGAAGCGGGAGGGGGGAGAAAACCGCACTCTGACACGTGTGATGGCGCAGCATGACCCGGCGCGGAGCTGATAGCAGGTCTAGACCAAGGTCTAAACCTGGACTGGACCAGGACTAAACCTGGACTAAACCTGGACTGGACCAGGACTAAACCAGGACTAAACCAGGACTAGACCAGGACTAGACCAGGTGGATTAAAGCAGCGAGGAGGGGACTGCACGCAGTCTGAGCGCATGAACGCATGAACGAGACCCATGCAAGAGCCGCGGGCTCCTCCTGGCTTAGTCCAGGTTTAGTCCTGGTTTAGTCCAGACCACCGCAGCTCCTCTAGACCTCCTCTAGACCTGGTCAGGTCTAGAGGAGGTCTAGACCACCGCGGCTCTTGCATGGGTCTCGTTCATGCGTTCATGCACTCAGACTGCGTGCAGTCCCTTCCTCGCTGCTTTAATCCACCTGGTCTAGTCCTGGTTTAGACCTGGTTTAGTCCTGGTCCAGTCCAGGTTTAGACCTTGGTCTAGACCTGCTGTCAGCTCCGCGCCGGGTCATGTGCACTATCACACGTGTCTCCCCCCTCCCCCTTCCCCCCACACTTCACTATTAATAATTTTGTTGAAAATCTATGAAAGTTTGAGTGTTTAAACGAGAGACAAATGTGAGAAAAGTTTAAATCCAGTCTGAGAAAAGCGTATAATGTGTGTGGCCGCATTATTTGAATTTTTGAGATTTCGCGTTTCGTAACTTCGTAAGGTGAGGTACCTCTGTACTCAGTTTTGTTATTTATATAAAAGTACAGGTACTGATACAAATAAATACTCAAGTAAAGTAAAAGTATATAAATGAAAAATCTGTAAAAGTATTAAGGTACATGTTTGAAAATGTAATTAAAGAGTAAAAAGTACAAATATTTTGTTCAGATTTTGAGATATTATAACGCTTCAAATGTAGTGATTTTGATACAGATTTGTGCATAATTTTGTTTGGGTTAGTGTTAGCCTAATCCTAAACCTAACCCGAGCTATTTTTAATTGTATATTGATTAAAAATAAACCCTCAGCCTTTTCAGCAGGTCTCAAAACAACAGTTAGAAATGCTTTTACTTAAAAAATGTAGTGGAATACCTGTAGTAGAATACCTGCTCTCAAATATACAACACTTAAAGGAAAAGTAACGTTTTTTTTTACAATCTGAGCCTTCTTTCGGCAATAAAACAAGTAGTTTTACTCACCCATAGCAGTTTGGAGTCATTTCGAGCAGTTTCGTAGAAGTTATGTTGTAGCGTATCCGTTAACTTGAGTGCTCGGGGCATTACTTTGCGGTCTCCAAATAACACAAACTTTAGCACTTTTCAAATCATAGAAGCCTGATGTCTTATCCTACAATTTTGTGTGGTCAAAAGTGGCCTGTAATCCGAGATTTAGCCATAGAGTAGATTAGATGAGGACGCCAGTGCTCATGTGCGGACTGTGCTCTCAGCTCCCGGGACCCAAACATGAAACGCAAAGCTGTAAACTATGGATAAATCTCGGATTACAGGCCACTTTTGCTTCAAACGAAATCGTAGACTAAGACATCGGGCTTCTATGATTTGAAAAGCGCTAAAGTTTGTGTTATTTGGAGCCCGCACGGGGCATATTACATGCTTGGGGAATATATTATATGCCCCGAGCTATGGCTAGAAGTTGCGCTAGGCTAACCGCTAATCTAAAACATCTCTGGAAGTGCTCCATATGACACCAAAGTGCTATGGGTGAGTAAAACAACTTGTTTTATTACCGAAATAAGGCTCAAATTGTTAAAAAAAATGTTACTTTTCCTTTAACTCCTTTTATTTCATTACGTTCCTGTCTGTACCACACATTCACTCTCCCTCCTCTGTTTCCAAATAATGTTACCAAAGTCAGAATGCTATTGTTGTACCATTAATTAGGGGTGTACCTCAAAATTCTGGTCGTGAGCCCATATTACATGTTCTATATATGAAGATTGCAACGCCCCTGCCATTAAATCCTATATTGTTTTGCTTTTGCAGGTGCCCATCGCCCATAGAGACCTGAAAAGCAGTAATATTGTGGTGAAGAGCAGACAGGACTGTGCTCTGTGTGACTTTGGTTTGGCTTTGAGACTGGACATGTCCCTCACCGTGGACGACTATGCCAACAGTGGACAGGTAAACCCACACAGGAGTACAGCTGGTCCATATAGCTGGGAATCGACTAAAAGATCATATTGGAGTAGTTGTTTTGATGATACACAAAATTATTATGCACTATAAATTAGGGCTGCAGAATTTTGGTGATTCAGTTTGAAATTAAATGTTTATAAATTAGGATTCTGTTCAAAGTACACACTGTAAACATCTCCCGGAGCATTCATATTTAAGAGAAGACTGAAGTATGAACTGATAAATTAATACAATCCCATACAATTCATGTTTTTAGAGGTCTACACCAGTAAAAAACTATTAAAGTACTTGCGTGAAAAGTCCCTCAGTCGTCCAGGTAGAATCCATGATAACAGGAGAAGTTCAATTTGTCAACTGGACCAAGTTTGTTTGGTTGAAAACGTTTCGCCGCTCATCCGAGAGGCTTCGTCAGCTCTAATAATAATCATTATTAGAGCTGACGAAGCCTCTCGGATGAGCGGCGAAACGTTTTCAACCAAACAAACTTGGTCCAGTTGACAAATTGAACTTCTCCTGTTATCATATTAAAGTACTTGTTTAAAAATGTGCTTTAAGAGTAAAAAGTCAAAAGTAAGTAGTGTTTGATAGTGTTGTTAATTTCTTAAAGGTCCCATGACATGGTACTTCTTGATGCTTTTATATGGCTCCTTAATGGTTCCCTAATACTGTAAATGAATCCTTCTTCAAAATCAACACTCAGTGCATGAGAAACAGAGATAAGATGAGAAAGAGTCATTTTTCTCTCTCTGAACAGTCCATTTTGGGAGTTCTTGCTTGAATGCAAATGAGGAGGACAGAGATGGCCTATAGTAGAGGGTGGGGGCGTGGCCAAACTCTCCGCTCTCAGCTGTCCGCTCTGATCCATTTCCGTGTTTTTGCGCGGAGAAGAGATGAGAAGCGTTCCATTGAAAAATAAACACATTTCCACAGAAAATAAAATTAAACCACTGCTGTTCAAAGGTCCAGAGGCTCAGATAAAGGACTTCCGAGCCTAGAAACACTCGGACGTGCCTCCAGGCAAATAAAAAAACGCATTTCGCATTGCCTAGCGCATTCGCGGTCCAAACTCTCTGGGCGTGATTTACAGAGACGCTGAGTAGACACAGACGGGGGGTGGAGCTGCATTTTTCGAGCTGACGTCAATAAGGTGCCTTGTTCAGAATCGCCCGTTTCAGCTCTGTTTTTTTCTAACGCAGAAAAGGATCGCAAATGCTCAGTTTAGACATTTCACAACTTTTAGCCACGGGGGGGCCTAAACAGGGTAGGGGAGCTCACATTAACGTTCAAAAACTTCAGAAAGTGAAAATTTCATGCCATGGGACCTTTAAAGTATTAAATATAGTGATATTGTTTTTAAAAAGTATACAGATTTTGATCAACAGTTGCAATACAAATCAATTTCTTGTTTCTTTTTTTTTTCTATGAAATTTGTGTATTTTTTGTTTGCTGAAAGCTGACGCTTAAACTCAAAACCTGTAGTCAGGATGGTAAAAATATGGTAAAAATAATCCCTTACTTTTCAATCCTTAGTGGAGTGAATAGTACAAATACCCACTGTAAAATATACCTAAGTAAAGTACAGATACCTAAAAAAAATCTACTTAAGGACAGTACTTTACTACTTTTACTTTGTTGCCTTCCACCACTGGTCTAAACAGATACAACACGATTTTGTCCTTTGCGGAGACATTGTGTTATATAAATATCTTTGCAATTTCATAACAGCAACAACTCTAATTACGCTTTTTATATATTTTGCAGTCCTACTAAAAATGATGAATAAAATAACAAAAAGCTTCTTCAAGAGTTCATTAAAAACTTGCTGTGCACTCTTTTAGACAAGGGCATGATGTCATTTTTATTCACTTATTGAGGTTAAAGGTCCCATGGCATGAAATTTTCACTTTCTGAGGTTTTTGAACGTTAATGTGAGCTCCCCCACCCTGTTTAGCCCCCCCATGGTTAAAAGTTGCGAAATGTCTAAACTGAGCATTTGCGATCCTTTTCTGAGTTAGAAAAAATTGGAGCTCAAACGGGCGATTTTGAACAAGGCACCTTATTGACGTCAGATCGAAAAAAGAAATGCAAATGCAGTTCCACCCCCGTCTGTCTGTACTCAGCGTCTCGGTAAATCACGCCCAGAGAGTTTGGACTGCGAATGCGCTAGGCAATGCGAAATGCGTTTTTTTATTTGCCTGGAGGCACGTCCGAGTGTTTCTAGGCTCGGAAGTCCTTTATCTGAGCCTCTGGACCTTTGAACAGCAGTGGTTTAATTTTATTTTCTGTGGAAATGTGTTTATTTTTCAATGGGACGCTTCAAATCTCTCCCCCCGTGCAAAAACACGGAAATGGATCAGCTGAGAGCTCAGAGCGGAGAGCGGTGAGTTTGGCCACGCCCCCACCCTCTACTATTGGCCAGCTCTTTTCTCCTCATTTGCATTCAAGCAACAATGCCCATAATGGCCTGTTCAGAGAGAGAAAAAATACTCTTTCTCATCTTATCTCTGTTTCTCATGCACTCATGAGTGTTGATTTTGAAGAAGGATTCATTACAGTATTAGGGAACCATTAAGGAGCCATATAAAAGCATCAAGAAGTACCATGTCATGAGATCTTTAATTACTTAAAATTTTTGTGAGTTATTTTAGCCTCAACCATGGCATTTACCTGATGCAAGTATATAAAAAATGACAGTGGTAATGGAAAAAAAAAGAAGATTCTTAATAATGACTAATGATCTACGTTCAGGTTGGCACGGCGCGGTACATGGCTCCTGAGGTTCTGGAGTCCCGGGTGAACCTGGAGGACCTGGAGGCGTTTAAACAGATCGATGTTTACTCCATGGCGCTGGTGCTATGGGAGATGGGCTCACGCTGCCAGGCCATCGGAGGTACTACTCTCTTAAAATATGTCATGTTGCTATGTGTTTTTATTGCGTATTATGTTATGTTACATAGCATGATATAGTTTGTCTAAATATACTTACAATAAATTAATTAAAGTGGATTCATTAACCTAATACACTTTCCATGATTGGTCTGGCCATATATTTAGCTTGCATCAGGTGATCCCAAAAAAACTTAGAGGCCTGACTAGACAATTGCTTTTCTTGTTCAGTATTTTGGCTTTTTATTAGACTATTTCATTAGTACTCATTACTAGGAGAGTCAATAAGACAAAGGGGTCTGTTGCAGGGTTTTAGGGGCCCAAAATTGGAACCACTGCATATTCATTTATATTAAAGGGGACTCCAAGTGAGCTTTCTTACCCCAGGCCCCCAAATTTCTGCTAATGGGCCTGCTGATTACACGATAGTTTTGAATGCAAGCGATCTGCACTGCAATGTGTGTTATGAGCTATTGCGACATTTGCTTGTAGAGGTGAAGAGCTATGAGCCTGCGTTTGGGTCCAAAGTGTGTGATCAGCCGTGTGTGGACAGTATGAGAGACCTGGTCCTGAGAGACAGAGGAAGACCAGAGATCCCCACAGTCTGGACACAGCACCAGGTCAGAACTCATATGGATTCATATATAAATGACTTTTATTTGATGCATTATTCAGCTTTTAATACACTTCATAGTATTTTACACTATATATTTCAAAATAATTATTATAAAACAGGAAAGAGAACTATTGAGGAGCAATATAAGGAGAAAAACGGCACCACCTCAGTTAGGGGTGGCACGGTACACAAAACTCACAGTACGGTACATTTTCGGTACAGTGCAGGAAAAAAAACATAACCAGAAAGGCTGTCCTCAAAGGCAGCTTTTTATTGTTTAAAACTCCAGCTGAGATACCTGCAACTTAAAACCTGTAAGTAAAACAAGTGAACACGCAAGCACCACATTGAGCTGTCATATATTGATATACTGATTGGTTACTGAGCTGGGTACATCAGTGAAGTTTTAACACATGGTACCTTCACATACAATACACACAAGTACCTAAACACTTTTTTACATTCACATAGCTCAGTGAACATGAGCTATAGGCCTGGCCTATATCACAGATAACAACATAACGCTGTTTTAAACATGTGCATTTTGCAATAACAAACTGTACAGCTGTGTACACCTTCATTCAATTTTTCAACCGCTGGGTAATTTTTTAAATATATATATATATATATATATATATATATATATATATATATATATATATATATATATATATATATATGACTATATGTATAGTTGTGTTTAGGGTCGCCAACCGTCCCTTGAAAAATGGAATCATCCCGTATTCAGAAACAAAGTACATGTCTCGTATTAAACTTCTACCGGTGTGCGGGCCACACTCCGTCTGGAGCTGCGGACACCGCACGTCAGCGAGCGAGCGAGCGCAGCTCTTTTGCATGTGTAACGTGTATCACAGGGCAGGTTAAACTTTATAAAACACCCCATCTGTCCGTGCCGCTGCTCGCCTTTTCACGCTCTCTCTCCTCCTGCGCGCATACGTGCATAAGCTCCTCCTCAAACATGCACGCTTCGCACACTTAAAAGCCCCAGCATGCACAGCGCGGGACTACAAAGACCGACTCGCCAGCGACATCCACAAGTGAGAGTTGCGACGTCACTATAAAATATACGTACTGGTTCACCTCACCTACAACTATGCTACATGAAACTCTTCATAAACTACGCTAAACATGTGTGACGGTAGCCGTAACGGCATAGATCACGGCACCTGTATTACCGTTCACATGCTTTTCCCCTTACACTTCTATATTTCCTTTGCTGTTGTAATGCTGGATATTATACAGTATCGCCATGTCCAGCGTTTACTCTAAGCTGCGCACTGTTCGCACATTCTCAGCGCACAAGAAAACTTATGCAGCGCACTGTAAATCAGGGATGAAAGAGCTTTTTATTCAGCCGCGGGGGCATTTTTTTTATATCTGCAAAGTCCGAGCCGCGCGGGGGGGGGGTTCATTTCGGATGTGGAGTTAGTTTGTGTTTGCTCAGACACATTAAAAATTAGGGGGAACATTGGCCATGTCCCAATTCCAAGTATTACTAGTCGCAATAGTATAATATTTTTGTCTTTAGGGAACAAGGAGCAGACCACCCGGCTCATTGAGCTGAGGCGGGACCTGTTCTATTTCGCAGGCGGCCATGTGAGAAACGTAGTGCACTAAGGACAGAGCGAGTGTCCGCCGTCTCGACGACAGACCGAGTGCACACTCACAAGCGTGCCGTCACGGAATTGGGAAACGGCCAAAGTGCTGGGGGGGGGCGTGACTTTCTGCTTTTTTCATGACTGATGACGTTCATCCCTGTGTATACATGTTCATCAGGGCTCACAAATGGCAATGGTTAAAGAGTCCTCAAGGAAACCCTTGCAAAATGAAAGTCCCGTGGTCAGTTCAATATTAAACTTTTGTACCGTGTATTCTCCGTCAAACCGTGACCCCTGTACCGCGACGGTTCAATACGAATACATATACCGTGCCACCCCTAACCTCAGTCCATCTCAGGCTTCGAACAGAAAAGTTCGAAGCCTGAGATGGACTGAATGTGGAATGAATCGAAAATTTCTCAAAAAATTGTAAATTAGAGTAATTTTGGCTAGAGTACATTTGTGGACATGGTTCGGATATTTATCATTTTTTCTCAATTCCAAGATCATTTGTAAAATAAATATACTACATCACTACATGTCAAATAAATATATATGTTATTCTATTGTTAAGTGTGAACTACTGTGTCCAAGTAATTCCCCTTGTGGATCTACTGTATATAGTTTGTCTTAATCTAAACAGTTTTTGTTCTCATGGCGACATCACTTGTGCTATTCTTAAAAGCATCCCAAATTAAAAAGACATATTGCATTTTCCTTTCAGGGCATGAGTGTATTCTGCTCCACCATCACTGAATGCTGGGACCACGACCCCGAAGCGCGTCTCACTGCTCACTGTGTGGTCGAACGATTTATTGCATTACAAAATGAGGAGAAAACAGAGAGACTAAACCAGGACTCAAACCAGGTCTCAAACCAGGACTTAAACCAGACACAAGTCCAAGAGGGGTCTGGACTCACCACGGATCCGGGCCAAAACCAGGAAGACTCTCGGGACAAGGACTTGGATGTTCAAACTGACAGAGTTTGTTCCTTCCAGGACACAGAGACACAGGGGAATAGTGAAGATTTGCCCCATTTTGTTGCTTCTATAATGTAAAACTTTAAGCAAGGACTTTAGTAATAAACATCATCATTTGCAGCAGCTAAATTTAATAAATAATTTAGTTCACCTCATATCTAGGAATGAAGAACGAAAAGCAGCCAGAATGTAACTACACAGATTTTTTTCTGATGAGAAGAATGGTGCTTCAATCATCAGCAATATCCAAAACTAAAATCTTATAACTGTTAAACTGACTAGGTCTATTCTCCTGCAATATTCATCCAACCACAACCACAAAGTGTGTAGGTAAACAACTTTATCTGACCCCATGTCAATGAAAGAAAACAAGAATACGAGGCATGTGATGTTGGATGACCATCTCACTGCCAAATTATTTTAGACCACTGAGTATTTGTTGCTTTTTGACGTATAACTTAAAGGAAAAGTAACGTTTTTTACAATTTGAGCCTTATTTCGGTAATAAAACAAGTTGTTTTACTCACCCATATCACTTTGGTGTCATATGGAGCATTTCCGGAGATGTTTTAGATTAGTGTTAGGCTAACGCCGTTAGCCTAGCGCGACTTATAGCCATAGCTCGGGGCATTCCCAGAGCATGTAATATGCCCCGTGCGGTCTCCAAATAACACAAGCTTTAGCACTTTTCAAATCATAGAAGCTCGATGTCTTTAGTCTACGATTTCGTTTGAATCAAAAGTGGCCTGTAATCCGAGATTTAGCCATAGTTTACAGCTTTGCGTTCCATGTTTGGGTCCCGGGAGCTGAGAGCACACTCCGCGCATGCGCACTGGCGTCCTCATCTACTCGAAACTATGGCTAAATCTCGGATTACAGGCCACTTTTGACCAAACGAAATCATAGACTAAAGACATCAAGCTTCTGTGATTTAAAAAGTGCTAAAGTTTGTGTTATTTGGAGCCCGCATGGGGCATATTACATGCTCGGGTAATGCCCCGAGCTATGGCTATAAGTCGCGCTAGGCTAACGGCATTAGCCTAACGCTAATCTAAAACATCTCCGGAAATGCTCCATATGACACCAAAGTGATATGGGTGAGTAAAACAACTTGTTTTATTACCGAAATAAGGCTCAAATTGTAAAAAAACGTTAATTTTCCTTTAAACAGTGAAATTCATGATAGTATTTCTGCTGGCAGATTCGAACAGTGCCTTTGTTTTTATAAATGTGTTTTTATTTTGTAGGAGCTGGTCTCCGGAATTATATTGTGGTATAAGGTTATAACTGTCTACTGTGATTGCTATTCATTTGTATTTCTGTCCTGTGGAGTATTTTGTATTTATGACTTTGTACTTTGTTTTTGGAAAATAAATGCAATTTAAACTATTAAGGGATCAATAGTTATTTCTGCTTATAAAAATTACATTACAAGTTGTATAATATTGTATAGTAGTGTTTTTAAAAGTACATTGTGTAACTTTTCTGGTGAAGGGTCCGTCAAATGCTTTTCTCTGTGTAGATGTTATTGATTTGAATGTTTCACAGTGTGGCATTAAACCTTTCTATCATCATGGAGAACAAACCAGACCAAGTCACAGGACAGATCTGTGGAGAGTCGACCCCGCTCAGTCAGACTGCCTGTTTTTCTAGATATTTTTGAGCTATAAAACCACCTGTAATTGAATAAATGTAAGGTAGAGCTGTTTAATGTCATAATGTGGAACATTACAGGCAAAGCAATGACGTATCCATAGAAACAAGAAGGTGACGGACCCCCAACCAAAAAGTTACATTTATTCAATAAAGATATTTTAAATAGGTCTGCAAGCATGTAAGTAAAAGAAGACAATGTATAAGAGTTGTATGCATGGAAGTATAATAAAATCTTAAGATACATTTATTTGAACATAAACTTACAAACACTTTTAGAGGACAAGTGTAAACATAAGAACACGCTAGGGGGAGTAGCAATATACAGTATATATATAAAAAAGATACATTTCCACATCAAATACAAAATAAATACATTTTTCAAATGCTCAATTTTTACATGTAGCATTTGATCAAAACAACAGGAATTTGGCAATTTGGCAATCCAGTGGAAGGTGGCTTTAGCTGTTTTCTAATTTTCCATTGTGGTCAGTGAGCTGTAATACAATTTAAACTCATTAATAAAACAAGAAAATAAGGATTTATTCCCTCTCCATTTGCTGCAGTGAATATGGTATTTCACCAAAAGCAAAATAATATTTACAACAATTTCTGCTGAAAAATCCAAATGGTCCATATAAAATAAAATGTGAGAAATCTTGAGTACAGGGATTTTCATTTTTAGATTTACCCAGCTTCTGATATCTGACCTCTGACTTCATCTGACTTGATAGTGAAAAATCTTATTATAAATCCATTGTCAGTACTGGAGTTGAGGGGGGGGGGCAAAATAGTCAAAATCATCCCTCTTCTAAAACAGTCATCCCTTCTTCTATCCCTTGTGGCATTTTATCAATCAGGCATGAAAATCCCTCACCTTTTGGTGAAATTCGCCATTTTTAAGTCAAAATAGCCAGTGCCAAGAGCCAAATCATAGGCCGAACTGCGCTCCAGCTTCCAATCATGTTGCAGCATAATTACTCACCGATCGCGCTCCCGCCAATCATGACGATTAGCACTGTTGCGTTTGCGCCTATTCGCCGATCAGCTGTGAGCGAGCCTCATGAATGTTTTCGCGGCATTTCCAAGAGAAGAAGAATCCTTAACTTGCTACGTTAATGCTACGTAAGAAGGAACTCTCACCTCGGGACACGGGATAAGTTCGGGATTATGTCCGTTTCTCCGGAGCTCCGGATCATTAAAGACAACATGGCAAACTGTTAGAATGGAGCTGACCGCATTCTTATGGGTGAGTCATATTATCAGATTATTTCTGCATCAAAGGGACAGATTAGCTGACAGCCTTATGTTAGTGTGTGTGTACAGGAATAAACAGGGACTAAACCGGGACTAAACCAGCTCTAAACAAGGACTAAACCAGGGTGAAACCGGGACTAGCCCGGCACTAAACCAGGACTAAACCAAGACTAAACCAGCTCTAAACCAGGACTAAACCAGGTCTAAACTAGGTCTAAACCAGGACTAAACCAAGACTAAACCAGGTCTAAACCAGGACAAAACCAGGACTAAACCAGGTCTGAACCAGGTCTAAACCGGGTCTAAACCAGGACTAAACTGGGACTAAACCAAGACAAAACCAGGTCTAAACCAAGACTAAACCGGGACTAACCCGGCACTAAACCAGGATTAAACCAAGACTAAACCAGGTCTAAACCAGGACAAAACCAGAACTAAACCAGGTCTAAACCAGGACTAAGCCAAGACTAAACCAGATCTAAACCAGGACTAAACCGGGTCTAAACCAGGATTAAACCGGGACTAAACCAGGACTAAACCAAGACTAAACCAGGACAAAACCAAGACTAAACCAGGTCTAAACCAGGACTAAACCAGGAGTAAACCAGGTCTAAACCAGGACTAAACTGGAACTAACCCGACACTAAACCAGGACTAAACCAAAACTAAACCAGGTCTAAACCAGGACTAAGCCAGGACTAAACCGGGACTAAACCAGGACTAAACCAAGACTAAACCAGGACTAAACCAGGACTAAAGTGTGTGTGTGTGTGTCCAGAGTGTGTGTGTGTGTGTGTTTGTGTGATAACATATATCCTGTGTATTATTGAGTTATTGAATGATTATATGGACTTTTTGTCATAAAAGCATTTCCATTTTAACAAAGTACCTTCTAACTCTGCCCTGGAACACCACACCACAGTGATGGGGGAGGGCTTAGCTTAATGTCATGCAAATTAGTTCCTTTCTGTTCCACAAGCAGATCTTTAATGGGGAATTACTCATATTGTTGCCGTCAGAATCTAGTGCTTTCACCAGGGGGGTTGTTTCTTTCCGATAAATAGTATTGTCTTGTGCAGGCCATGCAACTGAGAATGCAAGCTATGAATCACATGGGATTTAGGATTTGCCATGTCTAGCAAGTCACCCTAAAATGGACTAGAATGCAGGAAATTGCATCTAAGCCCTCCCACCCCCTGGAAAATATGTCACATAAATGAAAAATTTCACCATCCTCCCTGGTTTCATTTTATAACTCAACTACTGTCCATTGTTGTTTAATTATTTTTATTCAGAATTTTAGTTGCTGAAATTTTAAAGGGACAGTGTGTAAGATTTTTACCCGTTAATTACTGAAATTGAAGATACCCATTCAAAAATACATTGTTTTCCAAGCCTTTTCACTTCCATCATGAAATCAAAGTATTCTTTTGGACTTAGATATAGTCACATAAAAGGGGGATCTTCCCCATGCAGAGGCAGCCATTTTGAATACGAGAGCCGCAGAAGGACATTTGGGCTCCGCCTTCGCCTTCGGCAAGGCTCGTGGTTTTGGGTAAACAACACAAGCATGCTGCCGGATCAGACGTCGTAATGGATCTAACACGTGTTTTGGACTAAATTGTTTTCCTGGATTTTATTCGCTGGATCCTTACGGACAAATTGAGAGCAAGTTTATGGTGAAATACAGAGTTTGACCTGTGCAAAGCATTCTAAGGTAAGCTAACCTTGTTTTGTGCTTTTCCGTATAAAAGCCCCATGTGCTCGGGGAGTGTTTGTTGTGCAGGGAAATGAATTGCATAGTCAAAAAGAGGAGACTGTAAGGTTTCATTTGATGTGTAGAGTGTCATGGTACATGATCGGGAATGTGTGTTTTCATGGGGAAAAAAAAAAAAACGGGACCGCGTTTTATTTATACAGTAGCGGCGCGCGGCTCGTGCGCGCGCCCGGGTGACCCTCGAGGTCTGCCGTAGCTAAAACAGAAAGTGCAATAGCACCATCCACCTATGCGCCACGAATCTTACACACTGGGGCTTTAAAGCTGCACTTTGAGCAAAAAACACAAGCCACAGAATTCACAAGCGTGTGGCCTTTCCCCCCGCCGCTGTGTCAATTCATATAATGTATGCGCTTTTACAGTTCATTCTCATATAGTTCAGTTTTTTATTTATTTTATTTTTTTCTGTAGATATTTATATGGTTGTGCAGAGAGTCATTACTGGTGCAAAAACCAAAAACAAAGTTTATTGCAGTGTTGTGTTGCTAGTTTCAGTGTTCACAGCTGTATCTCTTGTTCTCTTGATGTATTTATTTGCACGTGTGCTTTTGGAGTTGTACGGTCGTTTTAAATGCTTCCCCACACTCGGTACACACATGCGAGGGTTTTAGATGCACAAGTCCATGTCCATGGAAATTGAATGCCCTAGCGAAGCGTTTTCCACAAGTTTCACAATGATACAACTCGTGTCCAGTATGCCGCCTTTTATGATGTTCCCAGCCAATTTTCGTTTTTAAAATTTTTCCACACTCACACGGAAACCTACTAACCCTTTCGTGAGGGAGCCTGTGCGAAAGTTGGTGTTGTCGTAGATTCCCTTTATAGAAAAAGGCCTTACCACACTGGTCACAAACATGCGTCCTCTCTCCGCTGTGGATGACCTGATGCCTTTTCAATTGTCCGGCACATTTATATGTTTTCCCACATTCATCACAGGTGAAAGGTCTTTCGTCGGAGTGAACCAGCGCATGTTCTTTCAGTTTGCTGCTCAATCGAAAGTTCACCCCGCATAATTCACACTCAAACTCCTTCTCTTGGTGGTTTCTTATCACGTGCTTCGCGTGCAGGTTTTCGTGTATTGCTTCGTGAATTCTCCTCTTGGGTAAACTCAGAAAGGTTTCGTTGCACTGCCTACACGGAAAGCTCACAGTTATATGAGTTGCTTGGTGCCTTTTGAGGTCAGACTTCAGAATACAAATCTTACAGCACTCAGGACATGTGTGCTGCTGCTGCTGCTGCTGCTGCTGCTGCTGCTGCTGCTGCTGCTGCTGCTGCTGCTGCTGCTGCGTCTTCTCGTGTAATTTTAATTCATCCTGGGATTTGAAGCAGAGCCCGCAGTCCTCACACGTCCTTTCTGAAGCCATATTGTCTCACTCACAGCAGGCGCGCCAGTGGGCTCAGTCTCCCTGTCAAATGTAAAAGTAATAGTTAAAGGTGCATTGCACCGGAGTCTCCGGGCCCACTCCACCAGGCTTTCAAACAGCTTCATCCACCAGGCTGTCAGGAGGCTGAACTCACACCCGAACTCCCACCTTACCCATCTCCCACCCCCCACCCCCCATATTGGCATAACCTGTATTCCATAAAAAGACCTATCACTCTAGACACTTTTAAAAAACTGCTGCTAAGGACGACTGTTGCACTGTTGCACACTTACATTTACTACTGGAATTTTTAGTACTGTTGTTTACTCCTGTTATTGATTTTTACCCCGTTGCACTGTTGTTTACTACTGTTATTGCACATTGACTACTGGAATTTTAGTACTGTTGTTTACTCCTGTTATTGCACTAGAATTACTACTGTTGCACATTTATTTTTATTTTATCTTAACTCCTATGCACATTCTACTGCACATGACCAATTCACTGCTGTATCTTCCACTGCACATTTTGATGCACACTGCACACTTTGGAAATCTGTATATAGTATAGTTTATTTATTATGTTGCACTGTTTTAAGATTTTAGATCGTAGACTTTAGTTTTAACTTTAGATCTCTGTCTTAGATAGTTTTTTGTTGTGTTTTGTCTTCATATTGTATTTTGTACACTGTCTTTTTGCACTACCTGGCCAGAGAGAAACAAAATTTCGATTCACTGTATGTTGAACACATATGGCAGAATTGACAATAAAGCTGACTTTGATCTTTGAACTTGAACTTTGAATTGTGTAACTTTTCCGTGTGGCTTTTATTCATATACATGTTATTCCTTTGTCTGGAATGTTTCACAGTGTGGTATTAAACTGAGTGAGACATGTACATTGCGCCCTCTGGTGGTCAAAGTCTCAGTTCTCCGTGGTCCATCTCTTTATTTATTTGGAAACAGTTTTAACCCAAGGATAGCACAAGGGATATATCATCAGAACCAACTTAAACATTACATATGTATCTGATGATATGCATGATTATTGTAAGATTTCCATTACAGAATCAAAACGCACTTTATCGACTGCAGTTAGTCCAGAATGCTGCTGCGCCTTTGAACAGGACGGAAGAAACATGAGCACATCTCCCCTATTCTTGCGTCTTTGCACTGGCTTCCTGTTTGTTTTAGGATCGATTGTAAGATTTTATTGTTTGTTTTTAAAGCTTTGAATGGACTGGCCCCAAAATACATCTCTGACTTCATCCAAATCTACAGATCGGTGCTCTGAGGTCAGAGGGCCAGCTCCAGCTCGTGGGCCCTAAGACTCGGGGGCCCAGGGCTTTCTCTGTGGTTGGCCCTAAGTTATGGAACGCTCTGCCCCCTCATGTCAAAACAGCCCCCACACTGGAGAGTTTTAAGTCTCGTCTTAAAAGGGATATGCCACCCCCAGGTCAAACTTGGGCATCTCCCCACAGTCCAGAGACTAAAATAAGTGGTGGAAAGCGTTTTCCTGCTCACCCAGCCATTGTCCAGGTCTGTCAGCACTGACCGCCGCGGTATCTGCAGCTCCTCCGCCTTAGACTGGAGTCTAACGTCGCCAGAGAAAGATTTCGGCCAAAAGGAATTAATTTGCTTGATGCGTTTCCCAATTACTTTCTGTGTCGTGCGCATTCATATCGAGTGCAAATAAATGTGCAAATCAACACGGAGAGTTTGACTTGGTCATTTTGGGTGGGAACTATTTTTCAGTGCGGAAGAACATGGCCGAAGCACAAAGCACGCTGACAGGGGAATCCCTGTTACGCACCAGGAAGGGAGTTCCCCTGTTGCACAACGTGGTGCGTGATTCGGCTGTGTTTTTCCACACTGAAAAATAGTTCCCACCCAAAATGACCAAGTCAAACTCTCCGTGTTGATTTGCACATTTATTTGCACTCGATATGAATGCGCACTAATTGGGAAAAGCACCGAGCAAATTAATTCCTTTTGGCCGAAATCTTTCTCTGGCGACATTAGACTCCAGTCTAAGGCGGAGGAGCTGCAGATACCACGGCGGTCAGTGGTGAGTGACAGACTCGGACAATGGCTGCGTCACCAGAAAAACGCTTTCCACCACTTATTTTAGTCTCTGGACTGTGGGGAGATGCCCAAGTTTGGCCTGGGGGTGGCATATCCCTTTAAGACCCACTTTTATTCTCTGGCTTTTTATACCGTGTGAGTTGTGTGCTCCTCTGTGTTTTTTATAAATTGCTTTTGTTTTTAGTAATTTTATTATTATCACTTTATTTATTGCTATTTTAGTAATGTTTTTATTAAGTTCTATTGATTTTATGTGCAGCACTTTGGAAACGGTTTCAGTTTATAAAATGTGTTATAGAAATAAAGTTGGATTGGAACATGAACCAGGAGCCTCACAGAACCCGATCAGAACCGGGACCCTCCTGTAAACGCGCTGGAGGCTGGTCCCGGGGCTGGACCGGCGCTGGACCGGGGCTGGACCGGAGCTCGGCCCCTCCTCCGGTGCGTCCTACGCCATCTTGCCTCTCCCTGCGCCGCGGAAGTGGAAGCGCACTGTGCGGCTGCGGACACACCGCCGTCTCCGTCCCGTTCGTCCGCCTGTGAGCAGCACCGCCCCGGGGAGAGATGGCTGGAAGGTTACCGGCCTGCGTGGTCGACTGCGGCACCGGGTAAGCGCACGGGCGGGTTTTAGCGGCGCTCCGGTGCGTCCGCAGCCCCGGAGGAGCGCGCGTCTGTCAGTGCGCCTAACGCACTTCCACCTTTAAACCTGGCGTTTTAAAGGAGAAATGCGGTGTTCGGACATCTCTGGAAACTCTGATAAGGATCAGAGTTTCCAGAGACGAGAACGTGACTGCACTCGAAGTCCTTGTGGTGCAGTCGCAAATCTCAGCAGTTTTTCCCGTTCCAGCGGAATTACGCACGGTTTACCGCACGTTCCGTCACTGTGTCTGATTTTCTCACTTTTGCGCGTCTTTATGAACATTTCTAACTGTTTTGTGTCCGTTTTAAATCCGCAGGAATGTTTGAGTGTATATTTGTGTTTTTACGCGTGCGCATGCGCAGTGCCACTTCCTCCTCAGGCTCCCTTCACTTCCTCGTTTTCGCTCTTCTGCCCATATATGGTGCTTTCTCTGAATCCAAATCACTGTTTATCGATTTAGTTATGAGGTTATTTCATTCATAAAGTACAAAAAGACATGAACAGTGTCCTGAGATGAAACAAACAAGAAATGAAGAGAAAAGAGCCCTCTTCTGTTATCTGCCCCTTTAACCCTTTACAGACACACTGACTTTAAACTTAGACAAACTTTATTGATCCACAAGGGAAATTAAAGTATTAGGATGATAGTCCTGGTCTAGTCCTGGTTTAGACCTGACTTAGACCTACTGGCCAATGAGTCCCCACTTCTGCAATAATCTGCCTTTACACATGATGACATTTCCTTTAATATATCAATAAACTGATTTGTTGTCATTACCGATACGTCTTGTTATCATTATTCATGAAAGTTCATAAATACACAATCATCCTAATACTTTTGTCAGGCAGTGTAATTGGGTCCAGTCGCTCACTCATCAAATATAAAATATAACAGAGAGGAACAGAAAACAGATGGAACAGCAAAAAAAAAGAGCAAGACCGGAATCAAATGAGACATAATTATAAAAATAGAAAATAATAATAAATGTATAAGTACAAATCAGAATAAAATAGAAAAATAAGTAATAAAATATCAAATAAAGTACAATCACAGCTCTGTACAGTTGTAGGGAGTATTTAAACCCCTTTAAAGCCCCAGTGTGTAGGATTCGTGGCGCATAGGTGGATAGTGCTATTGCACTTTCTGTTTTAGCTACGGCAGACCTCGAGGGTCACCCGGGCGCGCGCACAAGCCGCGCGCCGCTACTGTATAAATGAAACGCGGTCCCGGTTATTATTATTTTTCTTTTCTCATGAAAACACACATTCCTGATCATGTACCATGACACTCTACACATCAAATGAAACCTTACAGTCTCCTCTTTTTGACTATGCAATTCATTTCCCGGTACAACAATCACTCCCCGAGCACATGGGGCTTTTATATGGAAAAGCACAAAACGAGGTTAGCTTACCTTAGAATGCTTTGCACAGGTCAAACTCTGTATTTCACCATAAACTTGCTCTCAATTTGTCCGTAAGGATCCAGCGAATAAAATCCAGTAAAACAATTTAGTCCAAAACACGTGTTAGATCCATTACGACGTCTGATCCGGCAGCATTCTTGTGTTGTTTACCCAAAACTACGAGCCTTGCCGAAGGCGAAGGCGGAGCCCAAATGTCCTTCTGCGGCTCTCGTATTCAAAATGGCTGCCTCTGCATGGGGAAGATCCCCCTTTTATGTGACTATATCTAAGTCCAAAAGAATACTTTGATTTCATGATGGAAGTGAAAAGGCTTGGAAAACAATGTATTTTTGAATAGCTATCTTCAATTTCAGTAATTAACGGGTAAAAATCTTACACACTGTCCCTTTAAACCCTTCAGGACCAAAGAGCAGGTTTACTACATTTGTTCTTGCCTGGATTTTATTATTATTATTATTATTATTTTATTCTTAATTTTGCTATTAAAACGCCCCCTTTGACCCCCTAATGAAGTGTTGTACCTCCTTTTTTCAGTACAACTTGTTCTTTCAGTCTGTACGCTGTAGTCGTGTCTCATGGCTGTAATACAACCTACAGGAACAGAAATACAAAAACAAACAGAAAAAATCACACTCTTTCATACAAAACACACAGCAAACGTGTATAAACAACTTTTTGGACATAAAAAAGGCTTAATTTAGGGCCTTGGCTACAAAAGTGCAAAATATCAAGTCTGTAAGTGAATTAAAAATATTCTTACTGGCCTCAAAGTGAAATAAATCTCTCAAATAAAAATCACAAGGGATGTGTAATTACGCTTTTTCAGTTACGACGCATTAACCGTTTTGAGTCCGACACTCTTTGGCGAAGTTTGGGCCGATGAAAACAGATGGAGCGCATGTGTTCGGTGGAAAACAAACATGTTTCCAAGCATATTTCGAGCACATTTCCGAGTATATTTCCAACATATTTCCGAGCATATTTCGAGAATATTTCGAGCATATTTCAAGTATATTTCCAGGCATATTCTGAGCGTATTCCCAGTATATTTCCGAGTATATTATGGGGAAACAAGTGTCCAATAGGAAGTTTGTTTTCCACTGAACACATGCGCTCCATCTGTTTTCATCGGCCCAAACTTCACCAAAGAGTGTCGGACTCAAAACGGTTAATGCGTCGTAACTGAAAAAGCGTAATTACACATCCCTTGTGATTTTTATTTGAGAGATTTATTTCACTTTGAGGCCAGTAAGAATATTTTTAATTCACTTACAGACTTGATATTTTGCACTTTTGTAGCTAAGGCCCTAAATTAAGCCTTTTTTTAATGTCCAAAAGCTCCTCTTTGTTTCCTTCGTCACTTTCCTTCGTAATCACTGAAAACTTTTCTGCAGAATCATTTTCAAGATTCAGAATTCTTTAAAGATGCACCGTGTACCTTTTTATCTTGCCTATCTCCATGGAGACAGGCTAAGTTACAGCTCAGATCTGTGGAGAGCTGACCCCACTGACCGCAAGAAGTTTTCGGGTTTTTTTAGCCAAATGCAAAATAGCCATATCGTGGAATCTTCTAGACAACATAATAACATCTCCATGGAGACGAGTGACGAGTGGCGAATCCTCCACCAAAACGTACAAAACGACACGGTGCTTTGTTAAACGTCTACAGTTAATACGGAAATAGAAAACGGTGAAAATAAAAACCCTTTTTTTTAGACATTGTCCTGGGATTTTCCACATTAAATGCTCGTTCTGTGGAATCCCTCTGTGGTCCAGGTCTAAACCAGGTCTAAACCAGGTCTAAACCAGGTCTAAACCAGGCCTAAACCAGGCCTAAACCAGGCCTAAACCAGGCCTAAACCAGGCCTAAACCAGGCCTAAACCAGGTCTAAACCAGGTCTAAACCAGGCCTAAACCAGGCCTAAACCAGGCCTAAACCAGGTCTAAACCAGGTCTAAACCAGGCCTAAACCAGGCCTAAACCAGGCCTAAACCAGGTCTAAACCAGGTCTAAACCAGGTCTAAACCAGGCCTAAACCAGGTCTAAACCAGGCCTAAACCAGGTCTAAACCAGGTCCATGGGTGTATACTCTTATCCTTGTACTGAAGAAGTTCCAGGTCGTTCTAAAGACGGTCGGGTTCTGCTCGGTTCTGTCAGTGGGACTGTTTTAGGACTGGTTTAGTTTTGGTACCAGCTTTAGTTTGTGTTAGTATCTGATTCTGGATCCTTGGGGCAGTCCTCCTCCCTGTCCGGTCGCTCTGCAGATGTTTAAAGTGGCTCCAGGCGTGAGGGGGCGGGACTGGGTGGTATGTACGGCTCGGGTCGTGTCGGCACAAGCTGCATACCTGTACAAACCCCGCTCCTGCCCAGGTTTTACCACATGAGAACACACAGTCACCCAACGTTCTGCACGACTCTGCGACGGTTAAAGTCCTCTCCATGTTCGTGCTTCTGCTAATCTGTGGTTTTCCCGTCTTTCAGTTACACCAAACTGGGATACGCCGGGAACACCGAGCCTCAGTTCATCGTCCCGTCATGTAAGTACAGCCGGTGTCAAACTTAAACCAAAACAGTCACAAAGGACAAAAGACCTCCTCCCGTTTGCTTTAGGCACATTTAAACCACTTTGAAATGATCATGATTAAATAATGATCAATAATCTTAAACCGCAGAGAAGTCCCGCCCTGTTTTAACCTGGAGCTGCCCTCAGACCTGAACCTGGGCTTAGTCCTGGTTTAGACTTGGTTTAGTCCTGGTTTAGACCTGGTTTAATTCTTGGGTTAGTCCTGATTTAGTCCAGATTTAGTCTCGTTTTAGTCCCGGTTAAGTCGAGGTATAATTTAGTCCTCCCAGTTTCGTCCTATTTTAGCTCCGATTCAGTCCTGGTTTAGACCCGGTTTAGTCCTGGTTTAGTCCTGGTTTAGTCCTGGGTTTAGTCCTGGTCTAGTCCTGGTTCAGTCCTGGGTTAGTCCCTGTTTAGTCCTGGTTTAATCCTGGGTTAGTCCTGGTTTAATCCTGGTTTAGTCCTGGTTTAGTCCTGGTTTAGCACTGGTTTAGTCCTGGTTTAGCCCTGGTTTAGTCCTGCTTTAGCCCTGGTTTAGTCATGGTTTAATCCTGGTTTAGTACTGCTTTAGCCCTGGTTTAGTCCTGCTTTAGCCCTGGTTTAATTCTTGGGTTAGTCCTGGGTTAGTCCGTGTTTAGTCCTGGTTTAATCCTGGTTTAGTCCTGGTTTAATCCTGGGTTAGTCCTGGTTTAGTCCTGGTTTAATCCTGGGTCTAGTCCTGGTCTAGTCCTGGTTCAGTCCTGGTTCAGTCCTGGTTTAGTCCTGGTTTAGTCCTGGTTTAATTCTTGGGTTAGTCCCTGTTTAGTCCTGGTTTAATCCTGGGTTAGTCCTGGTTTAATCCTGGTTTAGTCCTGGTTTAATCCTGGGTTTAGTCCTGGTCTAGTCCTGGTTCAGTCCTGGTTTAGTCCTGGTTTAATTCTTGGGTTAGTCCCTGTTTAGTTCTGGTTTAATCCTGGTTTAGTCCTGGTTTAGTCCTGGGTTAGTCCTGGTTTAGTCCTGGTTTAGTCCTGGTTTAGTCCTGGGTTAGTCCTGGTTTAGTCCTGGTTTAGTCCTGGTTTAGTCCTTGGTTAGTCCTGTTTAATTCTGATTTTGAACGGACAAATCAGGCGCCTTCTTCCCGTGAGCGTTGGCGGCAGGTTTGATGGACAGCGTTGCGGCGAAGGGGCGTCCCCTTGGACGTGGCGCTCCCTCAGAACGTCTTTACGCCGTCGGTGGTCTGGACGTTTGTGCGTTTCGTGTATTCGCAGGTATCGCCATCAAAGAGTCGGCCAAAGTGGGAGACCAGGCCCAGAGGAGGATGATGAAGGGAGTGGATGATCTGGACTTCTTCATCGGGGACGAGGCGGTGGACAAACCCAGCTACTCCACCAAGGTAACGGACGCCACGTGGCAGAGTGGTTAGCACGACTGTTTTGGTGGGTTTTTGGGGTGTTTATACAACATTTTTTTAATTCTGAATTCATTATTCTGAATTCAACTATTTGGAATTAAAATATTCTCCTTCGAGGTGACATGGAAATAATAATCCTGAATTGAGGTTTTCGTGGAAAACTCGTTAAATCGCCTTTATTTAATTTCGTTCAACGTTCATTATTTATAGTTATTCGGTTTCGGTTGTTTCGGTTAGTCCTGGGTTAGTCCTGGGTTAGTCCTGGTTTAGTCCAGGGTTTAGTCCTGGTTTAGTCCAGGGCTTAGTCCTGGTTTAGTTCTGGGTTTAGCCCTGGTTTAGTTCTGGGTTAGTCTTGGTTTAGTCTTGGTTTAGTCCTGGGTTAGTCCTGGTTTAGTCCAGGGTTTAGTCCTGGTTTAGTCCTGGGTTAGTCCTGGATTCATTTTGGGTTAGTCCTGGTTTAGTCCTGGGTTAGTCCTGGGTTTAGTCCTGGGTTTAGTCCTGGGTTTAGTCCTGGGTTTAGTCCTGGTTTAGTCCTGGTTTAGTCCTGGGTTAGTCCTGGTTTAGTCCTGGGTTAGTCCTGGATTCATTTTGGGTTAGTCCTGGTTTAGTCCTGGGTTAGTTCTGGGTTTAGTCCTGGGTTTAGTCCTGGGTTTAGTCCTGGTTTAGTCCTGGGTTAGTCCTGGATTCATTTTGGGTTGGTCCTGGTTTAGTCCTGGTTTAGTCCTGGCTTTAGTCCTGGGTTTAGTCCTGGGTTTAGTCCTGGTTTAGTCCTGGTTTAGTCCTGGTTTAGTCCAGGGTTTAGTCCAGGGTTTAGTCCTGGGTTTAGTCCTGGGTTTAGTCCTAATTAATTGAGAAATAAAGGAATTCGGCATTAAAATCAGAATAAACCACCTACTTAATTTGGAATCAAGTTTAATTCCGTTTAAAATTGAATATTACAAAAACAAAGTGTATGCTATTGGGATCAAAGTATTCTGTCCGAAAAAATCTTAAGCTTAACATATCTCTCGATAAACAATTATTGGAACAACTCACGGAAATTAAACTTTTGGGTGTCACATTAGACCAAACTATGACATGGTCAACTCATATAAATAATATTGTTACTAAAATGAGTAGGAATATTGCAATAATTAGAAGGAATGCTTATTTTATGCCAATGGAAACAAGAAAACTTGTAATTGCCTCTCTTGTTTTATCTCAGCTGGACTATTGTCCTAATGTTTGGTCTAGTGCTGCAAACAAAGACTTGGAAAAGCTCCAGATAGTTCAGAATCGTCTTGCTCTAAACTGCTCTTTTAGGACTAATATCAGTACTGTGCATAAGGAACTTTTGTGGCTGAAAGTCAAGGACAGACTGGCCTGTAGTTTAGTTATGTTCTTGCATAAAGTGTGGACAACACACAGACCTTTACACATGGTCTCACAGTTACAGCTGACCGGCAGCAGACACAGGTTTAATACAAGACGAGCCTCAAACACAGTTTTCACTTTACCAAAACCAAGAACTAATGCACTGAAAGCAACGTTTCTCTATAGAGCCATTTGTCACTGGAATGTGCTGCCACAACACATAATGCTCATACAAAATCATGCTGTTTTTAAAAAATGTGTTAAGAAATTACTATTTGAAAATGCTATAAGTTGAATGTTACATATTTTAAGTGTTTGGTATGTGTTTTGGATAATGTAACTTAATCTCACTGTTTCGATTGGTTTTTATGGTGCTTAAATGTATTAAAATGTATTTGAAATTGGACCCCAGGAAGACGAGTCTCTGTGTTTGTAGACACTAATGGGGATCCGTAAATAAACAAATAAACAAATTCCGAATAATCAATTTCAGTTGGAATTAAGCGTTTACATCGTCATCTTAAAGCAGAATTCATTTTTATTCGGAATTAACTTACTTTTAATTGGAATTAAAGCTCTCATGTAAACGTGGCAATTATTATATGAAATCTGATCCACAAGCAGCGATGGGTGTAATTTTAAATGTTATTGATTGTGTTCAAATTGATTGGGTCCAGTGGATTTGAGAGGACGACGGGCAGCCCTGTACTCCGCCCTGAGCCCTTAGATCGTCTGACCAGGAGCGAGCGATACCTGACGTTATATTGAAATTTCTCCATGTTTTCCCCAACTGTTGCAGTGGAACTCATTTACAACGGATGTCAAGAGAAGTGATTCAGATTTATCGACTTCCGACGGTAGAACATGGCACAATACAAGCTCAGTCAGGTTATCTCGGGTGTTTGATTGTAGTTTTCCGTTGAATCCGTCCATTTTCTTCCACTTATCCGGGTTTGGGTCGTGGGGGCAACAGTCTAAACAGATCTGCCCCCTGATCTCCTGCACCAGCCCCTGTGGACCCTCCTGCAGGTGGTGGGTCCACGGGAGGACGGCCCCACGTCGCTCCTTCGGGCCAGGCCGCCAGACGTTCGCCATCGAGCACCCACCCCTGGCCTGGCTCCAGGGTTGGGCCCGGTGCCTTGTTGTTTCTCATCATGGGGTTTTTACAATCTGGACATTATTTCGGTGATAAAACCACGTCATTTACTCACCCATTGTACTTTGGTGTAATTTGGAGTATTTATTTTGCAGTTTAGTGATATGCGTTTATTGTGAGTAGTCGGGCCATACAAAAAGTTCAATGTTAGTCTACTCTTTCGCTGGAGTCCAAAGTGGCGTGTAACCAGAGATCCAGTCATGGTTCTGATTGGATGACGTCATCGAGGACCGCGCACATTCACAGCTGATTTGCAGATAAGACGACGCTCTCAGCTCTCAGTTACAGTCAGAAAGAAGCAAAGGAATAAGAAGAAGAAAACATCTCCGCTTGAGAAAACCCGAAATGGTGCGAACATGCATTTATCCCGGTTGTGAAAACAAAACGACAGCTTGGATGAAGTTGAGTTTTCACAGGCTTTCTCGTCACAATCCGGAGTTATTGAAGCTGTGGCTCGTTGCCTTGAGAATGGACCCAAACATGAAAGGCAAAGCTGTAAGACGTTTGGACCATCGTGTTTGCAGTACCCACTTCAGTCCGGACCATTTTTTACCAGCAAAGGAAAAGAAAGAAGGCCAGCGGATTCAGCGCACGATTCTCAGAAGTAATGCGAAACCGATGGCTGTTCTCTGGTGCTCCTCAAACTGTCTCCGCTTCATTCTTTCTAATACCTCCTCATCCGTATACTCAGGCTCAAAACGACAGGGACGAACATCATACTCAAATAAGTCCTCTTCAGTCTCCAAGTCCCAATCTTCAGCCATGTGTCGCTCAAAACAGAAACGTTCTGAGCGTCTTCTAAGCAAAGTAGCGGAATGAATGTCTGTGCCCAAAATAAAAAACAAGAAAACCACAAAATAAACCAAAAATAAACCAAAAAACTCCCAAAATAAACAGAAATAAACCAAAAAACACCCAAAATAAGCTAAAAAATAAATAAATAAAAATAAAAATAAACCCAAAAATAAACTATAAATAAACAAAATAAACCAAAATTAAACCTAACTAAACCCGTCGTCTTATCTGCAGATCAGCTGTGACCATGACTGGATCTCTGGTTCCACTTTTGACTCAAACCAAAGTGTAAACTAACACACTGAACTTTTGTCATTTGAAAAGTGATAAAGTTTGTGTTATTTGATGACCGCAACATCGTGCCCCGACCACTCACAATAAACGGATATCGCCAAACTCCAAAATCTCCAGAAATACTCCAAATGACACCAAAGTACAAAGGGTGAGTAAATGACGTGGTTTTATCACCGATATAAGGTCCAGATTGTAAAAACGTTACTTTTCCTTTAGTCTGACCGTCCCTCAGGACCTGTTTGGGTGACCCAAAAGGAGAATGAAGCTCCCAGATCATTCGGGCGCTCAAACCCTCCACCGTGTTAAAGGTCCCATGGCATGAAATTTTCACTTTCTGAGGTTTTTGAACGTTAATGTGAGCTCCCCTACCCTGTTTAGACCCCCCCCATGGTTAAAAGTTGCGAAATGTCTAAACTGAGCATTTGCGATCCTTTTCTGCGTTACAAAAAATCGGAGCTCAAACGGGAGATTTTGAACAAGGCACCTTATTGACGTCAGATCGAAAAAAGAAATGCAAATGTAGCTCCACCCCCGTCTGTCTGTACTCAGCGTCTCTGTAAATCACGCCCAGAGAGTTTGGACTGCGAATGCGCTAGGCAATGCGAAATGCGTTTTTTTATTTGAGTGTTTCTAGGCTCGGAAGTCCTTTATCTGAGCCTCTGGACCTTTGAACAGCAGTGGTTTAATTTTATTTTCTGTGGAAATGTGTTTATTTTTCAATGGAACACTTCAAATCTCTCCCCCCGTGCAAAAACAAGGAAATGGATCAGCTGAGGGCTCAGAGCGAGAGCGGAGAGTTTGGCCACGCCCCCACCCTCTACTATAGGCCAGCTCTTTTCTCCTCATTTGCATTCAAGCAACAACGCCCAGAATAAAGTGTTTGAGAGAGATATTTATGACTCGTTCTCATCTTATCTCTGTTTCTCATGCACTGAGTGTTGATTTTGAAGAAGGATTCATTTACAGTATTAGGGAACCATTAAGGAGCCATATAAAAGCATCAAGAAGTACCATGTTATGGGATCTTTAAGGTGGCGGTTCGTGGAGCGGTGCTTCTGCTGGTCAGCTGAAGTCGTTTTAAATGTGCTGTATGAATAAACTTGAAGTGACCTGAGATGTATCGAGTCACAGAGTCCTGAATCTGTGGCTGGAACGTGTGTTTCAGTGGCCCATCCGTCATGGGATCGTGGAGGACTGGGACCTGATGGAGCGCTTCATGGAGCAGATCATCTTCAAGTATCTGAGAGCAGAACCTGAGGACCACTACTTCCTCCTGGTGAGACCAAACGCACAAACACACACACGCACTGCTGAGTTCTGACGTTTTTTAATTTAATTTTTTATTTTTATTTCACCTTTATTTAACCGGGAAAGTCCCATTGAGATTAATAATCTCTTTTTCAAAGGAGTCCTGGCCAAGACAGCGGCACAGATCAATACAATTACAAAATCATTTCAAAAGAATTTAAGCAATTACAAACAATAGAATGTTTCAGAATTAAAAACATTTACAAACCATAGATTTCAATTCCAAACCTTTGAGCAAGATTTTAAACTGTCCTATAGAGACCAGTTCCTTTAGTTTCCAGTCTTTTTGTAGATTGAGCGATAGATATAGACCCAGAGATAGACTACTTCTTTTTGGTATTAAAAGAAAAACATAACCTGTTCCGAAAGTAAAAGCCAATTTTCAGCCTCAGTTTCTTAAGTAGCTGCTCAGCATGTCCTTTGAAATTTCCACTGATATTTTCAAAGATTGAAGAGTGCTGTTGATGTTGCAGACGGAGCCTCCTCTGAACACTCCGGAGAACAGGGAGTACACGGCTGAGATCATGTTCGAGTCCTTCAACGTGCCCGGACTTTACATCGCCGTGCAGGTACAGCTCCACCTCCACCTGTCTGTGCTCCACCTGTCTGTCCTGCACATGTCTGTCCTGCACCTGTCTGTCCTCAAAGCCTTTAGTTCCTATAGGAAGCTGTGTTTCTAACCCAACTGTGTGTGTCTGTGTGTGTGTTTGTGTGTGTGCGTGTGTGTGTGTACAGGCGGTGTTGGCGTTGGCGGCGTCCTGGACGTCTCGGCAGGTCGGGGAGAGGACTCTGACCGGGACGGTGATCGACAGCGGAGACGGAGTCACTCACGTCATCCCTGTGGTCAGTTTCACACTCAGGAACCACAAAACTGTGAGCTTTAAGTTCTAACTGTTCCTCCTCACACAAACTCCTGGAGTCGTGTTTGTTTCATTCTCATGTTTGAGGAACTCAAAACATCTCCAAAGCTCCAAACGCTCTGTTCCGCCTCGTGATGTCATCA
This sequence comes from Paratrypauchen microcephalus, assembly GCA_036785185.1. NCBI lineage: Eukaryota > Metazoa > Chordata > Actinopteri > Gobiiformes > Gobiidae > Paratrypauchen > Paratrypauchen microcephalus. The sequence goes on from JAVJIX010000101.1 coordinate 1,601,668, forward strand.
GGTGGGAGTTTCCTTTTTTTTTTTTCTTTTTTTTTTTTTGGAAAGAGCAGACATTTTCATATTACAGATTTCCAGTTCAAATATAATCTTTCCTATTTTTAGTATGTTATGAAAAAAGACCCACACTAAACTATGTAGAAAACCTGGGGAGCAGAAATACCATCAGAGACATTGTATTATACAGTGTAAAATAAAACAAATCTTCACCAGAAGTGGAGAAGTTACGAGAAATCTTTTCTAGTTGGGGTGAATACTATAAAATGTGTCTCTTTGAATGTTTACTGAATAAGTTTAAAGGTACACTGTGTAAGATTTTTACCCGTTAATTACCGAAATTGAAGATACCCATTCAAAAATACAGTGTTTTCTGTTAGTAAAAAGTATTCTTTTGGACTTAGATATAGTCGATTTCACCTGCATAAAAGGGGGATCTTCCCCATGTAGCGGCATCCATTTTAACTACGAGAGCCGCAGAAGGACATACTGTATTTTGGGCTCCGCCTTCACCGTTTTCTTTATAGCTGTCGGCACTGGCCCGTGGATTTCACACACTTTCACTTTCGGGTTAATGGCGGGTTACGCGTTGCTTGCGCATACCGCCACCTACTGGTTCCTGGGAGATTCTGCTACTTATTACTGTTGTTTATGACCCTCGAGGTCTGCCGTAGAACCGGGACTGCAATACCCACAATCCACCAATGCGCCACCATCCTACACAGTGTACCTTTAAGCCAGTGGTTCTTAACTTGGGTTCGATCGAATCCTAGGGGTTTGATGAGTCAGTCTCAGGGGTTCGGCGGAGGTCAAGACACACACCCGACTTAGATTTTTATACCGTTGTATACCGTTTGTTACATCATATCTTTGCAAGCAATCCTTTTTGAGGATACTGGACATAAAAACTAAGAAAAGGAACAGACTTTGCTGTGAAAGAGACATGAGAGTGACACTTGCCAGGGTGAAGCTGCAAATTAGATAATGGATGTGTTAAAATACAGTGGTACCTCACCTTACGAAATTAATTCGTTCCAGAAGTGGTTTCGTAATGTGAAAAATTCGTAAGTTGAGTAGCTATTTCAATGGAAAAAGCCTGATTCGTTCCAAGGCCCCGATCCAAGTTTGTTTTTGTTTTTTTATAGTGTAACTTTTTTTTATAGTGTAACATTGTGTTCTGTGTCCTGATTGGTTTCTCAGACTGGATTTAAACTTTTCTCACATTTGTCTCTCGTTTAAACACTCAAACTTTCATAGATTTTCAACAAAATGTATTAATAGCGAAGTGGGGGGGGGGTACTGCGCTCTGACACGTGTGTGATAGCGGCATGTGTGACAGCTGACCCAGCGCGGGGGCTGCCAGCAGGTCTAGACCTGGACTAAACCTGGACTAAACCTGGACTAGACCTGGACTAGACCTGGACTAGACCTGGACTAGACCTGGACTAGACCTGGACTAGACCAGGACTAGACCAGGACTAGACCAGGACTAGGCCAGGTGGATTAAAGCGCAGCGCGTGGGTCCATTTCCTGGTTTCGTTTCGAGTCACAGCTGAGGCGAGCCGCTGCTCTAGACCTGCCCGCGTAAGGTGCTCACAGAGCGGCCTGGATAGAACCGTGAGGTCGGCCTCTTCAAGACCTCCAGTCCGGTGACCGGGACAATCCCCGGACCCATGCCCGCTTAGGGAGCTCTTAAGGCGGGCTGGCAGTGTCCCCCTGGGTCCCTGGATGTCTGGGGCTCCGTGCCTGGAGGGGCCCTGGAGAGCAGGTCTAGACCGCGGCTCTTGCATGCGAGCAGCGGCTCGCCTCAGCTGTGACTCGAAACGATACCAGGAAATAGACCCACGCGCGGCGCTTTAATCCACCTGGTCTAGTCCAGGTTTAGTCCAGGTTTAGTCCAGGTCTAGACCTGCTGACGGCGCCGGGTCAGCTGTCACACATGCCGCTATCACACATGTGTCAGAGCGCAGTTTTCTCCCCCCTCCCCCTTCCCCCCACACTTCACTATTAATACATTTTGTTGAAAATCTATGAAAGTTTGAGTGTTTAAACGAGAGACAAATGTGAGAAAAGTTTAAATCCAGTCTGAGAAAAGCATATAATGTGTGTGGCTGAGCGCGCATTATTTGAATTTTTGAGATTTCGCGTTTCGAGACCAAAATTTACCGTGAAGGCGTTTCGTAACTTGAAATTTTCGTTTGTTGGGTCATTCGTAAGGTGAGGTACCACTGTATTAAAAATAATAAATAGCATAAATACAATAAGTACATTTTTGGAATACATAAGGTTAAAAATTAAAACCATTTCAGTGTGGTAGTGTTAAAAAAGGTCATGTCTTTGTGAAAAGGTCTGTCATTTGTGGTGATTTCATGCATTATATGTTTGTTCTTTAAACACAGAGATGTTAATGCACAGTTCATTTTGTGCACCAGTAAAACATATACCTAGGTCTTGAATTTGAAAAAAAAAATAAAAAATCATATTTTATTTTTCAGTAAGGAAGGGTTCGGTGAATGTGCATATGAAACTGGTGGGGTTCAGTACCTCCAACAAGGTTAAGAACCACTGCTTTAAGCTTTTCCATCTTGAAAATGTCAGAAATGATGTCACTCCAGCCCCGTCCACTGAAGGTGAAACTGGGTTAGTCCAGGGGTGGGCAAACTTTTTCACTCGTGGGCCACAAAGGGTTCTAAAATATGACAGAAGGGCCGGACCAGGAGCAGCTGGATTTAGAGTTTTGGTAAAAACACTAAAAATAACATGGGACATGTAGAAACCATGTGTTTATTTCAATTAAAAATGAACAAAATCATTACAACAAAATGTCCATCTTTCAAGTTCCACAGTATTTAGCTGTTTATTGAAATGACTCTTAAAACACAGAAAATGGAATCAATAAAATACAGCTTTTTTTTTTTTTTTTAAATACTAACAATAAGTCTAATAATGTTCTTCCAGCCATGCTCCCTCCAGGACAGGGAGGCAGTCGACGACCACTGGAATGACCAGATGCCCTCCCATTCGTCCTCTGTCATTTCTATTGCCGCCTCCTTTTCCCATTTCTGTTTCACATAAAGTGCTTTATTCTTGTCAGGAGTAAATGGAGCGTCGTATAATTTGGGTATCATTTTTTGGGTAGATAGTCTATATGCCGATGTTAATATTTTAAAAAATGCTTCTTCAGATTGAGTCAAATTTGATATTTTGCAATTTGAGGTGAAGTTATGTCTGACCTGCAGGTATCTATAAAAGTCAGCAGTCTGCAGGTCATATCTATTTTGCATTGCCTGAAAGCTGAGAAAAATGTCATTCGTTGCCAAATAAACCGCGATATCTGTTTGTCCCACTCCCTAAAGTAGCTCTCGGGCATTTCTACTGCAAGTGTACGAAACAAATGTCACAATTTTGGGAGTAATATCAGTCGGGAGGAGAGCGGCGATGATAAAAACAGAACTTTCAGTGCTTTTATTTTTCCGTTTTTTCTCCAGCCTGATAACTCAGTCCTTGGTTTTATCTGCTTCTATTCCAAAGTTATAAGCATTTTATTTTTTTTATGCATGCATTTTGCTTTTCAGAGGCTGTACTGCACTTTCAGACCAACTATATAATTCTACCTTAGAAGTAAAAGAATGTGCAAACTACACTATGTAGGGGCTTCTCCTGTCAAATAGACATGAATGATCCAGATGATTCTAGTGAAGGTGTGTGGAGTTTAAAAACACAGTGGAGCACTTCATGTATCACCACATGATGACATCACAAGGTGGAACAGAGTGTTTTCAGTCTGAGAGAAGAACTCAGAACTAAATCTGCAGGTTTGTGTGAAACAAACACGACTCCAGGAGTGACGAGGAAACGACACGAGGACAGATCTGAGATCAGTGCGATGTGGAACTTTACAACTGAAATTTATTTTTATTTTGACCTTTTTCCGCTCAGTCGACTGAAGTTTCTAAACCAGAACGCAGAGGTGGGGAGTACTGCGGGACATTTCCCTCTGAGTTTGTGAGAATCTGAAATGATCTGAACATTTGTGTTTTGTTCAGATTTTGTGCAGACCTTAAAGGTTCTTAAAGGTTCTTAAAGGTTCTGTGGGGGATTTTAGTTTCAGATTGTCACTGAAAGTTCAGAATATCGTCATGGAGACGCAGCGGCCCTGTGATTATGACGACCAAAAAAAAGAAAAGAACGAAAATCCAGAGTAAAATGTTTTTCCTCGTGTCTGAATCAGAACTGTGGTCAGTGGGTTGGTCAGGATATGACCCCGCCGGGCGCTCTTCCTCTCCCACCGGGCGCTCTTCCTCCCCTCATCCCTCGCTCCCTCTGAGGACGGGGGTTTGTCGGGGTTCGTGTATTGATTAAAATGCGCCCAAATCGATTTTTTTCAAGGTTCTCCTGATTTACCAATGAATTAAACTGATATTCATTCAATGTTCTCCTCCTCCCTTCCTCTCCTCCTCCCCTCCTCCTCCCCTCCTCCTCCTCTCCTCTCCTCCTCCTCCTCCTCCCTTCCTCTCCTCCTCCCACTCCTCCTCTCCTTCTTTCCTCCTCCTCTCCTCCTACTCTCCTCTCCTCTCCTCCTCTCCTCCTCTCTCCTCTCCTCCTCCTCTTCTCTCCTCTCCTCCTCCTCCTTCCTCTCCTCCTCCCACTCCTCCTCTCCTTCTTTCCTCCTCCTCTCCTCCTACTCTCCTCTCCTCTCCTCCTCTCCTCCTCCTCTCTCCTCTCCTCCTCCTCTTCTCTCCTCTCCTCCTCCTCCCCTCCTCTCCTCCTCCTCCCCTCCTCTCCTCCTCCTCTCTCCTCTCCTCCTCTCTCCTCTCCTCCTCCTCCTCCTCCCCTCCTCTCCTCCTCCTCCCCTCCTCTCCTCCTCCTCTCCTCTCCTCCTCCCTTCCTCTCCTCCTCCCCTCCTCCTCCCCTCCTCCTCCTCTCCTCTCCTCCTCCTTCCCCCCCCTCCCTCGTTCAGGCGGAGGGGTATGTGATTGGCAGTTGTATAAAGCACATCCCGATCGCTGGCAGAGACATCACGTACTTCACCCAACAGCTCCTCCGAGAGCGCGAGGTCGGAATCCCCCCGGAGCAGAGCCTGGAGACCGCCAAGGCCGTGAAGGTACTGCCCCCGTGTACTGCCCCCATGTACTGCCCCTCTTTAATGCCCCGTACAGGTGTAATGCCTCTCTTTAATGCCCCGTACAGGTGTAATGCCTCTCTTTAATGCCCCTCTTTAATGCCCCGTACAGGTGTACTGCCCCTCTTTAATGCCCCGTACAGGTGTACTGCCCCTCTTTAATGCCCCGTACAGGTGTAATGCCCTTCTTTAATGCCCCGTACAGGTGTACTGCCCCTCTTTAATGCCCCGTACAGGTGAAATGCCCCTTTTTAATGTCCCGTACAGGTGTACTGCCCCTCTTTAATGCCCCATACAGGTGTAATGCCCTTCTTTAATGCCCCCTACAGGTGTACTGCCCCTCTTTAATGCCCCGTACAGGTGTAATGCCCCTCTTTAATGCCCCTCTTTAATGCCCCGTACAGGTGTACTGCCCCTCTTTAATGCCCCGTACAGGTGTAATGCCCCTCTTTAATGTCCCGTACAGGTGTAATGCCCCTCTTTAATGTCCCGTACAGGTGTAATGCCCCTCTTTAATGCCCCTCTTTAATGCCCCGTACAGGTGTAATGCCCCTCTTTAATGCCCCGTACAGGTGTAATGCCCCTCTTTAATGCCCCGTACAGGTGTACTGCCCCTCTTTAATGCCCCGTACAGGTGTAATGCCCCTCTTTAATGCCCCGTACAGGTGTAATGCCCCTCTTTAATGCCCCGTACAGGTGTAATGCCCCTCTTTAATGCCCCGTACAGGTGTAATGCCCCTCTTTAATGCCACTTACAGGTGTAATGCCCCGTACAGGTGTAATGCCCCTCTTTAATGCCCCGTACAGGTGTAATGCCCCTCTTTATTGCCCCATACAGGTGTAATGCCCTCTAAATGCCCCTCTTTATTGCCCCGTACAGGTGTAATGCCCTCTAAATGCCCCTCTTTATTGCCCCCTGCTCAGGAGCGCTTCAGTTACGTTTGCCCCGACCTGGTCAAAGAGTTCAATAAGTACGACACGGACGGGTCCAAGTGGATCAAACAGTTCACCGGGACCAACGCCGTCACCAAGAAGGAGTTCACCATCGACGTGGGCTACGAGCGCTTCCTGGGCCCCGAGATCTTCTTCCACCCGGAGGTACGAAACCAGGACTGAACCAGGACTAAACCAGGTCTAAACCAGGTCTAAACCAGGTCTAAACCAGGTCTAAACCAGGTCTAAACCAGGTCTAAACCAGGACTGAACCAGGTCTAAACCAGGACTGAACAAGGACTAAACCAGGTCTAAACCAGAACTAAACCAGGTCTAAACCAGGTCTAAACCAGGTCTAAACCAGGACTGAACCAGGACTAAACCAGGACTGAACCAGGACTAAACCAGGTCTAAACCAGGTCTAAACCAGGACTGAACCAGGTCTAAACCAGGTCTAAACCAGGTCTAAACCAAGACTGAACCAGGACTGAACCAGGACTGAACCAGGTCTAAACCAGGTCTAAACCAGGTCTAAACCAGGTCTAAACCAGGTCTAAACCAAGACTAAACCAAGACTAAACCAGGACTGAACCAGGACTGAACCAGGTCTAAACCAGGACTAAACCAGGACTTTACGTTTTAACAATAATTAAAATGTTTCATATATTTAAATTGTTGTCCAGTAATAATGTCTGTGATGTGAGAGTTTTGGCCCGGTGCACCGTGCGGTCGCTCGGTAACACTTCTGGAATTCTCTAGCGTCATACAATAACCACAAAGTAAAAACTGAAGCCTGAAAAAATGTCCGAATTGGAAAAAAAGTTAAATCTGTAGAAAAATCTGACATGATCTTAAGTTTGTTTTGGTGAAATGAAAATGAAAAAAACGGGGGTCAGGTGGTGCCTAAGCTGCCGATCACTTCAAATAATCAATCAAATAATTTCCCTTGTGGATAAAGTTTGTCTCAATCTAAAATCGTCCGATCCAAACACAACTGCACTCTGTAACTTTTCCGTCACCTTCTTGTTTCCGTGGAGACGTCACTGCTCAGCCGGGAATGTTCCACCGTGTGACTTTGAACAGCTCGACTTTTACATTTATTCAATTAAATTACAAAAGATTTGGGCTGAATATTTAAAAGGAATTTTGAGGAAAATGTGCACTTAAAATTTCAGCAACTCAAATTCAGAATAAAAATAATTGTTAAAAATAAAATAACGTTAAAAAAAAATAAAGTGAGAAATTCAGCGGCAATTAAAATTCAAAATCTGATGAAACAAATAATCGTCCACAGATAAATACCTCAACTTGTAAACTTCTTTGTTTTATTGATCGTTTGGTTCCATTTCAGTGCAGAAACAAAGAAATAACAGTTATAAAGAACTTTTATATCTTAATTTTGTTTTTATGACACAAATATAGCCCCAAGTCAAGAATTTTTAAAAGGAAAAAGGAAAATGTCTACAAATCTGTTCGTATCATATTGTGAAATGAAAATCGTAATTCAATTCCGCACGTTGAACGACTTTGTAAACATTAGTAAAGTCGCCCTTCTCTCCCGTTAGAATCTACGACACCGGTGGATCTGCGGACGATTATTTGTTTCATCAGATTTTGAATTTTAATTTCTCACTTACATTTTTTTTTTTTTTACATTATTTTATTATGAACAATTATTTTTATTCTGAATTCGAGTTGCTGAAATTTTAAGTGCACATTTTCAAAGTATTCCTCAAAATTCCTTTTAAATATTCAGCCCAAATATTTTCAATCCTCAAATTCAACAGTCAAAATGAGTGTAAAATCCAGAGTGTAAAATTCCAGATTGTAAAATTTCACAGCAAAGATCTGAGACGCCAAGGCAGAAGCAATCGATCCTGTGTGATCCGATCTTCAGTAACAAACAGGAAATGGTGCAGTGAAGCGATCTGATTGAGATGTCAATCAGATCGATGTCAGAATTCGCCTCATCAAAACCTCATGTCTTTGATTGGTTAAGTGTAATCCCCGCCCACAAATGAGAACCATTAGGAAACAGCCTCTGTCCTCCTCATGAATGCAACATGGCTTCGTTTAATGCCGTACTGTGGAATATTTCAGGTCATTGCTTTAAAATGGTTCTCTGGGACGATCTCGTTTTATTTTTACGGTAGTTTCGGTGAGACCTTTTTATCTCGGTGTTTGTAGACCATGACAGGCCTGTCGTCTTCTCGCTCGTACGTCAGATCACTAAACCCGCCTCTGTCCTCTGCCAGTTTGCCAACCCGGACTTCACCCAGCCCATCTCCGAGGTGGTGGACGAGGTCATCCAGAACTGCCCCATCGACGTCCGGCGCCCGCTCTATAAGGTCAGGGCTTTTCTGGAGCTCTTCGGGCTCTTCACACGAGTAGACCTGGACACAGCAGCTCACATGTCACAGTATCCTCAGGATCCTATAATAAAGAGAAAAAATGTAAATGGTAATAGCAAAGATAAAGTGTAGACTCACAGAAACACGTAAAAGTTTTAAACTCACAATTATGGGTTTGTTGGTTGGTTGGTTGGTGGTTTAGTTGGTTAGCGGTTTAGTTGGTGGTTTAGTTGGTGGTTTAGTTGGTTGGTGGTTTAGTTGGTTGGCGGTTTGGTTGGTGGTTTAGTTGGTTGGCGGTTTGGTTGGTGGTTTAGTTGGTTGGCGGTTTGGTTGGTCGGTTGGTTGGCTGATGTTGTGTCCCTTGAGCAGAACGTGGTGCTGTCTGGAGGTTCCACCATGTTCAGAGACTTTGGCCGGCGTCTGCAGAGGGACCTGAAGAGGACGGTGGACGCTCGCCTCAAGATCAGTGAAGAGCTGAGCGGAGGAAAGCTCAAGGTGAGGCCCACTTAGAATTTCACAAATCAAATCAAAAATACCATACAGATACAAAAGAACATCTCCAAAGCAAAAGGAACTGTACTCAGCCTGTGTGGCCAGAGCCTTAACCTGCAGATGGAGGACCACCGACAGTTCGGCTCCAGTCAAACGAATCTCATTGAGGCAAGCAGTTATAGGAGTGAATTTGGAGCCAGTTCTATATTAGGGATAGGAATTTATTTACGGACAAAATGTTAAAGATCCCATGACATGGTACTTCTTGATGCTTTTATATGGCTCCTTAATGGTTCCCTAATACTGTAAATGAATCCTTCTTCAAAATCAACACTCAGTGCATGAGAAACAGAGATAAGATGAGAAAGAGTTTTTTTTTTTCTCTCTCTGAACACTCCATAATGGGCGTTGTTGCTTGAATGCAAATGAGGAGAAAAGAGCTGGCCAATAGTAGAGGGTGGGGGCGTGGCCAAACTCTCCGCTCTGGGCTCTGAGCGCTCAGCTGATCCATTTCCTTGTTTTTGCACGGGGGAGAGATTTGAAGTGTTCCATTGAAAAATAAACACATTTCCACATAAAATAAAATTAAACCACTGCTGTTCAAAGGTCCAGAGGCTCAGATAAAGGACTTCCGAGCCTAGAAACACTCGGACGTGCCTCCAGGCAAATAAAAAAACGCATTTCGCATTGCCTAGCGCATTCGCAGTCCAAACTCTCTGGGCGTGATTTACAGAGACGCTGAGTACAGACAGACGGGGGTGGAACTGCATTTGCATTTCTTTTTTCGATCCGACGTCAATAAGGTGCCTTGTTCAAAATCGCCCGTTTGAGCTCCGATTTTTTTGTAACGCAGAAAAGGATCGCAAATGCTCAGTTTAGACATTTCACAACTTTTAACCATGGGGGGGCCCCTAAACAGGGTAGGGGAGCTCACATTAACGTTCAAAAACCTCAGAAAGTGAAAATTTCATGCCATGGGACCTTTAACTCATTCACTGCCGGCCTGTTTTCAGAATTCTAACCCCAGAGTGCCACAGGTTTCAGTAGAATTTCACTGATTTTCCAAGACCCACAGAATACTGAGTTCTTTGACTATATAAACATGGGACACATCAAAATAAAGTGTCGACTCTCTTCTTTCACCTGGAAAAAAAATTATGTTTCTAACCTTTTCGGTTCTCAAATAACTGATAGTAGAACATAGGGAAGTTTCAGCAAAAACACTGGTTTTTGAGCAAGAAATGGAGAAAACGAGCGTTTAGTTCAGAGAAGGATTTCGAGCAGATCAGTGACTTTGACATCAATATTTATCGATTTAGTGACACCTCAAACATCTAAAATAACAGAGAAAGAGATTTTTGATGACAAAGTACATTTTTTATTTACAAATATAAGAATATAAGGCTCTGTGAATCCTTCAACTCAATTGTGGCAAGAGATGTTTACAGGATATAATCTCTTTTCATATAAAATAGAACTTTGTCACTTCACAACAATATTGAGGCTCAGAGTACACACTCATATACACACACACACACACACACACGCACCTACACACACACACACATATATACGTATATGTACACAGTGTTGTAGAGTAACGAAGTATTAATACTTCACTACTGTACTTAAGTACATTTTGGGAGACTTTGTACTTTACTTGAGTTTTTTTTTAAATTATAACTTTCACTTTTACTTCACTACATTTCCGAATTTAATTGCATACTTTTACTCCGATACATTTTCAATGTGCCGTTTAGTTACTCGTTACAAAAAAAAAAAAAAAAAAAAAAAAAAAAAAAAGTCTGACAGCAACGAAGTTGGGACAAGCCTGGGCTTGTTCGCCTCTTGCGCATGACAATCAGCTAGCACCTGTTGGTTTACGCAGCTAGCTTAATTGCGATCAGCATCTGATGGAAGAGGAGACAGAAACCACGCTGGCCAGAAATGAAGGGGACCCTCAAGATGAGCACCCCTGGCCCTACTTAAACACGATGTTTTCTTACACTGATGTAAAGGATTCGTCTTACAGAATGAAGTGCCTTTTATGCCTTCCAAAAAAAGTAGAAATCTTATCTTATAAAAACTCCCCGTCCAACCTTAAGAAACACATAGAGGTAAGTTTAATGTTGTACAGTAATCCCTCGTTTGTCGTGGGGGTTAGGTTCCAGAAATAGCCCGTAAAAGTGGAAATCCACGAAGTAGGACAGATTTATATTTTACAGTTATTCAACCTGTTTAGGCACGCGCCGACACGTGCACCTGCGGACACGTGCACCCGCGGTGGTTGCGGTTGCGGTGGTTTAATCCTGGTTTAGAATTGGTCTAGGCCTGGTTTAGTCCAGGTTAAAACCTGGTCTAGTCCAGGTTTAGACCCGGTTTAGTCCCGGTTTAGACCCGGTTTAGTCCCGGTTTAGACCAGGTTTAGACCAGGTCTAGACCAGGTCTAGACCGGGTCTAAACCTGGTCTAAACCTGGTCTAGAGTCTAGACCAGGTTTAGACCAGGTTTAGACCCGGTCTAAACCGGGACTAAACCGGGTCTAAACCTGGTCTAGAGTCTAGACCAGGTTTAGACCAGGTCTAGACCGGGTCTAAACCAGGTCTAAACCTGGTCTAGACTCTAGACCAGGTTTAGACCCGGGTTAGTCCAGGTTTAGACCCGGGTTAGTCCAGGTTTAGACCCGGTTTAGTCCAGGTTTAGACCAGCTTTAGTCCCGGTTTAGACCAGGTCTAGACCGGGTCTAGACTCTAGACCAGGTTTAGACCCGGTTTAGTCCAGGTTTAGACCCGGTTTAGTCCCGGTTTAGACCAGGTCTAGACCGGGTCTAAACCAGGTCTAAACCTGGTCTAGACTCATAATTAATAAATTACAAATGACACACAGTGCTCCAAATGACACAAAACTACCATGGGTGAGTAGAACATGGTGTTTTACAGTTGAGTTAAGGGCCAAATGCCTAATTTTCAGCACTCTTGTTCCCCCAAAACCTTTATTTAAAAAAATAAAATAAAACGAACATTAAAAAATATTACAAATTCAGACTGCCTTTGCTTGATACTTTTACTTGTACTTTTAATTACATTACTTGAGTACATTTATTTTTACAGTACTTGTCATACTTAAGTACATGAAATTCCAGATACTTTAAGACTTTTAGTCAAGTAACATTTCAGTCAGTGACTTCGACTTTTACCAAAGTCATTTTTGGGAGGGGTACCAATACTTTTACTTGAGTTTGATTCTCCAGTACTTTATACAACACTGTATGTACATACACACAAGCCCATGCATAAACCTTTACACACACAGCTACACACGCACATACACACACGCGCACGCACGCACACACGCGCGCGTACACACGCACGCACGCACACACACACACACATATAAACTCAATTCTTCTCATCTCGTGCCTCTTTGGAGAGCAGAATCCAAGTCAGTAAACTTCTTTGGCACTGTCTCTCTGCTCTGCTGCGCAGAGTTCTCCCTGCTCTGCTGCGCGGAGCAGGGAGTCCCCCTGCTCCGCGCAGCGCGATCAGGACACGCCCCCTGCCTCAGCCAGAGCAGATCTCTGCCCCGACATCGCTGCGTGTCTCTGTGATCCTCTGATCCGGGATCTTGGGTCCCAAAAGCGATCAAACCGCTCCGTAGGCGCTGATCAACAGTTATCTGCTTTTCCGGGTTCACTCGCCTCACCATCTTACTCCATTCGCCTCCACTCGCACTCCACAGTACACACACACTACACTCCTCTCCTCTCCCGCCTCTCCTATCGGCAGATAATGATACAAGATCGCCACCTACATGTTGGGAAGTGTGAATTACACCTTCAAAGCTGCTCCAGGTCGTATCCTAGCAACCCCCGCTGAAAAACGTCCTTGACGAGTTTATTCGTCACGGCACTCAACGTTCGGATTCAACATGACGAGAAAACTCGTCACCGGCAGTCAATGAGTTAATGATAATAATTCATTGCATTTATATAGCGCCTTTCATGACGCCCAAAGCGCTTTACAGTTCATTGTTCATTCACTCCACACTTGGTGGTGGGAAGATACTTTCTGTAGCCACAGCTGCCCTGGGGCAGACTGATGGAAGCGAGGCTGCCAATCTGCAACCCTCCAACCACCTTCAACACTCACGCACACACCGCTTTCATACTAGGCAAATGTGGGTAAAGTGTCTTGCCTAAGGACACAACGACAGTTTTTTTTTGCAACTGGCGCCCCCCTGTGGCTCCTGGAATTCCCAGCGGTCTCCCATCCAAGTACTAACCAGGCCCTGCCTTGCTTAGCTTCTGAGATCTGACGGGATCAGGCTTTGACAGGCAGGTATGGCCACGATACCTGCCTGTTGAAGTAAAAACCCCAGGATCATGTAGAGAGGATGGTTAGTGCGAGTAGAAGCTGTTGGGTCGTGTTGAGGCTATAACGTTTGAGGAGTAACTTGAGTTTAGTCCGTGTTTAACTTTATGTTCTTGCGTCCACAGCCCAAACCCATTGACGTGCAGGTCATCACCCACCACATGCAGAGGTACGCCGTGTGGTTCGGAGGATCCATGTTGGCGTCTACTGTGAGTACTGAGAAGAGGCGAACACACAAGCACACACTCGTTCTCCTGTTCGAGTTCTTTACCAAATGTTCTGAACTCGTTTTGGGGAATCACCATGTGAAACTTCTCTGATCTGTTCTGTCGTTTCACAGACCTGGAGTTTGTTTCATTCACACATGTTTAGGTTTTGTACAGATTTAGTTGAGCCGAGTTCTCTCAAACTGAAAACACCTTGTGATGTCATGTGGTGATACTCCACTGTGTTTTTAAACTCCGCACATCTTCAGATGTAAATCACAGTCAGAACTTTTATATTTTCACTTTTAATGAAGTTTCAAACTTTTAACAAGGGAAAGCAAGGTCTGAACCAGGTCTAAACCAGTTCTGAACCAGGTCTAAACCAGGTCTAAACCAGGTCTAAACCAGGTCTAAACCAGATCTAAACCAGGTCTGAACCAGGTCTGAACCAGGTCTAAACCAGGTCTAAACCAGGTCTAAACCAGGTCTAAACCAAGACTAAACCGGGTCTAAACCAGGTCTAAACCAGGTCTAAACCAGGTCTAAACCAAGACTAAACCGGGTCTAAACCAGGACTAAAACAGGTCTAAACCGGGTCTAAACCAAGACTAAACCAGGAATAAACCAGGAATAAACCAGGTCTAAACCAGGTCTAAACCAGGTCTAAACCAGGTCTAAACCAGGTCTAAACCAGGTCTAAACCAAGACTAAACCGGGTCTAAACCAGGACTAAACCAGGTCTAAACCAAGACTAAACCGGGTCTAAACCAGGACTAAACCGGGTCTAAACCGGGTCTAAACCGGGTCTAAACCAAGACTAAACCAGGTCTAAACCAGGTCTAAACCAGGTCTAAACCAGGACTAAACCAGGAATAAACCAGGAATAAACCAGGTCTAAACCAGGACTAAACCAGGTCTAAACCAAGACTAAACCGGGTCTAAACCAGGACTAAACCGGGTCTAAACCGGGTCTAAACCGGGTCTAAACCAAGACTAAACCAGGTCTAAACCAGGTCTAAACCAGGTCTAAACCAGGTCTAAACCTGGACTAAACCGGGACTAAACCAGGTCCAAACCAGGACTAAACCGGGACTAAACCAGGTCTAAACCAGGTCTAAACCAGTTCTAAACCAGGTCTAAACCGGGTCTAAACCAGGTCTAAACCTGGACTAAACCGGGACTAAACCAGGTCCAAACCAGGACTAAACCGGGTCTAAACCAGGTCTAAACCAGGTCTAAACCAAGACTAAACCGGGTCTAAACCAGGACTAAACCGGGTCTAAACCGGGTCTAAACCGGGTCTAAACCAAGACTAAACCAGGTCTAAACCAGGTCTAAACCAGGTCTAAACCAGGTCTAAACCTGGACTAAACCGGGACTAAACCAGGTCCAAACCAGGACTAAACCGGGACTAAACCAGGTCTAAACCAGGTCTAAACCAGTTCTAAACCAGGTCTAAACCGGGTCTAAACCAGGTCTAAACCTGGACTAAACCGGGACTAAACCAGGTCCAAACCAGGACTAAACCGGGTCTAAACCAGGTCTAAACCAGGTCTAAACCAGGTCTAAACCAGGTCTAAACCGGGTCTAAACCAGGTCTAAACCGGGTCTAAACCAGGTCTAAACCAGTTCTAAACCAGGTCTGAACCAGGTCTAAACCAGGTCTAAACCAGGTCTGAACCAGGTCTAAACCAGGTCTAAACCAACACTAAACCAAGACTAAACCGGGTCTAAACCAGGTCTAAACCAGGTCTAAACCGGGTCTAAACCAAGACTAAACCAGGAATAAACCAGGTCTAAACCAGGTCTAAACCTGGACTAAACCGGGACTAAACCAGGTCTAAACCAGGACTAAACCGGGTCTAAACCAAGACTAAACCAGGTCTAAACTGGGTCTAAACCAAGACTAAACCGGGTCTAAACCAAGACTAAACCGAGTCTAAACCAAGACTAAACCAGGACTAAACCAGGTCTAAACCAGGACTAAACCTGGTCTAAACCGGGACTAAACGGTGGATCATGTCACCACTTGATGACATCAGAAGGTGGAACAGCGTTTGGAGCTTTGGAGACGTAGACAGTGTGATAAAACTAAACCTGAACTCTGATGTGTCCTCCTCCTCCAGCCCGAGTTCTACCAGGTCTGTCACACCAAGAAGGACTACGAGGAGATCGGACCCAGCATCTGCCGCCACAACCCCGTCTTCGGAGTCATGTCCTAATGTCCCCCACCGCCAGGGACATCCGGGGACGAGGAGGGACATCCGGGGACCAGGAGGGACATCCGGAGACGAGGAGGGACAGGAGGATGCTAAAACAGAACCCGCACCAAAGCCTCATCGTGTAACTTTTCTGGTCAAGGGTCCGTCAAATGCTTTTCTTCCTTGGAGTTTATGGTTATCGCTTTGTCCGGAATGTTCCACAGTATGGCATTAAACCTTTATATATCCATGGAGACCAAACCAGACCATGTTACAGGTCAGATCTGTGGAGAGGCGTGTCTGTTTTTCTCTGTATTTTTGAGCTCTGAAACCTCCTGTGATGGAATAAATTTAAAGTAGAGCTGTTTAAAGTCACACTGGAACATTTCAGGCACAGGAATGACGTATCCATAGAAACAAGCAGGTGACGGACCCCCAACCGAAAAGTTACGCAATGCACCTTTTAATAATTATAACAATAACATTCAGATATAAGGTGCTTTGTATAACTTTTCCGCTTTTCTCCATCAAGATGTCATTCCTTTGTCTGGAATGTTCCACAGTATGGAATTAAACCTTCCTATCTCCATGGAGATCAAACCAGACCATGTTACAGGTCAGATCTGTGGAGAGGCGTGTCTGTTTTTCTTGGTATTTTTGAGCTCTGAAACCTCCTGTGATTGAATAAATGTAATACAGTAGAGCTGTTTAAAGTCACACTGAGCAACATTCCAGGCAGAGGAATGACGTATTCATAGAAACGAGCAGGTGAGGACCTCCAACCGAAAAGTTACGCAGTGCAGCTTTGTTAACCCAGCCCCAGGAGGCCAGGGACAGTGTTAAAGGTCAGGACTCGCGACGTGGACTCTCGACAAATCGTAGCGCTGGAAATGTTTTATGTTTGTTTTTTTTGTTTTTTAATCGTTTCTTATTGTTTCTTAAACCGAAACTCACAAACTTTTGCTTATGAATTCAAAAAACAAGAGCGACTGAATAAATGTTTTTCCATCACTTGTTTGTGGGTTGCGTTTGTTTCATTATTGTGGGTTTAGCTCCCTCTAGTGGACGGCGTGTTCAGGTTCGGATGATTCTGATTCTTTTGAGATCAATAAAGACTTTTCTATCTTATCTTTTCACTTCGTTTGGACGGATAATTCCTGTTGTCAGGACGCATAAATTGGGCTTCAAACGCTGTACAATCACGTGCTACGCGGGACTACCCTAGTGGTACGGCAGCACTACTGTGAAGGACCCCTGCAGAGAGTGGTTAAGACGGCCACAAAGATCACCAGGACTCCTCAACGGTCTCTGCAGAGCATCTACCACCGCAGAGTCCGCAAGAGAGCTGCTTCCATCATCAAAGACCCCACCCACCCCCAACATGGACTATTCACACTCCTACCTTCAGCCCGGAGGTACAGGAGTGTGAGTGTGGTCAGGACCTCAGCTGGAGGATTTTACCTGGTGCATGTTTTGGGTTGATGGGGGAAACCGGAGTGCCCGGAGGAAACCCACCCAGACACGGGGAGAACATGCAAACTCCACACAGAAAGGCCCGGGCAACCCGAACCTTCTTGCTGTGAAGCATGAGTGCAGTCAGCCACCGTGCCGCCCACAGAAAAAAAAAAAAAAACAGACGACACAAACGGACAAACAAATTCACTGAAAGGCCAAGCTAAACAGATGAGTCTTGAGCCACTCTTAAAAACATGAACGTTCTCTTTGGCCCTGAGCTCCTCCGGCAGTTCCATAGACGAGGGCCGTAGTACTGAAAAGACTCCTCTCCGTGAGTCTGTGTCCTGACCTTGGGAATGACCAGGAGCTGCTGGAGGAGCGCAGGGCCCGTGAAGGTTCGTAAGGGGAAAGCAGTTCTGAAAGATAAGAAGGCCCAAGACCATTAAGACATTTAAAAAACAGTAAAACAACTTTAAAATCTATCCTGAAACTCACAGGGAGCCAATGCAGAGATTTTAAGACCGGTGTAATGTGGTCCCGCCCTCTGGACCTAGTCAGGTGCTGCTGAATTTTGTAATAATTGCAAACCTGAAATCCTCTTTTTGTGAAGACCAGACAGCAGGGCATTACAATAGTCTATACGGCTGGTGACAAAAGCATCAGTGTCTCCGTATTGGCCTGAGAGAGAATAAGGCAAACTCTGGCTATGTTTTTAGGTGATAGAAACCGATTTTTGTGATGTTCTTGATGTGTGGGATAAAGGTCAGCTCAGAGTCAAGAATGACGCCCAGGTTTTTCACTTGAGGAGATGGGTTAAAAGACTGTGCTTGTAGTTTTGATAAAAGTTTCTCTCTCTGGGCCTCAGGACCGATGACTAAAACCTCAGTTTTGACCTGGTTAAGCTGATATCTAGAATGCAGTTAAAAAGAGCATCCATTGGCCCGGTGTCATCAGGAGACACGGAGATGTAAAGCTGCGTATCATCTTCAGAGCTGTGGAAGTGGATTCCATGTCTCCTGATGATGCCGCCAAGAGGAAGCATGTACAAGTTAAAAAGCACAGGGCCTAAAATGGAACCCTGGGGAACACCACATGTGATTTTATGGATCTTGGAGGAGTATGTGTCCACACTCACCATAAATGTTCTGTCTGTGAGACGTGAACCGTTTGTGAACAGCACCGGAGACCCCGAGGTGTTTTAGCCGAGTTAAAAGAATCATGTGGTCTACTGTGTCAAAGGCAGCGCTCAGATCCAGCAGAACCAGCACAGTCACCTTTTGAGAGTCACAATTTATTCTAAAGTCATTTAAAATCTTTGCCAAGGCAGTCTCTGTGCTGTGGTTCACCTTAAAACCAGACTGAAATTTTTCCAAAATGTTGTGATCATCTAAAAAAATCATTTAGTTGGATAAAGACAAGTTTTTCTTAAATCTTGCTTAAAAATGGTAAGTTAGACACTGGTTGGTAGTTGTTAAAATCGTTAAAATCTAAGTTGCTCTTCTTCAGCAGGGGCCTCACCACCGCTGCTTTGAAGGCAGTGGGAAAGACCCCTGTCTGAAGAGAGCAATTCATCATGACCAAAAGTTCATCCCTAAAAGATCCATAAAAAGACTTAAAAATGGAGTGGGGATTAGGTCTACGAGACATGTGGTGGGCCTCACTGAGGAGAAGACCTTGTCAAGCATCTCAGAATTAACCAGGGCAAAACTGTCCAGAGTTTCCTCTGGGCGAGACAAACACTCAGGTGAGTTAAAAACAGAGCTTTGACGAGATAAAATATCATATCTGATAGTGTTTATCTTTCCCGTGAAGTGGTCAGCAAACTGCTCGCAGAGAGAGTCACTGGGTGTCACGTTAGAATTGGGGTTTAGAATGTTTTCAATGGTTGAGAAAAGAACTTTTGGATTATTTTTGTGGTTGGTGATTATTGTGGAGAAGTAATGATTTCATGCATTCCTTATAGCATTGTGGTGTGATTGTTGTTGATTGATGAATAATTAATTGGTGGTTTATTGTTGTTTTGTTTTTCCTCCATCTGCGTTCTGCCGTCCTGCAGACTTGGATTTTCTCAAGTCTTCATTCCTCCATGGAGGTTTTGATTTGGTTTTAATGCTTTTGGTTTTGCGTGGAGCAACCAGATCCTGGGCTGACCGCAGTCGACTGTTGAAATCGTCAGTAATGAAATCACAGGAGGTAAAACCACTGAGGGATTTTTCTCTAAAACCTCGATAAAATTCGCTGCTGCTTCAGGGGTCAGACGGCGCTTCCTCACAGTCCTCACAGAGGACCTGAACCGCTGAGCAATAGCCCCCCCCCCCCCCCGGACATTGACTGACCGATACTTTGCACGTGAGTAATTTGCACTATTATTGACCAACTGTTAAATTAATCTGTCAGATTACAGCTGCACATGTAACTGCTCCAATGTTTACACTTCCTGTTTGCACAATATCAACCATGTTTGCACCCCGTTTTTACTACTGACAGTTGCACATAAACTAATGTTGTACATCATCTGTAAATATGTACATAACACCAGCTTATATTTTTCATAATGTATATTCTGTAAAGATTGTTTCTATTGATTATACTTTTTTTACATGCTTCTCTTTATCTTATTTATCTATTTTAATGTTTTACTCTTGGCATCGAGGGTGGGCAGCAAAGTAAGAATTTCACTGTACAGGGAAACGTGTTTCTTTACTGTGCATATGACAATAAAAGATTTCAATCTTTGAATCTTTGAATCTTTGAATCTTTGAATCTTTGAATCTTTGAATCTTTGAATCTTTGAATCTTTGAATCTAATCACATTGATTAGAATGAAACCGGACCGGGCCTGGGCGGGATCGGGCCTGGGTAAAAGGAGAGAGAGGGGCAGGGGTAAAAGGAGAGAGGGCAGGGGTAAAAGGAGAGAGGGGCAGGGGTAAAAGGAGAGAGGGCAGGGGTAAAAGAAGAGAGAGGGGCAGGGGTAAAAGGAGAGAGGGGCAGGGGTAAAAGGAGAGAGGGGCAGGGGTAAAAGGAGAGAGGGGCAGGGATAAAAGGAGAGAGGGCAGGGGTAAAGGAGAGGGGGGCAGGGGTAAAGGAGAGGGGGGCAGGGGTAAAAGGAGAGAGGGGCAGGGGTAAAAGGAGAGAGGGGCAGGGATAAAAGGAGAGAGGGCAGGGGTAAAGGAGAGGGGGGCAGGGGTAAAGGAGAGGGGGGCAGGGGTAAAAGGAGAGAGGGGCAGGAGAGAGGGGCAGGGGTAAAAGGAGAGGGGGGCAGGGGTAAAAGGAGAAGGGGGCAGGGGTAAAAGGAGAGAGGGCAGGGGTAAAAGGAGAGAGGGGCAGGGGTAAAAGAAGAGAGAGGGGCAGGGGTAAAAGGAGAGGGGGGCAGGGGTAAAAGAAGAGAGAGGGGCAGGGGCAAAAGGAGAGGGGGCAGGGGTAAAAGGAGAGAGGGGCAGGGGTAAAAAGAGAGGGGGCAGGGGTAAAAGGAGAGAGGGCAGGGGTAAAAGGAGAGAGGGGCAGGGGTAAAAGGAGAGAGGGGCAGGAGAGAGGGGCAGGGGTAAAAGGAGAGAGGGGCAGGAGAGAGGGGCAGGGGTAAAAGGAGAGGGGGGCAGGGGTAAAAGGAGAGAGGGGCAGGGGTAAAAGGAGAGAGGGGCAGGGATAAAAGGAGAGAGGGCAGGGGTAAAGGAGAGGGGGGCAGGGGTAAAAGGAGAGAGGGGCAGGAGTAAAAGGAGAGAGGGGCAGGGGTAAAAGGAGAGAGAGGGGCAGGGGTAAAAGGAGAGAGGGGCAGGGGTAAAAGGAGAGGGGGCAGGGGTAAAAGGAGAGAGAGGGGCAGGGGTAAAAGGAGAGAGGGGGCAGGGGTAAAAGGAGAGAGGGCAGGGGTAAAGGAGAGGGGGGCAGGGGTAAAAGGAGAGAGGGGCAGGAGTAAAAGGAGAGGGGGCAGCGGTAAAAGGAGAGAGAGGGGCAGGGGTAAAAGGAGAGAGGGGCAGGGGTAAAAGGAGAGGGGGCAGGGGTAAAAGGTGAGGGGGGCAGGGGTAAAAGGAGAGAGGGGGCAGGGGTAAAAGGAGAGAGAGGGGCAGGGGTAAAAGGAGAGAGGGGCAGGGGTAAAAGGAGAGAGAGGGGCAGGGGTAAAAGGAGAGAGGGGCAGGGGTAAAAGGAGAGGGGGCAGGGGTAAAGGAGAGGGGGGCAGGGGTAAAAGGAGAGAGGGGGCAGGGGTAAAAGAAGAGAGAGGGGCAGGGGTAAAAGAAGAGAGAGGGGCAGGGGTAAAAGGAGAAGGGGGCAGGGGTAAAAGGAGAGAGGGCAGGGGTAAAAGGAGAGAGGGGCAGGGGTAAAAGGAGAGAGGGGCAGGGGTAAAAGGAGAGGGGGGCAGGGGTAAAAGGAGAGAGAGGGGCAGGGGTAAAAAAAAGAGAGGGGCAGGGGTAAAAGGAGAGGGGGGCAGGGGTAAAAGGAGAGGGGGGCAGGAGTAAAAGGAGAGAGGGGCAGAGGGGCAGGGGTAAAAGGAGAGAGGGGCAGGAGAGAGGGGCAGGGGTAAAAGGAGAGAAGGGCAGGGGTAAAAGTAGAGAGGGGCAGGGGTAAAAGGAGAGGGGGGCAGGGGTAAAGGAGAGGGGGCAGGGGTAAAGGAGAGGGGGCAGGGGTAAAAGGAGAGAGGGGCAGGGGTAAAAGGAGAGGGGGGCAGGGGTAAAAGGAGAGAGGGGCAGGGGTAAAAGGAGAGAGGGGCAGGAGAGAGGGGCAGGGGTAAAAGGAGAGAAGGGCAGGGGTAAAAGTAGAGAGGGGCAGGGGTAAAAGGAGAGGGGGGCAGAGATAAAAGGAGAGAGGGGCAGGGGTAAAAGGAGAGGGGGGCAGGGGTAAAAGGAGAGAGGGGCAGAGGGGCAGGGGTAAAAGGAGAGAGGGGCAGGAGAGAGGGGCAGGGGTAAAAGGAGAGAAGGGCAGGGGTAAAAGTAGAGAGGGGGCAGGGGTAAAAGGAGAGGGGGGCAGGGGTAAAAGGAGAGAGGGCAGAGATAAAAGGAGAGAGGGGCAGGGGTAAAAGGAGAGGGGGGCAGGGGTAAAAGGAGAGAGGGGCAGGGGTAAAAGGAGAGAGGGGCAGGGGTAAAAGGAGAGAGGGGCAGAGGGGCAGGGGTAAAAGGAGAGAGGGCCAGGGGGAAAAAGAGAGGGGCAGGGGGAAAAGGAGACAGGGGCAGGAGAGAGGGGGAGGGGTAAAAGGAGAGGGGGGCAGGGGTAAAAGGAGAGAAGGGCAGGGGTAAAAGGAGAGAGGGGCAGGGGTAAAAGGAGAGGGGGGCAGGGGTAAAAGGATAAAGTGAGGCGGATGTGTGAAAAGCTCCAGTGGTCCAGGACACAGCATCGCCATGGAAACAGCATCCGCTCAGTCTGACTCCAGCTGCAGTGACAGAGGAACAAATGCCACAATGCCACCGAGGACACGACCACCACGACCACGTCCACCGCCGAACTGCCCCAGAGGTCAACACTTTCAGTTTAAACTAAAGCCACAGGAGGAAACTTTTTTTGACAGTAGCCTAAATATATATATATATATACACACACACACACACACACACACACACACACATATATATATATATATATATATATATAAATATTAATTTATTAATTTATATATTTATTTATTTATACGCGCATGTGCGAGAGTGCACGTGCCAGAGCAGTGCATGTGATGAGCGCGCACGTGTCGCTCTGTCCACAGGAGAAACACAAAACCAGTATGTGTGTGTCTGTGTGTGTGTATCAATCAATCAAACAGTATTTATAAAGCGCTTTTCGTACAGAATTGCAGCACAAAGTGTATATGTGCGGTGTGTTCAGGTTTCAGACAAACTCGTGACACATTTGTGGCTCTAATCGGGAGTACAACATGTGCCGCTTTGTCCTGATGAAATGAGGCACTTTCCTCTGACCCACAAACACCAAACACGTTTTATTTTGGCTTTTCACCAAACATGTTTTATTTCGGATTTTCACCAAACACGTTTTATTTTGGCTTTTCACCAAACACGTTTTATTTCGGCTTTTCACCACATTTAAAGATGTTTTTCTCACTGTCTCCTTCTCTTCTTTCCTTCTCTCTGTCCTCGCTCTTTCACCCCGTCCTCCCTCTCTCCTGACGTGGCGCTTGTATAACTGTCCTGTCCGTCGCCGTGGAAACCCCCCCACGCTCACACGACGGCGTCCACGGGTGAGGACGGCACATGTCGCCGATCCCATTCTGCTCCCGTCACACGTCCACCGGGACCCTGACAGCACCTGTCACACACGCTCAGAACATTAGGACATCAGAACTTTATTGATCTCACACAGGAGAAATTCTTCTCTGCATTTAACCCATCCTGTTATTAGGAGCAGTGGGCAGCACATTACTGCACCCGGGGACCATCTCCATGATCTTCTTGCTTTGGTTTGGTCAGGACCTCAGCAGGAGGATTTTACCTGGTGCATGTTTTGGGTTGATGGGGGAAACCGGAGTCCCCGGAGGAAACCCACCCAGACACGGGGAGAACATGCAAACTCCACACAGAAAGGCCTGGGGGACCCGAACAATTAGAACATCAGAACATTAAAACATCAGCATGAGATTGACAGGTGGATCGGTGCAGCGTCGGCAGTGATGCGGTCACTGTACCGGACCGTTGTGGTGAAGAGGGAGCTGAGCCGAAAGGCAAAGCTCTCGATTTACTGTTGATCTACGTTCCTCCCCTCACCTATGGTCATGAGCTCTGGGTAATGACCGAAAGGATGAGATCGCCGATACAAGCGGCCAAAATGAATTTCCTCCGCAGAGTGGCTGGACGCTCCCTTAGAGATAGGGGGAGGAGCTCAGTCACACGGGAGGAGCCCGGAGTAGAGCCGCCGCTCCTCCACGTGGCGAGGAGCAGCTGTTGTGGCTCGGGCGTGTGTTCCGGACGCCTCCTGGACTCCTCCCTCGGGAGGTGTTCCGGGCATGTCCCACCGGGAGGAGGCCCCGGGGATGACCCAGGACGCGCTGGAGGGACTATGTCTTCCGGCTGGCCTGGGAACACCTTGGGGTCCCCCCGGAGGAGCTGGAGGAAGTGTCCGGGGTGAAGGAAGTCTGCGAGTCCCTGTTTAGACTGTTGCCCCCGCGACCCCAGATAAGAGGAAGAACATGGATGAATGGGTCTGGACAAAGCCTCACGTCTGGACTAAAACATTTAACAGAGAGTTTCTCACTATTTAAATTTTTTATAATTGTAACCAGGTGGTGAGATTATAGTTTCCCATTGCGATGTGTCTTAGACTTAGACATCAAATATAATATATAAAAGACGGGAACAAAAAATAGATGGAATAGCAAAAAAAGAGCAAGACACCGGAGTCCAATGAGACATAATTATAAAAATAAAAATAATGATAATAAATGTATATGTACAAATCAGAATAAAATCAAAATAATAACAAAATATCAACTAGAATATCAAATCAAAGCTCTATACAGTTGTAGGGAGTATTATCTGTCCCTCACTGTGACAAATGTCTCCAGCTTTACGGATCAGTCTGTCAATTTGAGGATTTTGGAATCGGACAAAGGTTTATTCTTGTTCCAGCAGATTTGGACAGGGCCTCGGATCCTGAGCCTCGTCTCCATCTCCCCCCAGGACATCTGAGCTCTGAGGATTTAAACACAAACACAAGTGACAAACATCTCAAAGCAGAGCGACAGGACAAAAACTGAGGTTTTAGTCATCGGTCCTGAGGCCCAGAGAGAGAAACTTTTATCCAAACTCCAAGCACAGTCTTTATCCCATCTCCTCAAGTGAAAAACCTGGGCGTCATTTTTGACTCTGAGCTGACTTTTATCCCACACATCAAGAACATCACAAAAATAGGTTTCTATCACCTAAAAAACATAGCCAGAGTTCGCCCTATTCTCTCTCAGGCCAATACGGAGACACTGATGCTTTTGTCACCAGCCGTATAGACTACTGTAATGCCCTGCTCTCTGGTCTTCCCAAAAAGAGGATTTCAGGTTTGCAATTATTACAAAATTCAGCAGCACGTGTCCTGACTAGGACCAGAGGGCGGGACCACATTACACTGGTCTTAAAATCTCTGCATTGGCTCCCTGTGAGTTTCAGGATAGATTTTAAAGTTCTTTTACTGGTTTTTAAATGTCTTAATGGTCTTGGGCCTTCTTATCTTTCAGAACTGCTTTCCCCTTACGAACCTTCACGGGCCCTGCGCTCCTCCGGCAGCTCCTGGTCATTCCCAAGGTCAGGACACAGACTCACGGAGAGGCGTCTTTTCAGAACTACGGCCCTCGTCTATGGAACTGCAGGAGGACCTCAGGGCTGCAGAGAACATTCATGTTTTTAAGAGTGGCTCAAGACTCACCTGTTTAGCTTGGCCTTTGATTGACTTCCATCGTCTGTTTGCTTGTCTTTTGTTTGTTCTTTTGTTTGTTTGCTTGTATATCTGTTTGTTGTTTGTTCGTCTGCTTGTTTGTCTGTTTGCTTTTTTTTCCCTGGCAGCACGGTGGCTGAGTGGCTAGCAATCATGCTTCACAGCAAGAAGGTTCCGGTTGCCCGGGCCTTTCTGTGCGGAGACTGCATGTTCTCCCCGTGTCTGGGTGGGTTTCCTCCGGGCACTCCGGTTTCCCCCACCAACCTAAACATGCGCCATAGGTAAAATCCTCCAGCTTAGGGCCTGACCAAGCCTAAATAACAAAACAAAATCATGGGGATGGTCACTGGGTCAAATATAGAAACAACTTCTCCTGTGCGAGATCAATAAAGGTCAATCTTCTAATCTTTGACCACTGTAAGGCGCTTTGTGCTACAATTTTGTATGAAAAGCGCCTTATAAATATTGTTTGATTGATTGATTGATTGACTTTTGTTTCACAGGCTTGTGCTAATCAACTTCACTTATGTTTGAGGACAGAGAAGAGCCACAGTTTCTCCTGGGGGTTGGGGACGGTTTGTGTCCTGAGCCTTTACACATGTTAATGAAGCTCTGCTCTCAGGTACAAACCACATTCATTAAGATTTAAATCTTCTCTTCACAACACACATTTCCATCACAATACCCCAGAGGCCTTCAGGTCAGAGCTTGTTTGTGTTTAAGGGTCATTCCAGAATTGTAGGACATTTTACGTCCCACCCATCAAATATTAAATAATCCACATACAGAATACTAAAACATGCAGTTTGTGAGTGAATTTATTTGTCCTGAGACAAATCGGAGTAGTATACAATTAAATTCGGAAATGTAGTGAAGTAAAAGTAAAAGTTATCTTTAAAAAAAAAAAAAAAAACTCAAGTAAAGTACAAAGTCTCCCAAAATGTACTTAAGTACAGTAGTGAAGTATTATTACTTTGTTACTATACAACACTGAATTTCTTGTTTTTGGTATAATTTGTTTCATTTCCATCTCTTGTAACTGTGGAACATTTGTTTTAATAGACATAATATTTCAAATAATAATAATAATAATTATTCATGGTACATGTGTCCCACAACCTGCACCAACCCTGTTACCAGAACATTTTTAGCCTGGTAGAAGAAGAAGAAAGCAG
The DNA here is from genome assembly GCA_036785185.1 of Paratrypauchen microcephalus. Taxonomy (NCBI): domain Eukaryota; kingdom Metazoa; phylum Chordata; class Actinopteri; order Gobiiformes; family Gobiidae; genus Paratrypauchen; species Paratrypauchen microcephalus. The sequence goes on from JAVJIX010000101.1 coordinate 1,628,318, forward strand.
AACCACATGATCAATCAATCAATCAATCAATCAATCAACAGTGAACCACATGATCCCCTGGACTTGACGTCATCAAACAGTTTTCCAAAAGAATGGGCAGAGCAAAGGTTTGTCTTCTATTTTTCATATTTTTATAACATCGTTAGCCTTGATTGAATGTCTCACTCTGCCTCATGCAACCCTGTTATGCAAATGATCAGAATAAGACAATTATTATTATTTTTCCTTTACTTATTTGCATAAATAAGTTTTTCCTCTTGATTAGCAGTAACATCTAAACAGCTTCTACTCCTGAGATAAAGTGAACATTAGTGCGGATCTGCAACCCTGTTACCTGCAACCCTGTTACTGTGATTAGAGCAGTGGTTCTTAACCTGGGTTCGATCGAACCCCGGGGGTTCAGTGAGTCAGTCTCAGGGGTTCGGCGGAGGTCAAGACACGCACCAACTCATATGATTCGTGAGAAGAAGTCACACTGATTTGCAGTAAATATTCATTATTATGATTATTATTCGACCCTGTTTATAAACAGGGTCGAACCAGCATGAGGGCCAGAGCTGACGAAGTCTCTCGGATGAGCGGCGAAACGTTTTCAACCAAACAAACTTTGTCCAGTTGACAAATTGAACTTCTCCTTTGATCATGGATTCTACCTGGACGACTGAGGGACTTTTCACGCATTCATTATTATTGTCGCCTCGTGGAAGTGTTAAAAACAATAAATAGCATAAATACAATAAGTTCATTATTGGAATACATAAGGTTAAAAATTAAAACCATTTCAGTGTGGTAGTCTTAAAAAAGTCATGTCTTTGTGAAAAGGTCTGTAATTTGTTGTGAGTTCATGCATTTTATTGGTTTTGTTCTTTGAACACAATGATGTTAAGGCACGGTTCATTTTGTGCACCAGTAAAACAAGTCTTGAATTTGGGGAAAAAAATAAATAAATAAATAAAATTAATTTTTCAATAAAGAAGGGTTCGGTGAATGTGCATATGAAACTGGTGGGGTTCAGTACCTCCAACAAGGTTAAGAACCACTGGATTAGAGCAAATAAATAAACCAAATAAATCATGTACCGTAATAAAAATTTTACCATTGATCTGTAAGCTGAGCTAATCAAGCATTTGATAGTTTATTTCAGGGTTGAAAGTGGCCAATCATGAAAAAAGCGGAAAGTCACGGCTGAAATCTGGATTTCTATATGCTAATAAAGTAAAACTGTACATAAAAGTACAAAAAACACATTTTATTAACAGGTAGGCCTACTAGTAGTATGTATTGGATTTGGTTTTGCTTTGCACTTTGTCTAATCAGAGGCATTGAGGAGGAGCTTATGCTAAAAGGCGCAGGTGAAAAAGCGAGGAGCGACGCGTTAAGTGAGGCACGGGCAGGTAGGATGAGGTATAGGATGTTTTATAAAGTTTAACCTGTGTACACGCAATGGTACAGGCTGTTGTGAAAGAGCTGCGCTCGCTCGGTCCGCGGCCCCAGACACGGGCTCGTGCGGCCCGCAGTTTAATACGAAGTTTCATACAAGATACGCGTACTTTTGTTCTAAATACGGGACGATTCTGTTTTTCAAGGGACAGTTGGCGACCCTAAACACAACTATACATATATATACACCCAAAATCTTTCTCAACGAATTTGCACAGAGGTAAAAAAAAAAAAAAAAAAAAAAAAAAAAACCCGCGGCTGAAAAAAAAGCAGAGATCCGCTAAAAAACTGAGCTCTTTCATCCCTGTTATTAGCTATTATTGATGAATATGTAGCAGAAAATCAGAAAAGTGAAGGTTTATTTTTCAAAAATTTTAAAGCCAAAATGTCCTCCAATTCTGGAATGACCCTTAAGTAGTCAGTAAAAAGTGGTGTCAAAGACAGGTTAGACAAGTCTCCAAGACATCAGGTTTAGTTAAAGGTCCTGAGTCACGCAAACTTCACTCACGCTCTAATGTTCCTCCTCAAAAACAGACCTGGAGTTGTGTTTTGTTTCGTTCACATGTGTTTAAAGGTTGTATGGAGGATTTTTTTGGTTTCAAATTGTCACTGAAAGTTCAAAATATCATTATAGAGACGCAGCAGACTTGTGATTATGACGACCCAAAAAAAAAAGAAAAGAATGAAAATCCATCACCTGTGGACGTGGTGGGTCCAGGTAAACATCAGCCAATAGATAACGAGGCTACGTCGTTATCTATTGGCTGTTCGGTCATCAATCAAACTGCCTGTGTTTCTAGAGTAACTGACTTGCACTGGGATTACGTGGTTTACGTTCACCTCTCACATATTCCACAGACACAAGACGCCGTTTACTCGACCAATGCAACGGTTCTGAGAAGCTTTTTCCAACTGTACGAGAATCCACGACTAGTTTTCAGCAAAAGAAAGTCCGTTTATGAGGTCGCTGAAAGAAGAAGAGAAGGGAAAAGGAGCAAAGCCAAACTCAGGTGATTCTTGGAGATTCCTTCCAGCGATGGCGCTGAAGCAGACGAAGGGTCGACAGACTGACGCGCTGGTCGATAAAACTTCAGGACAGGAAACTTCTGCTGATCATTTGAAAACGTACAGTAAAGTTACAGCAGCAACAGTGATTCTGAACGAGCACTGGCGGGAAACAGACAGGATTTCTAGAGTCAGGAGGAGGTGTTTCTACTGAGGGAGCTGTGGAGGAGGAGGTGGGAGGAGGTGTTTCTGCTGAGGGAGCTGTGGGGGAGGAGGTGGGAGGAGGTGTTTCTGCTGAGGGAGCTGTGGGGGAGGAGCTGTGGAGGAGGAGGTGGGAGGAGGTGGGAGGAGGAGGTGTGGAGGAGGAGGTGGGAGGAGGTGGGAGGAGGAGCTGTGGAGGAGGAGGTGTGGAGGAGGAGGTGTGGAGGAGGAGGTGGGGTCACACATGAGGAAGATTTGAAAAAGGACAGTCGCTGTGTTTTCCTTGGAAAATCCTCGATACAATCTTTGACATACAAACTCTGCAGATTTAGGCTGAGTTCTTCTGAAACTGAAAACACACTGTTCTGGCTTGTGATGTCATCATGTGGTGATACATGAAGTGCTCCACTGTGTTTTTAAACTCCACACACCTTCACTAGAATCATTTGGATCATTTCAGCCCTGGAATTCTCAAGGTCTACTGAACTAAAGGTAACAGGAGATGTTTTTCATTATTCTTCATGTTGCTTAATCTGATTTGGTAAATAATGTGTAGATCTGGTAAATAAAGTGTAGATTTGGTAAATAAAAGTGTAGATTTGGTAAATAAAAGTGTAGCTTTGGTAAATAAAGTGTAGATTTGGTAAATAAAGTGTAGATTTGGTAAATAAAGTGTAGATTTGGTAAATAAAGTGTAGATTTGGTAAATAAAGTGTAGATTTGGTAAATTTATTATTTTATTTTTTATTTATTTAACCTTTATTTAACCAGGTAAAAACCCATTGAGATCAAGACCTCGTTTACAAGGGTGACCTGGCCAAGAGGTCAGCAGCACACGTCCAGAGTAAAATAACAGTAAAATATCAAATGTAAAGTGCAATAGTTGTAAACAGTAAAATTAAGTGCAAATGATATTAAAAAGGTGCAAACAATTGTAAACACAAGCGATAAAATGCGTTAGTTAGAATGACAGTACATTTAAAAACACAGACACTGATTTATGTTTTTTTTTTTGCCGATTATATAAAAAGGAGCGAAATGTAAAAGTGTAGATTTGGTAAATAAAGTGTAGATTTGGTAAATAAACTGTAGATTTGGTAAATAAAGTGTAGATTTGGTAAATAAAGTGTAGATTTGGTAAATAAACATGTAGATTTGGTAAATAAAGTGTAGATTTGGTAAATAAACATGTAGATTTGGTAAATAAAACTGTAGATTTGGTAAATAAAGTGTAGATTTGGTAAATAAAACTGTAGATTTGGTAAATAAAGTGTAGATTTGGTAAATAAAGTGTAGATTTGGTAAATAAAGTGTAGATTTGGTAAATAAAAGTGTAGATTTGGTAAATAAAGTGTAGATTTGGTAAATAAACATGTAGATTTGGTAAATAAAAGTGTAGATTTGGTAAATAAAGTGTACATTTGGTAAATAAAGTGTAGATTTGGTAAATAAAGTGTAGATTTGGTAAATAAAGTGTAGATTTGGTAAATAAAAGTGTAGATTTGGTAAATAAAGTGTAGATTTGGTAAATAAACATGTAGATTTGGTAAATAAAAGTGTAGATTTGGTAAATAAAGTGTAGATTTGGTAAATAAACATGTAGATTTGGTAAATAAAGTGTAGATTTGGTAAATAAAAGTGTAGATTTGGTAAATAAAGTGTAGATTTGGTAAATAAAGTGTAGATTTGGTAAATAAAAGTGTAGATTTGGTAAATAAAGTGTAGATTTGGTAAATAAAGTGTAGATTTGGTAAATAAAACTGTAGATTTGGTAAATAAAGTGTAGATTTGGTAAATAAACATGTAGATTTGGTAAATAAAAGTGTAGATTTGGTAAATAAAGTGTAGATTTGGTAAATAAAGTGTAGATTTGGTAAATAAACATGTAGATTTGGTAAATAAAAGTGTAGATTTGGTAAATAAAGTGTAGATTTGGTAAATAAAGTGTAGATTTGGTAAATAAAGTGTAGATTCTCGGTCAGGGTTTACCCTGTCGCTTACGTCAGAGCGGCAGGTGAAGCAGCTCAAACCCTGGTCTGATCCTCCTCGTGCGTCACTACGGCCTGCGCGCGCACGACCTCATGACAGCCGCGCGCTCCAGAACACGAGCCTCCGGGCTCGCGCACGCTCCAGACCCGGGCACGCGCACGCTCCAGACACGCACACAGTGTTTACTCGGCCACGTGCGCGTCAGGTCGACTCTCGTGAGGTCAGGGACTGTTTGGTCTTTAATAAGTCCATCAGTGGACCATCAGGACTAATCACTTTAATTGATCAGATACAGGTCATATCTTAAACTTAGACAAACTTTATTGATCCACAAGTGAAATTATTTGGGAACAGCAGCTCATATCGGCCCGTTTTGTCTCATCGTCTCTTCGGCTCTCGGCTCTTCGGCTCCCGGCTCTTCGGCTCTTCAGCTCTTCGGCTCTCGGCTCTTCGGCTCTCGGCTCTCGGGTTCTATAGGCGTCACTCGGGTTATACAATCTGATCTTATATAAGTGCGCCACATACGGACCAATGAGCGCGGGGCTCGTGCGTCACGTGACCCGCTGAGCCGTAAAAACCACACAAACTCCCCCCAATAACAACCTTTAGCTCCGGAGCTACAGCCCAGCGCCATGGCCCGCGGAGCCACAGCTTCTGCCGCTGGAATCTGGACTTTTTCTACCGCAAGAACATGACACCTGGACTGGGATAGAGGCGCTGTGGACTGAGGAACATTTGGAGACAGCGTGGGGACACTGTGGGGACACCGTGGACACTTTAGGACACAGGGACAGAGCGCTGTTAGCATCGTTAGCTCCGTTAGCCTCGTTAGCTTCCTCTGAGCTCTTATAAAACCAGCGGCTCATGTGCTGCGGCTCGCCGGGTAAACAGCACCGGAGCCCGGGCTCGGAGCAGCGGACAGCCCCGCAGGTCCCGCCGCTCCATGACGGTGGACCAAAAGTCCTTTTATTCTTTTAAAGAGTTCTTCTGTAGTTTTGTTCGAGTTAGTTGAGGTAAACTAAAATAAAATGTAATCTCCTTAAACAGGCTCAGCCGGAGGATTTGGACTCACTGTTTGCTCTAAAATCACATTTTTATTGAGCAAAAGTCAGGATTTATTCGTTTTTTTTCTCCAAACCCCCGGAGGAGGCAGTCCGAGCGGCTCGAGCAGCGGAGGAACCGGAGGAGGAACCGGAGCAGTACGGCCCGGGCCAAAAGAACAGAACCGGACCGGGGCACGGCCGTAAAGAGTCCCCGGACCAGAACTAGGAGGGGGACAGGCGGGCTCCTGTCCCGGGGGTCCGGGGGCGGGCCGAGCTTCACCGGAGATGGAGGCTGGGGCCGCGCGGCGCGCAGAGCCACGACACAAGTTGAAATAAAAGTCTTTCAGGTTCCACAGGAAGATGGACACCGGGCTCATGAACCACCAGGGCCCGGCAGAGGTCTTCGTCCACCCGCTGTCCAACCCGGGGGCGGCGGGGATCTGCCCGGAGATGCTGGAGGTGGCGGAGGAGGCGAACCGGGCGGGGGACTACGCTCTGGCCGTGGAGATCTACAGCTCCCAGCTCCAGGACCTCCCGCAGCCGGACCGGGGCTTGTGTCTGCGGAAGGCCGACTCTCTGGCCCGGGCGGGTCGGATCTCGGAGGCGCTGGAGTCGTACTGCACCGCGGCGGGGATCAGCAAACTGCAGCCGCACGAACTGCCCGTCCTGGTGGAGACCATCGCCAAGAGCCTCCGGGAGAAGGAGCTGGGCATCCCGGGGCACGGGCACGGGGGCACGGGGGAGGACGGAGGTGAGGACCGCTCTGGAGCTTCACTTTTACATTCTATAAATTAGACTTAGACAAACTACAGCGTCTTTGAGTGTCTTGAAAAGCGCTTTATAAATAAAATTGATTATTGATCAAAGGAGAAGTTCAATTTGTCAACTGGACAAAGTTTGTTTGGTTGAAAACGTTTCGCCGCTCATCCGAGAGGCTTCGTCAGCTCACGAAGCCTCTCGGATGAGCGGCGAAACGTTTTCAACCAAACAAACTTTGTCCAGTTGACAAATTGAACTTCTCCTTTGATCATGGATTCTACCTGGACGACTGAGGGACTTTTCACGCAAAAATTGATTATTATTATTACTGATCCACAGGGGGAATTATTTGGGTACAGTAGCTCATTCATCAATATAAAATATAACAGAGGCTACATTTATTATCATTTTTTATTTTTATTATGTCTCATTTGACTCGGTCTCTTGCTCTTTTATTTTATTTTTTATTTTTTTTGCTGTTCCATCTGTTTGTTTGTTTTTGTTCCCCTCTGTTATATTATATTTGATGAGCAACTGGACCCAAAACATTTCCCTTGTGGATCAATAAAGTTTGTCTTAAGTCTAACAAAAAATAGATGGAATAGCAAAAAAGAGCAAGAGACCAGAATCAAACATAATTATAAAAATAATAATAAATGTATATGTACAAATCAGTATTTTTTTTTTTAAATGTAATAAAATATAAAATACAATATCAGATAATATATCCAATCAGTTCTATAAATGTTCACCTTTTTCAAGAAGAGAAAGCAGAAAAACATGGATTATTAATTGGTAAACTTAAATACAACTTAACACCAGTAGTTTAAGTAAAAATAACAAATAACAAAAGGCTTAAAATTGCACACAGGAAGCATACAAAGAGATAATGAAGCAGACAGTCAGATATTTAAAAAAAGAATAATAAAAATGAATGATAATCAAGTTAAAACAAATTAAAAACTGAAAAAAGGCAAGTTGTTAGAAATGAGCTTTAAGAAGTGATTTAAATGATGGTGCTGATTATGCTCACACTTAAACCTCCTTTCACACCAGTCCCTTATTAATTTTACTACTTATTTAGAATTTTTATGTGTGTTTGCAAATAATTTCACATGTGAACCATTAAACCTTTTGTCTTAAGTTGAAGTCTAAAGTTCTGAGCTGTAGATTGTTACAATTCGAGCTTTAAAAGTTTGGTAAAAAAGTAAAAAATACACAGGGAGCCAGTGAAGGAGATGGGCTGATGTCTTCAAGAGGACAAAGTCGGACGTTTCCCGAATAGATTTAAAATGGTTAAGACCTATGATGGTTTTGTTTGATATGAAACTACTACCACTACGACTACTGCTACTATACTACACTGCTACTGCTACTGCTACTATACTACTGCTACTACTGCTATTACTGCTACTACTACTATACTACTGCTACTACTACTACTACTGCTACTGCTGCTACTATACTACTGCTACTACTACTGCTGCTACTACTACTGCTACTACTACTGCTGCTACTACTATTACAACTGCTGCTACTACTGCTGCTACTGCTACTACTACTACTACTAGTACTACTACTGCTACTACTTATTTGTTGTTGATATCCATTCTACTGTACACAAATGGACTTTTTTCTTAATTTGCGGTTTCCAGATCAATTTTGTGTTTTGATCCTTTACCTTGGTATTGGAGTCCTCAAAAGTATTCTAAAAAGTACTACAACTGAAACTAATACTCATTACTGAAAAAATACTGAAAGAAATCACACAAACTGGATCAAATTGGACGTTTATTGTCTTTTATCAGCACTAGTGTAAGACCACATGGTATAATAAACTATAATTTTGTGTTTAAATTACAATCTTGTATTTTAAAGGGATATGCCACCCCCAGGTCAAATTTGGGCATCTCCCCACAGTCCAGAGACTAAAATAAGTGGTGGAAAGCGTTTTCCTGCTCACCCAGCCATTGTCCGAGTCTGTCGCCACTGACCGCCGCGGTAACTGGTGCTCCTCCGCCTTAGACTGGAGTCTAACGTAGCCAGAGAAAGATTTCGGCCAAAAGGAATTAATTTGCTCGATGCGTTTCCCAATTACTTTGTGTGTAGTGCGCATTCATATCGAGTGCAAATAAATGTGCAAATCAACACGGAGAGCTTGCCTTGGTCATTTTGGGTGGGAACTATTTTCCAGTGCGTAAGAATACAGGCGTATCACGCACCACGTTGTGCAACAGGGGAACTCCCTTCCCGGTGCGTAACAGGGATTCCCCTGGTAGCGTGCTGCGTGATACGACTGTATTCTTACGCACTGGAAAATAGTTCCCACCCAAAATGACCAAGGCAAGCTCTCCGTGTTGATTTGCACATTTATTTGCACTCGATATGAATGCGCACTACACACAAAGTAATTGGGAAACGCATCGAGCAAATTAATTCCTTTTGGCCGAAATCTTTCTCTGGCGACGTTAGACTCCAGTCTAAGGCGGAGGAGCACCAGTTACCGCGGCGGTCAGTGGCGACAGACTCGGACAATGGCTGGGTGAGCAGGAAAACGCGTTCCACCACTTATTTTAGTCTCTGGACTGTGGGGAGATGCCCAAATTTGACCTGGGGGTGGCATATCCCTTTAAAATGATAATTTAAAGGTCCACTGTGTAACTTTTGTGGTACACCCGTTACTTGTCTCCATGGAGATATTATTGCTTTACCTCCAGTATTCCAAAGAATTACATTAAACTTTTCAGTGTCTGTTGAAACGAGCAGGAGACACCCACGTTATCAATTCTGTATCATCGCATTAAATGATACGATATATTGGTATTTTGATATTTTTGACACCCCTGCTTTTGCCGGCGCTGGTTTGTGGGAGAACACAGTCTAAATCTGCAGGTTTGTGCATTAAACATGTGAACAAAACAAAACACACAAGGAAACGACATAAGAACAGATCAGAAAACGGCATAATATGGAACTTTTAAGAACATGGACCACGATAAATGGACAGAGAAATTAAATGCTTTAGTTTGGAAGTATAAGTCGTCATTCATGGCGGTCACATGGTAAGATTGGATTGGATTTCTCCAAATCCGATCCCGTTACTCGGCGGGTGGTCTGTCCTTAGATCCCAGTGCACATGAAACTCGTGTAATGGGATAATGGTCAGCGACCTGGAGGCTCCGCTACGCGGCACTGTCGTTCAACTACTTCAATAAAAACACAACAAACTATGTGGCGGTTTACAAAGATGGAGCTCCAGGAGTTTGACGGACTAATATGAGACTAAACCTGGACTAAACCTGGACTAAACCTGGACTAAACCTGGACTAAACCTGGACTAAACCTGGACTAAACCTGGACTAAACCTGGACTAGTTTGCCAGAGCAGCATTGGTGTACGTGTTGCGCATTCCTTCTTCGCAGCCATGATTTCGTCGGACTTTTCTGATCTCTACTTATGACGGCGTCGGCGCCTCCTGCCACTTCCGGGTGAAATCCCTGGCGAAAATTCCTGCGCATGCGCAGTACGCCAATCCTATCCGATATCGTGCACAAGGTGGCACCGAGCAGATTACTATCGGCCTAAGACAGGGGTTCGAGAAACCAATCCCTATACGATCCTTAACCTGTGCACATGAATCCGATACGATCCCAATCCGTTTGCAGTCGGATTACACTTGTCCATGTGCATGGAGTGACTGTTGACGGCCTAAAACCTGTGTTCAGCGAGGTTCATTTAGTCTTTTTGTAAGGCGCTTTGTGTTACAATTTTGTATGAAAAGCGCCTTATAAATATTTGATTGATTGATTTGGATATTTTTTTTCAGATTTTTAAAATCTTAGTTCTTCGGATTAAGTCTTGTCAATGCATTTTAAGAGGAAAAAGTCGTATATTCAGTTTTGTTCGCCTCTATAAAATATCGTCAAAGTATCATAACGGATCAGAACATCGTGTTTGACCCTTTTTTTTTTTTTTTTGTCCAAACTTGACGTAAATAAACGTGGGCAGGAATGAAAACAAACCGAAAAACATGGTGAATGATAAAACGTCTGGACCATGATCTCATGAGGCTCTGTCCACGTTGGTTTACATCGAGTTTGAACAAAAAAAATGAGACTTAAAGATAAAGGTAAAGACTTAAAATCTACACTTTATTTACCAAATCTACATGTTTATTTACCAAATCTACACTTTTTATTGATTGGTTTATATCGAGTTTGAACAAAAAGAGCCCATTTTCCACGATGTTCTGATCTGTTATAATGTAGTTTCCTCATCATAAACTAAGAATGTGACGATATCCAAATCTCTCGATTCTTTCACGATATCCATCTCAGGGAACAATATTTATGACCATATTTTGTAGAGGCAAAACTGTGAAAAATGCCTCAACAAGACTCCCAAAGAATGAAGACTTAAAAATGCTACGTTATTTCTTCATTCAGCAAAGGATCATGGATGGTGTAGTTTCCTCTGTTTTTGTAGCCATTACTGCACCATAACTATTAATTTAAAGCTGCATTGTGTCACTTTTCTGGTGGAGAGTCTGTCAAATATTTTTCCAAACCAAACCGGACAAAGTTCCAGGTCAAATCTGTGGAGAGGCGACCCCGCGCACAGTCAGAATGTTTGTTTTTCTAGTTATTTTTGAGCTTGAATAAATGTAAAGTAGAGCTGTTTAATGTCACACTGCGTAACATTCCAGGCAGAGCAGTGATGTATCCATAGAAACGAGCAGGGTGAGTAGTTGTACAGTTGTAGGGAGTATTATCTGTCCCTCTCTGTCCTCAGAATGCCCGGAAGAGGACGAGGCCCTGGATCTGTTCTCGTGCCGTTTGTGCCGGCGCCTCCTCCACGACCCGACCACGCTGGAGTGCGGACACACCTTCTGTAAGCGCTGCCAGGACGAGCGCGCCGCCCAGGACTGCGCCCAGTGTAAAGCCAAAGCGCTGCCCGGGCCCTGCCCCCAGCGCCGCATCAACGTGGTCCTCTGCAGCCTCCTCGACAAACTGTTCTCCTTGGAGAGCCGGGCGCGCCGGCTGTGGCTGGAGGCCGAGCTGCAGTGGAAGAACAAGAACCTCAAAGACGCCCTGGAGAAGTACAACGCCGCCGTGGAGCTCGGTAAGTAGAGCTGGGCGGTATGACCAAAAATGTATATCACGGTATTTTTCAAAATTATACGGGTGTCACGGTATTTGACGTGTTTTTTTTTCCATGGATGACTCGGTGTTCACCCCATTTCCTAATAATTTACAGAATAATTCCTGCAAGAAATGTGTGCAGTAAATTTTTTAATAGACCAAAAATTTTCCACACTTTGAAACTAGCTCCTCATGTTCCGCAGGGATCGATAATAAAACTAATGATCGTTTCCTAAATGATTCACAATCATCTTGATGAATCGGAACAAGTAGAAGACGAGTATTTGTCCCTGGACCGATCCTGGACCTGGTTTAGATCTGGACCGATTCCAGATAAAATCACATTATACTGTCTAAAGAAAGAGTTTTTTTTATCATCACCGTGTCTCCATAAATGACCGTCTGATATATTTAGAACGTTTTCCCCACATTGTTGCTTCCCCTCTGTATTTTCGGCATGACCTACTTTTGAGCGTGAGTGTGTTGGTGTCCAGTAGAGGGCGCCGTCCCGGAGGTCAGCGTTACATGATCGCCTCGTCCGTTACCTAAGCAGCACATTTTATCAGACGAGCTTCAGGACACGAGTTATTACCACTATAAAGACGATAACACCATAAAAACATGTTTTATCACACTGACCTCATTCAGCTGTGTTTTGACTGGGTTTAGTCCTGGTTTAGTATTTGTTTAGTCCTGGTTCAGTCCTGGTTTAGTATTTGTTCAGTCCTGGTTCAGTCCTGGTTTAGTCCTGGTTTAGTATTTGTTTAGTCCTGGTTCAGTCCTGGTTCAGTCCTGGTTCAGTCCTGGTTTAGTCCTGGTTTAGTATTTGTTTAGTCCTGGTTCAGTCCTGGTTTAGTCCTGGTTTAGTATTTGTTTAGTCCTGGTTCAGTCTTGGTTCAGTCCTGGTTTAGTATTTGTTTAGTCCTGGTTCAGTCCTGGTTCAGTCCTGGTTTAGTCCTGGTTCAGTCCTGGTTCAGTCCTGGTTCAGTCCTGGTTCAGTCCTGGTTTAGTCCTGGTTCAGTCCTGGTTTAGTATTTGTTTAGTCCTTGTTTAGTCCCAGTTTTGAACTAGACCCGGTCTGGACCAGGACCAGGACTAAACCAGAGATAAAGTGTATGAGACCTACATTTACAGTTTATGTAACCGTGTTACACAACAGTACACATCTGTACACAGCCCTGTTTACAAGTACACACAGTACAAATACTGCTAAAAAGTACTACTAAAGTACTGCTAACTGTACTTCATGTCTGTGTACTCGGGTTTACTGCGTCTGAAGTACTACAAATGTGATTAGTTGTGAGTGCAGGTTGTGGTTAAAGGATCTTTGGCCTAAATATTACCAAACAGTGAAATCGGCGTGTTATGAGAGTGGGAGGGGGGGTGGCCACAAAGGGGGAGGGGCCACAAAGGGGACGGCTTCGATCATCCATTTGCATTTGGTTAATAATGGAGAGTTTTCATGTGACTCTATCTTTTTAAACAAGAAAAAACAAAACTGATTCATTTTAAAAGTCCCACACAAAAGTGACTCTTGGTCTAATGCTGTTCACTCTACAAAAACGGAGCTTTAGTCCTGGGTCAGTCCTGGGTCAGTCCTGGTTTAGTCCTGGGTCAGTCCTGGTTTAGTCCTGGGTCAGTCCTGGTTTAGTCCTGGGTCAGTCCTGATTTAGTCCTGCTTTAATCCTGTTCTAGTCCCGTTTTAGTCCTGCTTTAGTCCTGGGTCAGTCCTGTTCTAGTCCCGTTTTAATCCTGCTTTAGTCCTGGGGCAGTCCTGGTTTAGTCCTGGTTTAGTCCCGTTTTAGTCCCGTTTTAGTCCCGTTTTAGTCCCGTTTTAGTCCCGTTTTAGTCCCGTTTTAGTCCCGTTTTAGTCCCGTTTTAGTCCCGTTTTAGTCCCGTTTTAGTCCCGTTTTAGTCCCGTTTTAGTCCCGTTCTAGTCCCGTTCTAGTCCCGTTCTAGTCCCGTTTTAATCCCGTTTTAGTCCTGCTTTAGTCCTGGGTCGGTCCTGGGTCAGTCCTGTTCTAGTCCTGTTCTAGTCCTGTTCTAGTCCCGGTTTAGTCCCATTTTAGTCCTGGTTCAGTCCTGGTTCAGTCCTGGTTCAGTCCTGGTTCAGTCCTGCTTTAGACCTGCTTTAGACCTGCTTTAGACCTGCTTTAGACCTGCTTTAGACCTGGTTCAGTCCTGCTTTAGACCTGGTTCAGTCCTGGTTCAGTCCTGGTTCAGTCCTGGTTCAGTCCTGTTTTCGTCCTGCTTTAGGCTCAGTCTCAGTGTGAATGCTCTGCCTGCCGTGTGTGTTTTTGTTTGTTTTGTGTGTGTTGTTTTTGTTTGTTTGTGCTTTTGGAGCTCTTTGGCCTCTGTAGATGTGTCGTTCCATATTTCCAGCAGGCTTCCCCTCTCCATCTGGGCATCCCGATGACGCCGACACTGCACCGGCACCACCAGACGGAGGGGGGGGGTTGAAGTCAGAGATCACACTAATGCCTAATGCTTTCATATGCTTCTGGTTCATTCTGAAAGGGTGAAATGTTTAGACCAGGAGTGCCCAACCAGTCGATCGCATATGGATACGTTCACACTGCAGGGCTTAATGCTCAATTACGATTTTTTTATGAAATCCGATTTTTTTGCGAGGTCGTTCACATTTCCAATTAAATGCGACTTGTACGTGATCTCCAGTGTGAACTTTAAACGCCCCAAAAGTGTCATGCATGAACCCCGGAGGCCACGACGAGGTCACATGCAGCGAGCGTGCTCAGTGTTTACGGAAGTCGCCTAAAGTTGCTGGTTTAGAGCTGGTTTAGAGCTGGTTTAGTCCTGCTTTAGTCCTGCTTTAGTCCTGGTTGAGTCCTGGTTTAGACCTGTTGAGTCCTAGTTTAGATCTGGTTTAGTCCTAGTTCAGTCCTAGTTCAGTCCTGGTTCAGTCCTGGTTCAGTCCTGGTTCAGTCCTGGTTCAGTCCTGGTTCAGCCCGGCGGAGCGCCTGATGCTCTGGGGCTCGGCCGGGCCGGTATAGCCACATACCTGAATAGCTCAAAGCTGGATTTTAAAATGTTTTCTAGTAAAAAATGAATTGCAAAATGTTGTTCTGCAGCCAAGAGGTGAGCGCCCAGGAGGACATATATCTCGATATAGTCTCAATATCTGTACGGAAAAAATAACCACCAAAATACGACTGTAAAAACGAGTATGCCCCTTAGAATACCGTTCCACTATTTTACACCAACTGAGCGATATGTGTTTTTTACACTTTTCACACAAAGACAAACAGTTTGGTCTTTTAACAAGAGAAACAAAGACCTTCACTAGAATCATTTGAACAATTTCAACGACATCTTAAGTTTTCGTTTGAAAACTACTGCTTCATGACCTCACAAGGTGTCACAGAGCGTTTGTAGCTTTGGAGATGGAGACGGGCTGTTGATAAAGGATTACTCGGACATGAATGAAACGAAACACGAGCAGGACACGGTTTGAACATGGGTTAAATCTGACCAGTCTATTTCAGGGAACCTTTTTTTAAAATGGACTAGTTCTGTTTTTCAGTCAAAAGCGGACACAGCGGCTTTTAATGTGGCCAAACTATTATTAGAAAATAGAAAAGTGCTCACTACTACAGCAGCAGCGGCAGTGTCCTAACCCACCTAACCTCTTTATCTGACCTCCATAACCGTACATTCAGTCTGTGCCGTAACATCTGAGTCACCTGAACTGCCTTTCATAACCAAATCGACATAACTCCTGCTTTTGTTTCGAGCGAGCGGGTTACGTCGCAGTCGTGTTATGACTTTAACCTACTTCTGCCCCGTCCCGTCTGCCCGCTGACCTCCTGTGTCTGCCCTGTGCGTGCAGCGCCCTCCGCTGGCCGACTCCTGGTACAACGCGCCGAGCTTCACATGGAGATGCTCAACTACAGCCAGGCCGTGCAGGACGCCAGCAACCTGTGTCGCATCGCCCCCCACTGGACCAAGGTGAGAAGGACACATGGAGGAGGCTTTACAGATCATGTGCTCCCTGTTCTCTGGAGGTTTTATTTCTTTATTTAGAGGTGTTTTTAGGGGGGTTTAGGGGTTTTTTTAGGGTGTTTTTGAGATGTTTTTAAGGGTGTTTCAGAGATGTTTTTAAGGGTGTTTCAGAGATGTTTTTAAGGGTGTTTCAGAGATGTTTTTAGGGAAGTTTTTGAGATGTTTTTTAGGGATGTAAAAATAGAAAAATCATCATAGTATTGTCAAGTCTTTGTAATATCGCCGTCACAATGTATCGAATTTCAACTCTTTGCACCTTCATTGTTACGGTGCAGCAACAGCTAAAAGAAACTTGTGTAGTTCCCCGTTTCAGTCCAGTTTACACACTGAAGTAGTGTTTTGATTTTTGTTTTTTTGGGGATCCGATCAGATTTGATGCTTGGCTTTGCCGTACTCTCCGAAACATTTAGTGTACGGCTTCTCTTCTCTACCTGTTACAGTACAAGAGCAAAAAATAAATCTTCCAAAAGGCTGTTTTTAATGAATTGTGTTTTGTGTTTTGTCCCTCTCAGGCCCACTACCTGAAGGCCACAGCTCTGACCCGAGCGTCGCGCACAGACGAGGCGCTGCAGGAGTACTTCCTGTGTGTGGCGCTCAAACCGGACTGGACCAAAGCCAGACTGGAGGCCCAGAAGGTAAAAGGGCACAGGGGGCACATGAGATCTCCTCTGTTTTCTCCTGGTTCTTGGGACCTGGAGAAGAACCTGATCTGCTGACCTGACGAACCTGATCTGTGGTCACACAAATACTGAGGGACCATGAAGACATTTAACAACAAATCAAAGAATTTAAAAATGTTTGTGAAAGTGCATGAGGAGCCAGGGAGCCACTGAAGGATTCACTTAGGACACGTTCACACTGCAGGGCTTAAAGCTCAGTTCCGATGTTTTGTTTTGTTTTGTTTTTTTTGTTTTTTTGCGAGGTCGTTCACATTTCCAATTAAATACGACTTGTACGTGATCTCCAGTGTGAACCTTAAACACCCCAAAAGTGTCCTGCATGAACCCCGGAGGACACGACAAGGTCACATGCAGCGAGCGTGCTCAGTGTTTACGGAAGTCGCCTAAAGTTGCTGGGTTAGTCCTGGTTTAGACCTGGTTTAGTCCTGGTTTAGTCCTGGTTTAAACCTAGTTTAGACCTGGTTTAGTCCTGTTTTTTTCTGGTTTAGACCTGGTTCAGTCCTGGTTTAGACCTGGTTTAGACCTGGTTTAGTCCTGGTTTAGACCTGGTTTAGTCCTAGTTTAGACCTGGTTTAGTCCTAGTTTAGACCTGGTTTAGTCCTGGTTTAGACCTGGTTCAGTCCTGGTTTAGACCTGGTTTAGTCCTGGTTTAGACCTGGTTCAGTCCTGGTTTAGTCCTGGTTTAGTCCTGGTTTAAACCTAGTTTAGTCCTGGTTTAGTCCTGGTTTAAACCTAGTTTAGACCTGGTTTAGTCCTGGTTTAGACCTGGTTCAGTCCTGGTTTAGACCTAGTTTAGTCCTAGTTTAGTCCTGGTTTAAACCTGGTTTAGACGTGGTTCAGTCCTTGTTTAGTCCTGTTTTTTTCTGGTTTAGTCCTGGTTTAGACCTGGTTTAGTCCTGGCTTAGACCTGGTTCAGTCCTGGTTTAGACCTGGTTTAGACCTGGTTTAGACCTGGTTTAGACCTGGTTTAGACCTGGTTTAGACCTGGTTTAGTCCTGGTTTAGACCTGGTTTAGTCCTGGTTTAGTCCTGGTTCAGTCCTGGTTTAGACCTGGTTTAGACCTGGTTTAGACCTGGTTTAGACCTGGTTCAGTCCTGGTTCAGTCCTGGTTCAGTCCTGGTTCAGTCCTGGTTCAGTCCTGGTTCAGACCTGGTTCAGACCTGGTTTAGACCTGGTTCAGTCCTGGTTTAGACCTGGAGCCAGAACATGTACAGCTTATTTGTTTTAAGAAGGAGACGGAGAAGGAGAAGGACGAGGTTTTTGGCCACGGCGTTTTGTGGGGCAGTGGCAGCAACGTCCGTAGAAATGAACGTGTTGGTGCGGAGTCGCAGACAAGAGTGGTGGGATTGCTACGTGCTTCGCCGCTTCACTGACACGGAGTTCATATACTATTTTCACATGACGAGAAGAACGGTTATGTACATTTGTGAGCGCCGACTTGTACCACTCTCTCTGGAGGAAACACGGCCAGGTCGGATGAACGCGACCTGGCCGTTCAGACTGAAGTCACATGTCAAAAGATCGGAAATGTATCGGTTTTAGGAGCACATATCCAAGCGGATCTGTGTCGTTCAGACTGTCATTAGAAGATCAGATACAGGCCGCATAGAGGCGAAAACATCGGATTTGGGTCACTTCAGGCTGCGGTGTGAACGTCGCCTTAGTGCACTTCTATATACAGTCTGTGGTTTTGTGTCTGTAGTAAAGAATAAAAAGTGTGTGAGGAGCAGGATTTGGCTGTGATCACCTGGAGAAGGTCCAGACTGCTCATGTCTGACACGTACCGGTTTCACCAGGCTGCGCCAAGGGAGCACAGTTCCAGCCCTGAACCCAGTCCTGTACGGGGTGGAAGGGTTTGGGAAAAATATCGAATTGTGATTTTTCTGAAACCATTGTGATGATGAGATTAGCCATTTCTATTTTAATAATGCAATTCTGTTTAAAGTTCATATTTTGAACCGTGCCCATTAGCACAGGCAACAAGACTGACATCTGAGCTGAGAAACGAATACAAGAATCAGATTTCAGAACGTGTTTGTGCACAGGGAGGGCATCTGACACACAGGGACACTTCAGAACATGTTTGTACACATCTAAACTACAGGGTGAGCGTCTTTTTATTCAGAGGAAGACAGGAAATCTCCCCTCTTTCTTTGGGGAACAGATTTGGTTTTGTTTATTCCAGCTGATGACATGGGACATTATGTATTTGGGGATAATGCTGCTTCAGGGTTCTTATTCTGCTTTAGTGTCAAATATATCGGTCCGATATTTGCTCTTTTTAGTGTATGGCTATTGGCCTTAAAGGGATAATGCGTTGTTGTTTTTTTTATGTCAATCTGTATGGGTTTCATTCTAAAAGTTTCGTGCGGTAACACCGGCTTACCTCCGACAGTCTCCGCTCAGCCCGGTTCTGCTCGCGTTCTGGAGCTCACGTAGTTAGGTCCGGTGAGTTCACTGGGACTCGTAATAAAGCTTGTTTTTCTTCTCAAAACAAAACATTTGTCCGAAAGGTGATATATTTGCGTCACAAACAGTTGAAAAATCCAGCATCGTATTTCGCATTCGCATATCTCGTCTCGATTCGTATCACTGCGCTCACATTAGCTGCCTGTTCACTCGTAAACTTCCCCTTACGGCGGACCACATCCGTCGTGCACTTCCGCTAAAGGTTAACAGGCTAATAATAAGTAACAGGCGCGCAGTGATACAAATTGAGACGAGATATGCGAATGCGAAAATACGCTGCTGGATGTTTCGTGGACAACTGTTTGGGATGCAAATATATCACCTTTCGGACAAATGTTTTAGTTTGAGAAGAAAAACAAGCTTTATTAGAAGTGACTTTATTGATCTTGATGAGAAATTATTAATAAAATTATTAATAAATAAATAAAAATATTAACAGTCCCCGCAAACTCACCGGACCTAATTACCTGAGCTCTAGAACGTGAGCAGAACCGGGCTGAGCGTAAACTGTCAGAGGTAAGCCGGTGTTACCGCACGCAAGTTTTAGAAGGAAACCCATACAGATTAACTTTTTTTTTTTTAAACGCACTATCCCTTTAAATGCGTGAAGAGTCCCTCAGTCGTCCAGGTAGAATCCATGATAAAAGGAGAAATTCAATTTGTCAACTGGACAAAGTTTGTTTGGTCGAAAACGTTTCGCTGCTCATCCGAGAGGCTTCGTCAGCTCTGGCCCTCATGCTGGTTAGACCCTGTTTATATCTAGCTGCAGGGAGGAGCTCCCTACACTGAAAAAAGCTCTGAAACTATCCCAGCTACTCTCTTTTGTTTTACGAATTCCTCTGGCGTCTAGTATTAGCATATCTATAAGCCCTAGGAGGCGCTCACTACACTGAAATAGCTCTGAAACTATCAACTAATCTGTCTTTGTATTTCAAATTTCTCTGGCGTCCATTTTCGTCTCCCTATTCAAGACAAACGACCCTCTCCACCCCTCTGCAATGGACAGGCAATTAGGACAGACAAGCCATTGCAGAGGGGTGGAGAGGGTCGTTTGTTTCTCCTTTTATCATATCCCTTTAAATCTCCAAGGCAGGCCGATATTTTCCTTTGGCCAACTGCTGCTTAAAAATCCCTGTACATTTAGACTTTACCAGTGCAAAGAAATAAGCTCATGAAGTCCTCACTCTGTTAAAGGTTTGTGGGGTGAGTTTTTAGTTCTTTTAAACACTTTGGTTTCTCTGGATATCGGTATGAGCCATGAATAAACCCGTGTGTCGATCTGGAGCGTCCGTTTTACTGAGCGCTGTGTTTTTTTGGGTTTAGGTTCTGAGTGACCTGTTCTCGTCTGTGTTTGAGCGCGAGGACATGCCCACGCCCCTGCATCCGCTCCAGGGAGGGCTGGCCACCCGCCTCATCAAACCCGCCGCTCTGCTGGGGTCCCTGAAGGCCCCGGGGCACAGAGCAGGGCCCTCGTCCTCCTCACAGGTACAGCTCTCCACTCAGGACTCTGGTTTAGAGCGAGAACGAATCCACGAAACAACTGCCACCTTTACACGAGAGCTTTAAAGGAAAATTAACGTTTTTTTACAATCTGAGCCTTCTTTCGGCAATAAAACAAGTAGTTTTACTCACCCATAGCAGTTTGGTGTTAATTGGAGCAGTATCGCAGAACTTATGTTGAGCCGTTCTGTTCTACTAATGATCCCGTATCCATTAACATGGTGCTCGTATCATATGCTCGGGGCATTACTTTGCGGTGTCCAAATAACACAAACTTTAGCACTTTTCAAATCACAAAAGATCGCTGTGTCAGCGTAGACTTTTAGTGGATTCCAAAACGGCCTGAAACCCGATATGCAGCTATAGTTTCATTTGATGACGTCATCAGAGAGGACAGTGCGCATGCGTGAACTCAGCTGTTTTGTAAACACCGCTAGTGTTTGTAAACACCACTAGTGTTTTAGTGAAAGAAGCTAACACCGCTCTGAACTTTACTTTTCTGTTGCGATATCGGGTTTCAGGCCATTTTGGAATCTACTAAAAGTCTACCCTGACACAGCGATCTTCTGTGATTTGAAAAGTGCTAAAGTTTTGTTATTTGGACACCGCAAATCAGTGCCCCGAGCACTCACGCTAACGGATACAGGATCATTGGTAGAACAGAACGGCTCAACATAACTTCTACGATACTGCTCCAATTGACACCAAACTGCTATGGGTGAGTAAAACTACTTACAGATTGTAAAAAAACGTTAATTTTCCTTTAATTCCAAATCATAAAAATCATTTGAAAGTTCAGAGTCCTCTTTATTGTCAAAAATCATATGTACAGGACACACACAGGTAATCACAGCGTCCCCTAGGCCCACAGTGAACATAAAACATGTGATAAACAAGACAATAAACACCATGACTAAAACATCACACATAGGGATGCACGATATATCAGCATTAACATCGGTATTGGCCGATATTGCAAAAAAATTAAATTTTTTTAACATATCGGTATCGGCCCGATGTGTAAAAGTGGGCCGATATTAATGACCGATATTTGTCAGTACAGTAATCCCTCGAATTAACGCTTTCTCACATTTCTCTCTCGTTTAAAGGAAAAGTAACGTTTTTTACAATTTGAGCCTTATTTCGGTAATAAAACAAGTTGTTTTACTCACCCATAGCACTTTGGTGTCATATGGAGCACTTCCGGAGATGTTTTAGATTTGCGATCTCCATCATGTGAGTTCTCGGGGCACTTGTTTGTGGTCTCCAAATAACACAAACTTTAGCACTTTTCAAATCATAGAAGCCCGATGTCTTTAGTCTACGATTTCGTGTGGTCAAAAGTGGCCTGTAATCCGAGATTTAGTCATAGTTTCGAGTAGATGAGGAGGCCAGTGCGCATGTGCGGACTGTGCTCTCAGCTCCCGGGACCCAAACATGAAACGCAAAGCTGTAAACTATGGATAAATCTCGGATTAGAGGCCACTTTTGCTTCAAACGAAATCGTAGACTAAGACATCGGGGTTCTATGATTTGAAAAGTGCTAAAGTTTGTGTTATTTGGAGCCCGCACGGGGCATATTACATGCTCGGGGAATATATTATATGCCCCGAGCTATGGCTAGAAGTCGCGCTAGGCTAACCGCAAATCTAAAACATCTCTGGAAGTGCTCCATATGACACCAAAGTGCTATGGGTGAGTAAAACAACTTGTTTTATTACCGAAATAAGGCTCAAATTGTAAAAAAAACCCGTTACTTTTCCTTTAAACACTCAAACTGTCGTAGATTTTCAACAAAATGTATTAATAGTGAAGCGTGGGGGGTGGGGCTGCGAGCACGAGACCCGTGCCCAAACCGTGCCTCCTCCTCAGGACCGTGGACGCCGTCCCGAGGAGGAGGAGCAGTCCGAGCACATCAAACCTCGACATGAACGAACGCAAGAGCCGCACGAAACCAGGCAAAGAGCCGCACGCCGTGGTTTAATCTCCTGGTTTAATCCTGGTCTAGTTCCAGTCTGGTCCTGGTCTAGTTCCAGTTTGCCCCCCCCGCGTCCCCCATCTATAACATCAATCGGCAAAGGTCCCTTAGCCAATCAGGACACAGAACACAATGTTACACTATTAAAAAAAAAAGGAGTCAAAACACGTTTTGAAAATAAAAGAAGACATTCAAAAATTCATTTTGCTTGATTTTCAGTCTGTATAAAATGTTATCTCAGAATTTAAAATAAATATCGGTATCGGCCGATATCAGCAACATTAATATTGGATATCGGTATCGGCTAAAATGTTCACATCCCAAATGTTCACGTCCCTAAAAATAACTGTTAAATTAGAAACGACAGCTCCTCAGAAATCACCCACTGCAGTTTTAGGAGGAAAATGGGCTCTGTTGTGCCTTATCTCGTGTTCAGTTGTTCTCCTCTGCAGAGATCCAGAGCCGCTCGTCTTGGTGAGGTTTTGTGAAAGCGTGCGGCTTTGGTTGCTCGTCTTGGTGAGGTTTTGTGAAAGCGTGCGGCTTTGGTTGCTCGGGTAATGTCCGGTCTGTTTCTCCTGCAGGACTCTGAGCTGAGCGTGAGTAAAGCTGCTCCTGTAGAAGACTCCAGACTGACTCCAGGGTTTGACCCCCAGGACACGGGGCCCAGCAGCTCCAAGAGTCGGGCCGGGGTCCTGGCCGCTCTGCCCGCTCCCCCTGGTGGCCTTAAGAGGAAGCTCAGTGCAGAGGGGCCCTCCGGAGCCCCCCCGAAGCTGTTCAAGTCCGGTGAGACTCCACTCAAACCACACTGAACCTGCAGCTGTTCTGAGATCATCCTGTAACGGTGTTCTCACAACAAAACTTCATTCATATTGGTTTTATTAATACCCCATACGATGTCCTCTCCCTTTGAGCGCTCAGAAAAATCACTTTGTTTCTAGATTTCTGGAGGGAGTTCCAGTTTTTGTTTTTGTTTTCTAAGAATATACATTATTTTAAAGGTCCTATATTACACAAAATGGACTCTTCTGAGGTTTAAGTCGCGCTTTAATGATGTTCCTCCTCAAAAACACACCTGGAGTTGTTTTTTCATTCTCATGTTTGAGGAACTCTTTATTATTCGTCTGTCTACATCTCCAAAGCTCCAAACGCTCTGTTCCACCTCGTGATGTCATGAAGCGCTCTTTTTCCCTTTAGTTCAGGAGAGAGCTGCGACTCCAGGACTGAAATGATTCTAGTGAAGGTGTGTGGAGTTTAAAAACACAATGGAGCACTTCCTGTATCACCACATGATGACATCACCAGGTGGAACAGAGTGTTTTCAGTCTAAGAGAAGAACTCGTGTTAAATCTGAAGGTTTGTGTGAAACATGAGAATGAAACAAACACGACTCCAGGAGTGACGAGGAAATTACTTTAGAACTTCTGTCTGGTCTTCCTGATGGTGTGTGTTCCTCTGTGTTATTCGTGTATGCCTGTGTGGTTAGGTGCTTTGTGTAAACATTTTTGTATGAAAAGCGCTTTAAAATAATGATTGATTGATTGAATGATAGGAGGCGGTCCTGCTGTGCTGTGTGGGGGCAGACTGGTCCCGGCCGAGCTGCTGGACAGTGGAGACCTGGAGTGTTCTCTGTGCATGAGGTGAGGTCCTCGCACACGTCACTCTGCACACGATCAGACTTTTACCTCAAGAGCTGCTCTACTGGGACAAAACCCACGGCAAAACACATGCTACACGACCTTTTAAGGAGGTTTAAGGAGATTTAAAGGCAAATTAACGTTTTTTTACAATCTGAGCCTTTTTTCGGCAATAAAACAAGTAGTTTTACTCACCCATAGCAGTTTGGTGTCAATTGGAGCAGTATCGCAGAACTTATGTTGAGCCGTTCTGTTCTACTAATGATCCCGTATCCGTTAGCGTGAGTGCTCGGGGCATTACTTTGCGCTCTCCAAATAACACAAACTTTATCACTTTTCAAATCACAGAAGATCGCTGTGTCAGGGTAGACTTTTAGTGGATTCCAAAACGGCCTGAAACCCGATATCCAGCTATAGTTTCATTTGATGACGTCATCAGAGAGGACAGTGCGCATGCGTGAACTCAGCTGTTTTGTAAACACCGCTAGTCCGAAAGAAGCTAACACCGCTCTGAACTTTACTTTTCTGTTGCGATATCGGGTTTCAGGCCCTTTTGTAATCTACTAAAAGTCTACCCTGACACAGCGATCTTCTGTGATTTGAAAAGTGCTAAAGTTTGTGTTGTTTGGAGACCACAAATCAGTGCCCCGAGCACTCACGCTAACGGATACGGGATCATTAGTAGAACAGAACGGCTCAACATAACTTCTACGATACTGCTCCAATTGACACCAAACTGCTATGGGTGAGTAAAACTACTTGTTTTATTGCCGAAAGAAGGCTCAAATTGTAAAAAAAAAAAACATTACTTTTCCTTTAAAGTTCACCTCTGGAACCTTTCTTATGGGGTCCACCTCTTGTTGTGGAAAATACACAAATCCTGAACCTGGTCCTGTTTAGAGACTAGAGCCGAGAACTCGCTGTATTACAACAAAAGCTGCATTTTTATTAGAGATGGACGATTTCAGACCATATTTGGACCTTTCAGCGTATGGGTCATCAGCTTTAAAGATCGTACAGAGGGTTTTCCAAGGAAAGGGAAACACAGCGACTGTTTGTCTCCTCCTCCTCTCATGTCGTGTCTCTGGTTCTCCTCAGGTTGTTCTACGAGCCGGTTACCACTCCCTGCGGACACACATTCTGCCTCAAATGTCTGGAGCGCTGCCTGGACCACAACCCCAACTGCCCCCTGTGCAAAGAGAACCTGTCCGAGGTACGTCCACGCTCTAACCCGCCCTGTCCGAGGTATATCCATGTATGCTCTAACCCTAACCCTGTCCGAGGTACGTCCACGTACGCTCTAACCCTAACCCTGTCCGAGGTACGTCCACGTACGCTCTAACCCGCCCTGTCCGAGGTACGTCCACGTACGCTCTAACCCGCCCTGTCCGAGGTACGTCCACGTACGCTCTAACCCGCCCTGTCCGAGGTACGTCCACGTACGCTCTAACCCGCCGGCTGCTGCGTTCCAGAGAGGAAGTGAGCGTGGGCGCGCTTTCGGCTCCAGCCACTCTGGCTCCAGTTCACTTTACGTTGAGATATTGTCACTCTTCTCTCTGTCCCTGCTGCTGTGGCCTCGTCGTTTTGGTCTTGGTGTTCGTGTTAACCTGCTCTACCTGATCGTGGGGTTTTTATTTCACTATTTTGTCCATAAATCAATTTCTTTTGGGTTCAAATTCGCTGCTTTAACTGCTAGCCTCGTGAGCTGATACTGGTATCAGTAGAAACTACGATACTGCACATTTTTCAGGTATCGGTATCCGCGAGTACTCGGCCCAAATCACCGATCTGATTTCCAAAATGAGGACCTGTAGATGGGAGCGTGGTTGCCGTTTACGTCAGAGGCTAATGCTAACGCCCAGAGCAGGTTAAATGGACTGTGGAGACACTTAAAACACGCCGATAATGACAGAAAAAAACATTTGTGTTTCCTCTTTGATTCCTTCATTTAGCCTTTGGTGTGGATGCTCAACTTCGTAGAAAAACTGCACTAAGGAGAGTGCAGCCCGACAACAGCGACGGCGCTAACTCTGACTTTATTTAGGCTGCGTCCCATTCCTCTGTCTTACCTCTTCCCCTTTATCTACGTCTTTGTCTTGCCCATCGATACCGAGCTGAGAGGGCTCGGGGTACGAATGTTCCCCTAAGAAATGGGACACCACTCGATTCCCGTTTGCATCATCGTCCCTCGCCTCAACCTGAGCTGCTACGTCTACAGAGGCGACAACAACTAACGCAAACAAATGTAAACAAATGTCGAGGATTATCGGGTACCTCAGCTCCACAAAAAACTTGCTTGTTTATACGTGAAAGTTCAATAAACGATAACGTCGCCTAAACAGACGCCACGACAGCAGTTCACTAAAAGTAACGTAGAACATAAGGCATGAAAACGGGTCAGACCTGGTTTAGTCCTGGTTTAGTCCCGGTTTAGTCCTGTTTTTAGTCCCGGTTTAGTCCTGTTTTAGTCCCAGTTTAGTCCTGCCTGAACATCAGCGTCATAATTGTAAACCTGCTAAACTGCTGAAAATACGTTTATGAGACTCCTCGGCCGATGTGACGCTGCCATCCTGATCCCAAAACCTGCCTGAGCTTGTAGGCGTACCCCTTCGTTTCAAGTCTGGTCGAGAGTTTACTTCGTTTCGGTAGCCCGAGGTCGTGGCCCGAGCCCTTGATCAAAATTAGAATCAGGACACCCCTTGCCCTCATATGAACGCACAAAACCAAGGGGTAGGGGTAAGACGAAGGGGTAAGACCGAGGAATGGGACGTAGCCTGACTCGGGAGCTCCGAGGATGAGCGTCTTTTTACAGGCCGCACTGTTGGTTTTATCCATGCTGTGGTAGAAAATAACGAATCAGAAAAGTAAAAGTGATCAGCTCTACTTATGGTGAAGATCATTTTATATTTTTATTACTGCTCTTGTAGTAGAGTCACCTTAGTCTACTTCTTCACACTATGGTATTGGGCTGGTATTGGTATTGGCGAGTTCACTAAGACCAAGTATCGGTATCAGATCCCAAACAAATTGGAAGAACGCCAAGCTGAACGTCACAGTCACTTGGTCCACCTGTTTCTTCAGTCTGTGGTCTAACGGTAGTGTTGGTGTGCCCGCAGTACCTGGCCAGTCGCGGCTACAGTAAGACGCTGCTGATGGAGGAGGTGCTGCAGCGTTACCTGGGAGACGAGCTGGCAGACCGGAAGAAGATCCACGAGGAGGAGATGAAGGAGCTCTCAAAGTACGGCGCGTACACAAAATTTCCTCACATTTACTCTGCAAATACTTGAATTTTCTCTGACAAATAAACACTTGATCTGCAGATTCAGTTCACGCTGCACGTTTAAACATCGAGAAGAGGGAAATCTGAACTGCTGAGCTAAACGAGAATCCCTTAGAACATTTGAGAAGTTTGTAGAGTCTAAAGTACAGGGTATAAGACCCCGTGGAGGCATCTGGCAGTAGTTTCAACCTCTGAACTTTGCTGTACAATTGTTCAAATTGTGTTTTTGTTCGTTTTCTTTCTTCACGCAGCTCAGTTCTTTACGAAGCGTGTTTTTGTGGACGTTTCTGAATCTGTTTTCTGTTCCAGCTTGAACCAGGAAGTGCCAATCTTCGTGTGCACCATGGCCTTTCCCACCATCCCGTGCCCGCTCCACGTGTTTGAGCCGCGCTACCGACTCATGATTCGCCGTTCCATGGAGACGGGCACCAACCAGTTTGGCATGTGCATCGCAGACGACCTCAAAGGCTTTGCCGACTACGGCTGTATGCTCCAGGTGTGCTCCTGTCAGCTCCTGTCTCTGCTTCTCTGGGTTCTCCTCCTCACAGAGCTGTGGAACATCTGCTTTCAGGTGCGCGATGTGAAGTTCTTTCCTGACGGCCGCTCCGTGGTGGACACCATCGGAGTGTCGCGTTTCAAGGTCCTCAGCCATGGACAGAGAGACGGGTACAACACGGCCAAGATCGAGTACCTGGAGGACAAGAAGGTACCAGTCTCTGCTCGCCCTCCACAGACCTTCATGAATGTGTCCCTGCCTAACTGTGTGTGTGCTGCAGGTGGAGGGGGAGGAGCTGATGGAGCTCCTTAAGCTCCATGATGCGGTGTATGAGCAGGCCAGCAGCTGGTTCACGTCTCTGAGGGACAACATGAAGAGCCAGATCCTCAGTCACTTTGGACAGCTGCCCAGCAAAGACCCCGACCCACAGGTGAGAACCCCACACGGCGTAACGGGTCCATAAGTGTGTCCAGTGTGTGACCGTCTCTGTCTCCAGGCCAGTCCCAGCGGTCCGGCCTGGTGCTGGTGGCTGCTGGCTGTCCTGCCCCTGGAGAACCGAGCCCAGCTCACCATCCTGGCCATGACCTCCCTCAAAGACCGCCTCATGGCCATCCGCAGGGTCCTGATCTTCGTCACCCGCAAGCGCCCGCGATGAGCCCCACGGACGAGCTCCGCGCCGGGCCTCACGCTGCTCACTCTGACCTCCGTTTTCTATGCACCACTTCATCTCCACACGCACATGTGAACACACTCTTACCTCTTTTCCACCGTCACTGGGCCAATGCAAACCTCCTGTTACACTGTGGACTCGTGCACTTCCAGGTGATGCAAATCCAGAAGAACCACACTGTCTGAGCTTCCTTATGAAAACCGCAGAACTGACCTACACATGTGGACTCTGGACAGACCTCAAACCAGGATCGACCAAATCGTGTTGCTATGACTTCCTCAGATAAATAGTATTGCCTTTACCTGAAGTAAAAATTCCTGTTTTTACTGAAGCCTGAGAGACTGAGCAGGTGGAAAAGAGGTAACTGCACGAGCTCTGAGGCCACTGACCCCGCGTTCCAAATGATATTTTTATGATTTTGCCAGATTGTCAATATAAATAACAGTCATCATAATTTCCAAGTCCTCAACCTTTAGAACAATTCAAATGTTTTTGAACAAACCTCCAATGAAAACAGTATTTTTTTTTTTTTTTTCAAAAATAAAAATTTCAAATGCACTGTTCCAAATTATTCTGCATAACAGAGTTTCAGTGTCCTTGTTGTAAAGAAGTGAAAATGGTCATGTGTTTATTTTTCAGTTAGAAGCTTTAGCAGATTACTGGCTTGAATTTCTTTGCAGGATGTCAGAATATCCTCCCAGAGCTGCTGTTTGGGTGTGAACGGCCTCTGCCCTCTGAGATCTTTCACCTCAGGAGCTCCAGAGGGTTGAGGTCAGGGGAGATGGAGGCCACACCGTGAGTTTCTTTTATGTCCAGAGCAGCCGATGATGCAGAGCTGTTCCTGCAGCATGAGATGGAGCATTGTCCTGCATGAAGATGATTTTGCTACAGAAAACACGGTGGTTCTTTTTGTTCCATGGAAGAAAATGTCAGTCAGAAGCTCCTCAGACTTTACAGAGGTCACTTTCACACCTTCAGGGACCCTAAAGGGGCCGACCAGCTCTCCTCATGATTCAAGTCCAAAACGTGACTCCACCTCCTCGCTGACGACACCGCCTTGTTTGGGACATGGTGGTCCACCAACCATCACCACTCCATCCATCTGGACCATCCAGTGAACATGACTGTTTGAAAATGAGTCTTCATGTATTTCTGGTCCCACTGGAGACGTTTCTTCTTGTGAGCTGTGTTTAAGGGCGGCCCAGTCGAAGGTTTCTGCAGAACGGCCTCTGGAGGATCCTCCACCTTGATGTTCTCAGGACTCCAGAGGCATCAGCAGCTTTAATCCCTGTGTGCTGCTTTGTAAAGGCGTTTTAGCAGCTGCTCTCTGAATCCGATGTGTTTGTCTGGCAGAAACCTTCCTCATTGTGCCTTTATCTGCACGAATCCGTGTGTCTGAATCAGACACAAATCTCTTCATAGTTCCATGATCACGCTTAAGTTTTGGTGGCTGAGTGGCTAGCACTCATGCTTCACAGCAAGAAGGTTCCGGGTTCTCCCCGTGTCTGGGTGGGTTTCCTCAGGACACTCTGGTTTCCCCCATCAACCTAAACATGCTCCAGGTAAAATCCTCCAGCTGAGGTCCTGACCAAACTGAAGCAAGAAGATCATGGAGATGGTCCCCGGGCGCAGTAATGTGCTGCCCACTGCTGCTAATAACAGGATGGGTTAAATGCAAAGAAGAATTTCTCCTGTGTGAGATCAATAAAGTCACTTCTAAATATCTGAGGTTTTCATACCTCATCCAAGGTTCAACTGTTTCACTCTTTTCAGCACTAGATCCTTTTTCTTTCCTTTGAAAATGTTGCTCTGCTGAATAATGTGAACGTCCTTCTGAAGTCCTTTTTCCTTTAGTTGGACTCACCTGGAAAACTCATCGGCTCAGGTGAGACACAAGACCATCCACGAGCTTCATCCACGAGCTTCATCCACGAGCTTCATCCACGAGCTTCATCCACGAGCTTCATCCACGAGCTTCATCCACGAGCTTCATCCACGAGCTTCATCCACGAGCTTCATCCACGAGCTTCATCCACGAGCTTCACTGGAAACTGAACATTTCACCTTTTAGGACACTTAAAAATATTATGCAGAATAATTTGGAACATGGTGTTTTCTGCTCAGAAATAAAGTCTGGATTTCATTTGGAAAAATTGTATTTTGTCTGAGAACCCCAAAGACTTAAAAAAAAACAAAAAACAAAATCTTTAGCTCTTATATGAAGTAAAAACAGCCCGACCAATGATCTGGACTATTTTACTTTTATATTAATGGCACTTAGAATGGTAGTTCTTTTAAACACCACCTCAGAAAATACGAAGTCTAAAACCTGGACTAAAAATGATTTAAACCTGGGCTAAAAAAGATCTAAACTTGGACTAAAAATGATCTAAACCTGGGCTAAAAAAGATCTAAACCTGGGCTAAAAAAGATCTAAACCTGGGCTAAAAAAGATCTAAACCTGGGCTAAAAAAAAGTCTAAATCTGGGCTAAAGAATCCAGGACAAACCCTAAGTCAGATCTTGGGAAATAACCGGTGAAGGTGTTTTCCCACTGGATTTGGAACAGTCGGCCTGGGCTGTACGGAGCGCTCTGTGGGCGAAGACGACTTCTCTGCCTCTCGATGCAAACCTACCTGAATGCGTTTTTTTCTACGGTCTCATTTCACCACAGACTCTTGGTTCTGAAGGAGCAGCTGCAGCAGGAACGAGCGAGACGGAGCAAGGGATTCTGGGAGACGCCGTTAAAATGCCCGTCACATAGTGACATTTATTCACTTTTTTTCAACGAAATCAAGTTTGGGAAACTCAAATCTTGACGTAAAAATGTTTAACCGCACTCAAACGCAATATAATAATAATAATTAAAAAAAGACAAACTTTATTGATCCACAAGGGAAATGATTTGAATTGTGTTTAGCCCATTTAAATAAATCATGTCACACTTTTTCATTTAAACGTTTTATGTTGAACGTAAATATTTTAAAATGGTCGACGTAAAATGTGAAAGGTGACCGGTTTAAGTAGGTCCAATATTTACATATGTAAACATGTTTATTACTTTTGGAGGATTTCTAACGTTTTTATTCTTTTATTTGCAAAACAAACAAAATATTTAAAGTAGGATAAATTAGCTTCATATGAGACCACAATACCAACGATATTGTATTAAAATATTTAAGAAAAGTATAATTCCACAGACTATACAGAATTGTTCTGAGCTCCAGTCAAATGAAGCTCATTGAGGCTGGCAGAATCTGGAGCCAGTTCCATTTTAGGATAGGAATTTATTTACGAACAAAACTGAAATAAAAAAAACAGAATCGTGTAGAGGGCTTTAATACGAACCCTCACAGCAGCAGAGAATTTTTCAATGTAAAGTGAATTGGAGCCAGAGTGGATGGAGCCAGAAGTGCTCCCATGCTCGTACAATCGAATTCACCTTTAAGTTCTAACCCCACAGAACTTTTTCCCGCACTTAATGTCATTTTTCCAGCACTTAATGTCATTTTTCCAGCACTTAATGTCATTTTCCCCGCACTTGATGTCATTTTTCCGACATTTAATGTCAATTTTTCCGACATTTAATGTCCACTTTTCCGACATTTAATGTCCATTTTTCCAGCACTTATTGTCATTTTCCCGGCGTTTTCCCACAGTCCCTTGCTCCGTGCCGTCCCTCTGCAAATCGCCTCTTTCCCCGGTTTATTTCACAATCCGAACTGAAGACTGACGCGTGGCCACAGCGCCCCCTGGCTGAGAATGTACTTGTTATGGTCACGACTCCTCTTCTCCTTCGGGCTTCTTCCTGGACCTGAGCTGCGCTAACGAGATTTCACGAGATTTCATGGCGCGGACGCTGACTTTTGTCGTCGTAGCATATCAGGAGTTAGGTTTGCGCGTACGTCTGTCTGTGATTTCTTTGTGTATTAATGTGTCCTGGAGAGGCCTTTTATTGTTAATTTAAAGAAAAAAAATTGTTCTTTCTTTCTCTCCCATCTGTCGTCTTCAAACTTCGCTCTTTTATACGAAGAATGGAATTGTTTTGGAAGATTACGAATATTTTGATGTTCTAATGTCAGATTTTAATGTTTTTAGTTGTACGATGTGAGGAAAACGTAAAACTTTTCTACAGGAGGGTCCGTCACCTGCTCGTCTCCATGGAGATGTTGTTGCTTTGTCTAGAACGTTTCACAGTGGAGATGAGCGACATTACAGGTCAGATCTGTGGAGCGGTGCCTCTATTCACGGAGAATTTTTGTATTTTTGAGCAACAGAAACACCTGTAATGAACAAACGCTGGAGATGTGTTTAATGCCACGCCACGGAGCGTTCCAGGCAAAGCGAGAAGATCGCCGTGGAGACGATGGAAAAGTCTGAAGGTCTTTGTCGCTATCCGTCTCCTTGGAGAGGCCATTGCTTTGGGATGTTCCGTAGTATGGCATTAAACGTTTCAGAGATTGCAGAGGAAGGTCACGTTTTCTAAGGTGTTTTTCATTAATATAAAGAAATATAAAGTTTAATGCTATATTGTGGGACATTCTAAGCAAAGATATTGTCAAGTAAATGTACATTTATATTAAAAATTGGGTATTTGTAATATAAATTTACTGTTCCGTGATGTTCTAAAACTTCAAAATGGATCGTTCCTCACATCCTGCGAGGGAACTTGAAGGAGAAATTCAATTTCTCAACTGGACAAAAGTTTATTTGGTCGAATATGTAAAAAAAAAAGTTAAAAATACGAAAATACGAATACAAAACCCCCCAAAAAACTTGCAGCTGGGCCTTTCCACAGAAATCTGAGACGACTTGAATTAACCACTATGAGTTTGAGTCATGGAATTTCTTACTTATTTTTGTTTTATTTTGTTTTATTTTTGTTTTTAGTTTTTGTTTTTTGTTTTTAAAAAACAATAAAAAAAAGACGTTCAAAACAAATCCATTGTCTAGTTTTACGCACTAAAGCTGCATTGTGTCACTTTTCTCCATGGAGTTTATGGTTATCGCTTTGTCTGGAATGTTCCACAGTATGGCATTAAACCTTTCTATCTCCATGGAGACCAAACCAGACCAAGTTCCAGGTCAGATCTGTGGAGAGGTGACCCCCGCTCACAGTCAGAATGTCTGTTTTTGTTTTTCTAGGGATTTGAGCTCTAAAACCACCTCTGATTGAATAAATGTAGAGCTGTTTAATGCCACACTGTGGAACATTCCAGGCAGAGCAGCGACGTCTCCTTAGAAACAAACAGGTGATGGACCCTCAACCGGAAAGTTGCGCAGTGCAGCTTTTAAACGACATCGATGGTGGTCTAATTCGTAGTTCTTGTATAAGAGCGCTGTTCTGTGTTCTGTTCTTTTTGTTTGGGTCATTTTGGGGGCGGGGATAGGTGGGAGGGGTTACTGTATGTGCTGCAAGTCCCTGCGATATTTAGGGATCTTACTACCGATTTTTTTTTTTTATTCGCAAATAAATTCTGAACTCTGCTTTGTGTCTTTAATTGTGTATTGACTAAACCAGGTCTGGACCAGGACTAAATCAGGACTGGACCAAGACCATAAACTAGACCTCCCGCCAAACTGAACCTGAAGGACCTGAACGTCTGCTCTGATGTCGTTTCCTCATCACAAACACCTGCAGTTGTTTTGTTTCACATATTTAACCCACAAACTGAAAACACTCGTTCCACCTCGTGATGTCATCATGTGGTGATGTAGTCGTATAAGTGTTTGTGCAGAACTGTCGACTCAACATCTTAGAAACATCAGATCGACTTCATCTGTAAAAAGAGCAGAGAACATCTCCGTGGCCTCAGCTCGGGCCAGGGCAGATGCTCCTCAGTTTGTGCTGTGGACAGTCCAGGGTCCTTCAGGGCCGATGGGCCCCTCGTTCCTGTCCAGCGTCCTGTGGACGTTCCCCCAGGGTACAGTCCCCCAGGGTACAGTCCTGTCTCCGTTCCTGTTCACTCTGTACACCTCTGATTTCCAATACAGCTCCAGGTCCATCTGCAGACGTTCTCTGATGACTCTGCGGTGGTTGGGTGTATCAGGGATGGACAGGAGATGGAGTACAGGACACTGATTGCAAATTTTGTAGAGTGGTCCCAGGCAAACCATCTGCTCCTGAACGTGGACAAGACAAAGGAACTGGTGATGGACTTCAGGGGAACCCATCACCATCCAGGGCCAAGAGGAGGACATGGTGGACTGTTCCGTACCTGGACGTCCAGGAGAACAGTAAGGATGTTTTACAGCGCAATAAACACAAAACACTTCACTAAAAATGTCGAACTGGGCAAATTCTGAAATATTCTGAAGTGAATAAGAAAACCACAGATCGCGATGCTTTAAAATCCTTAAATACAACGAATTTTATCCACATTGGGAAAGGCGTGTGTGGAAGTGCTTTTATGCCCTCCACTTTCCACTTTTTTATGGATTCTGTTTTCGTTTTGCACAAACTGACCCTGTGAGCTTTAAGTCATGTTCCAACTCCTCAAAAACACACCGGAGTTTAGTTTTGTTTCATTCACGTGTGAGTAAAGAAACCACCGACATGGTAGTTTTAACGATTTAAACACCAGAACAGATCAGAAAAAAAGCGTCACGTGGACCTTTAACATCTCCAGGTTTCATTTGTCATGAAAACTTTTTTTTTTTTTTGTAATTTAGATTTGCTCCTTTTAATTCTGGAGAATTTTCTCCGGTGACCAACAGGGGGCAGCAGAGACAAATGAGAGAAACTGGAGAGAGATTTTCATTTAATTAAATTAAATTTTCCCTCATAAAGATGATGATGATGTAAGTAATAATGACATAATAATAATGTCATTATTGTTTCTACTGTTGTGATCATTGTATACATAAACATGTATATATGTATATATAGATAGATAGATAGGTCCTGGGGGTCAGGGGTTCAGGGGGTACAGGTCCTGGGGGGTCAGGGGGTACAGGTCCTGGGGGTCAGGGGGTACAGGTCCTGGGGGTACAGGTCCTGGGGGTCAGGGGGTACAGGTCCTGGGGGTCAAGGGTTCAGGTCCTGGGGGTTCAGGGGGTACAGGTCCTGGGGGTCAGGGGGTACAGGTCCTGGGGTCAGGGGGTACAGGTCCTGGGGGTCAGGGGGTACAGGTCCTGGGGGTCAAGGGTTCAGGGGGTACAGGTCCTGGGGGTTCAGGGGGTACAGGTCCTGGGGGTTCAGGTCCTGGGGTTCAGGGGGTACAGGTCCAGGGGGGTCAGGGGGTACAGGTCCTGGGGTTCAGGGGGTACAGGTCCTGGGGGTCAGGGGGTACAGGTCCTGGGGGTCAGGGGGTACAGGTCCTGGGGGTTCAGGGGGTACAGGTCCTGGGGGTTCAGGTCCTGGGGTTCAGGGGGTACAGGTCCAGGGGGGTCAGGGGGTACAGGTCCTGGGGGTTCAGGGGGTACAGGTCCTGGGGGGTTCAGGGGGTACAGGTCCTGGGGGTCAGGGGGTACAGGTCCTGGGGGTTCAGGGGGTACAGGTCCTGGGGGTCAGGGGGTACAGGTCCTGGGGGTCAGGGGGTACAGGTCCTGGGGGTTCAGGGTGTACAGGTCCTGGGGTTCAGGGGGCACAGGTCCTGGGGTTCAGGGGGTACAGGTCCTGGGGGTCAGGGGGTACAGGTCCTGGGGGTCAGGGGGTACAGGTCCTGGGGGTTCAGGGGGTACAGGTCCTGGGGTTCAGGGGGTACAGGTCCTGGGGGTCAGGGGGTACAGGTCCTGGGGTTCAGGGGGTACAGGTCCTGGGGGTCAGGGGGCACAGGTCCTGGGGGTTCAGGCGGTACAGGTCCTGGGGGTCAGTGCTGCTTATCTTTTTTTCTCCACATAGTAAGTCAAAGTTGATCTACAGTTTTTATTTCATACATAAAGTGAATATCAGTGTGAGGGTCCATAAAAATAAAGTATTATAGATTTCTTTTTAAACAAACACAAATGATTAATACTTCTAATGATAATTATTCGGAGTGATTGATTCCACAGTTCAGGTCACGTTCCACCGCTGTCCTCGTGCCCCCGGAGCGGCCCTGCGCGTGCGCGGGGGGGCGGGGCTTAGAGAGAGAGAGAGAGACGCACGCCCCCCCCCCCCCCCCCCCTCACCTCCTCCTCCCGCACCTCCTCCTCCCGATCCTGTATGGATTCTGTTTTCGTTTTGCACAAACTGACCCTGTGAGCTTTAAGTCATGTTCCAACTCCTCAAAAACACACCGGAGTTTAGTTTTGTTTCATTCACGTGTGAGTAAAGAAACCACCGACGTGGTAGTTTTAAAGATTTAAACACCAGAACAGATCAGAAAAAAAGCGTCACGTGGACCTTTAACATCTCCAGGATTCATTTGTCATGAAAACTTTTTTTTTTTTTTTTTGTAATTTAGATTTGCTCCTTTTAATTCTGGAGAATTTTCTCCGGTGACCAACAGGGGGCAGCACAGACAAACGAGAGAAACTGGAGAGAGATTTTAATGAAATTAAATTAAATTTTCCCTCATAAAGATGATGATGATGTAAGTAATAATGACATAATAATAATGTCATTATTGTTTCTACTGTTGTGATCATTGTATACATAAACATGTATATATGTATATATAGATAGATAGATAGGTCCTGGGGGTCAGGGGTTCAGGGGGTACAGGTCCTGGGGGGGTCAGGGGGTACAGGTCCTGGGGGTCAGGGGGTACAGGTCCTGGGGGTACAGGTCCTGGGGGTCAGGGGGTACAGGTCCTGGGGGTCAAGGGTTCAGGTCCTGGGGGTTCAGGGGGTACAGGTCCTGGGGGTCAGGGGGTACAGGTCCTGGGGTCAGGGGGTACAGGTCCTGGGGGTCAGGGGGTACAGGTCCTGGGGGTCAAGGGTTCAGGGGGTACAGGTCCTGGGGGTTCAGGGGGTACAGGTCCTGGGGGTTCAGGTCCTGGGGTTCAGGGGGTACAGGTCCAGGGGGGTCAGGGGGTACAGGTCCTGGGGTTCAGGGGGTACAGGTCCTGGGGGTCAGGGGGTACAGGTCCTGGGGGTCAGGGGGTACAGGTCCTGGGGGTTCAGGGGGTACAGGTCCTGGGGGTTCAGGTCCTGGGGTTCAGGGGGTACAGGTCCAGGGGGGTCAGGGGGTACAGGTCCTGGGGGTTCAGGGGGTACAGGTCCTGGGGGGTTCAGGGGGTACAGGTCCTGGGGGTCAGGGGGTACAGGTCCTGGGGGTTCAGGGGGTACAGGTCCTGGGGGTCAGGGGGTACAGGTCCTGGGGGTCAGGGGGTACAGGTCCTGGGGGTTCAGGGTGTACAGGTCCTGGGGTTCAGGGGGCACAGGTCCTGGGGTTCAGGGGGTACAGGTCCTGGGGGTCAGGGGGTACAGGTCCTGGGGGTCAGGGGGTACAGGTCCTGGGGGTTCAGGGGGTACAGGTCCTGGGGTTCAGGGGGTACAGGTCCTGGGGGTCAGGGGGTACAGGTCCTGGGGTTCAGGGGGTACAGGTCCTGGGGGTCAGGGGGCACAGGTCCTGGGGGTTCAGGGGGTACAGGTCCTGGGGGTTCAGGGAGTACAGGTCCTGGGGGTCAGTGCTGCTTATCTTTTTTTCTCCACATAGTAAGTCAAAGTTGATCTACAGTTTTTATTTCATACATAAAGTGAATATCAGTGTGAGGGTCCATAAAAATAAAGTATTATAGATTTCTTTTTAAACAAACACAAATGATTAATACTTCTAATGATAATTATTCGGAGTGATTGATTCCACAGTTCAGGTCACGTTCCACCGCTGTCCTCGTGCCCCCGGAGCGGCCCTGCGCGTGCGCGGGGGGCGGGGCTTAGAGAGAGAGAGAGAGACGCACGCCCCCCCCCCCCCCCCCCCCCCCCTCACCTCCTCCTCCCGCACCTCCTCCTCCCGATCCTCCCGCAGCTCCTCCGCCGCTAACGGAGCCACATCAGCGGTACGGCGCGCGCTCACCGGGCCCGGACCTGTCACGCGCCCCGGAGGATGCACCACGCGCCCACGGCTTAACGGACACGCACGCGCCGCTCTTTCCCCGCTCGATCCTGAAGTTTTGTTTTGTTTTTACGCGAAAATGGCGAACGAGTCTCCGGCGAAGAGTCTGGGGGAGATCGACCTCGCGTCTCTGCGGGTGAGCGGCCCCAGCGCGGTACCGGCGCGGTACCGGCGCGCCTGTTCCGCCCGGGAGCGGCCGCGGCCCCGCGGGGGATTTTCTTTTGTCTAACGCCGCGCGGGGCCGTGGAGGCCGGCGGGGCGGGCGGACCGGGCGCACAAACCAAACACACCCTCCAAACGGAATAAAAACCCTGAAAATGTCGCTCTTCTTTTCCAGGATCCGGCTGGAATATTTGAGCTCGTGGAAGTGGTCGGGAATGGAACGTACGGACAAGTTTACAAGGTGAGTGCTCGGGCCTAGAGCGCGTTTATATATTTATTTAGGTTTTTTTTATTTGCAGTAACGGAACAGAACCGCGTTTGACGCGTTCTCAGCGCGAAACCTGCGCGTCCAAACCCCGTCAGGCCTTTGGATTCCACAGCAGCAGCATCCTCTCCTCTCCTCCTCCTCTCCTTCTCTCCTCCTCTCCTCTCCTCTCCTCCCAGCTCCGGCCTGTTTAGCATTGTTGGTTTTTTTTGCTCCAAATCCTCTGAACACGCGGATTTTCTCCACTCGCGTTCCTCCACCGCGTGTCCATCTGTCTCCTCCGTCCTCTCCATCCTGTCCTCCCATCTTCTCCCGGGATGCAGGCACAATTTTCGGCCCCCCTTCCCGCATCCACGCCCCTCAGGAGAAGCCCACGCCAGGCCCAGGCACTGGGCGCGCCGTGGGCTGCATGGGCGGTGTTTGTTTGCGCAGTGGTGCGTCCGGATGCCCGTGGACTATGGGACGTGGACTGTGGGACGTGGACTGTGGGACGTGGACTGTGGGACTGGACTGTGGGACGTGGACTGTGGGACATGGTCGTGGACTGTGGGACTGGACTGTGGGACGTGGACTGTGGGACGTGGACTGTGGGACTGGACTGTGGGACTGGACAGCGACTGTGGGACGTGGACTGCGGGACTGGACTGTGGAACGTGGACTGTGAGACTGGACTGTGGGACGTGGACGTGGACTGTGGGACTGGACAGCGGCTGTGGACTGTGGGACGTGGACTGTGGGACGTGGACTGTGGGACTGGACTGTGGGACGTGGACTGTGGGACTGGACTGTGGGACTGGACTGTGGGACTGGACTGTGGGACGTGGACTGTGGGACTGGACAGCGGCTGTGGACTGTGGGACGTGGACTGTGGGACTGGACTGTGGCTGTGGACTGTGGGACGTGGCCGCATTTGGCCCACGGGCCATAGTTTGGACATGCCTGGTTTTGAGAAACTTTTTTTAAAAAGAATTTTTTTTTAAGTTTTTTTATTTGATGAACTCTTTATTTTACAAACTATTATAATATTATGAACAATCTGAATCTTGAAGAAAAATGCAGTTTCAGCATAAGTGTACAGGT
Source organism: Paratrypauchen microcephalus (assembly GCA_036785185.1). Taxonomy (NCBI): domain Eukaryota; kingdom Metazoa; phylum Chordata; class Actinopteri; order Gobiiformes; family Gobiidae; genus Paratrypauchen; species Paratrypauchen microcephalus. The sequence continues at coordinate 1,668,111 of JAVJIX010000101.1, forward strand.
TTCCCATTCACCTCCTGAACAAACAGGGATTAGTCCATTTCTTAGAAAATCCAGCACTCGGCGTCCACTTTTCTCATTTTGACATTTTGCTGATGAGGGTGTCACGTCAACAGTCAAAACGATGGTCGTTTAAGAGCGTTTGGAAAGAGGCGAGTCTTCATTTGTGCTGCTCTGGTGGGAGGGGCCACGTACAGAGGCACTGGAGACGCTGCTATGCTAAACTGCGCAGAAAATTACCAATATTTTAATAGAAAATTTAAATATAATTAAAATATTTTTTTTAGAAAATCAGCCGAGGGCCAGATTAAAGGTCTTGGAGGGCCTGATCTGGCCCCTGGGCCACATGTTTGACACCCCTGTTCTAAAAGAATCGTTAATATCTTCAAAACTAAAGCAGCACAAACGAATCAATGAGCAAAACCAGTGTGGGTCCTTGGGCAAGACCCTTCACGGTACTGCCCCCGGTACTGCCCCCCGGTACTGCCCCCGGGTGCTGAAAGATGGCTGCTCACTGCTCCTGAAAAGGATGGGTTAAATGCAGAAGTCACATTTCCCCCGTGTGTCACTGTGTGTGAGAACAAATAAAGACTTAAACTTAATCTTAATGTGCAGTAGTTTCACTGTCGTACGGTCCGGTCCGTCTGGTCTAATCCGTCTGGACACAACGAAGGCGCTGAACGCCGCCGTGGTTCCTTCTGCTCTACCTCCACTGGGCCCTCTCTCTGTACCCGCCGCTGTGAACCTCGTCACCCGCTCGACACCACCCTGGGGCTTTTATTTCACTATTTGGTCTGTAAATCCAGATCTGAACATTAATGACGGACCAATCAGGTGCCTTCGTTCCCTGAGGTCCCTCCCCCTCATCTTAGCAACAGATTTGATTGACAGCGTTGCTACCATGGGCGAGAAACGGGCGTTAAATTCAAATAACGGAACCTGATCGGCCTTCAGGTTCCACACCCGGACTTCTGCTTTTTACAGTCTGAGGTCCAACCCTGCACCGTAGGGAGTCCTGGTTCAGTCCTGGTTCAGTCCTGGTTCAGTCCTGGTTCAGTCCTGGTTCAGTCCTGGTTCAGTCCTGGTTCAGTCCCGGTTCAGTCCTGGTTCAGTCTTGGTTCAGTCCTGGTTTAGTCCTGGTTCAGTCCTGATTTAGTCCTGGTTCAGTCCTAGTTCAGTCCTGGTTTAGTCCTGGTTTAGTCCTGGTTCAGTCCTGGTTCAGTCCTGGTTCAGTCCTGGTTTAGTCCTGGTTCAGTCCTGGTTCAGTCCTGGTTCAGTCCTGGTTCAGTCCTAGTTCAATCCTGGTTTAGTTCCACTCGTCGTCGTGTCAGAACCTGCAGAACCAGAACATCCAGAGGCGCGTCTCTTAACGGCTCCGTAATCTGATCACTCCAGAAATCGGATCATGATGAGATCTTGGGTTCGTTTAAACCTCAGACTGAAGAACTGGACTGAGGGAGCACCCCGGTACCCCCAGCTCCAGTCAAATGAACCTCATGAGGCTAGCAGTTAGAGGATGCTGAAGGTAACGCCCCTTCGCCAGCGACTCTGTCAATCAAACCTCAGACCTCGGGGAAAGAAGGCGCCTGATCGATTATGAATATGAATATGAATGATTATGAATTCAGACAAAACGGTGAAATAAAAACCCCAGGATCACGTGGAGCGGCTTAAAACGAACATTAACGACCGAACAGACGAGGCCACAGCCGCAGGGACGAGCCGCGTTTTTTCATTAAAAAGTGAACTGGAGCCAGAGGCGATAAAGCTGGAAGTGCTCCCATGCTTACTTCCTGTTTGGAATGTAGCTTTAGCAGGTTAGCTCTGTCCGTCTATATAAACAAAGACCACAGGAGCAGGGATCAATACTACGAAAGTCCAATTCACAGGAAGAAATGAAGCTTTCCTGGAGCTGATCAGAACAAGTAGAAGAGTCCTGGTTTAGACCTGGTTTAGACCTTGGTTTAGACCCTGGTTTAGTCCTGGTTTAGACCTGGCTTAGACCTGGTTTAGACCTGGTTTAGACCTGGTTTAGACCCTGGTTCAGTCCTGGTTTAGTCCTGGTTTAGACCTGGTTCAGACCTGGTTTAGACCTGGTTTAGACCCTGGTTCAGTCCTGGTTCAGTCCTGGTTTAGTCCTGGTTTAGACCTGGCTTAGACCTGGTTTAGACCTGGTTTAGACCTGGTTTAGACCCTGGTTCAGTCCTGGTTTAGTCCTGGTTTAGACCTGGTTTAGACCTGGCTTAGACCTGGTTCAGACCTGGTTTAGTCCTGGTTCAGTCCTGGTTTAGTCCTGGTTTAGTCCTGCTGATCTCAGTTTGTTTTTTTCATCATTTTCAATAATGTAAATTATTTTAGATAAATTAGATTAATTAAATTTTATCAATATTTTTGTTTCACTGAATCACTTTGAGACGTCCTGGGATTGAAAAATATTCACTTCAATAAACCTGGAAATCTGCACATTTTGCGTTCACTTATATTTATTGAGCATTGACCCGTGTATTGATCCGTGTATTGACCCCTGTATTGATTCCTGTATTGATCCCTGTATTGACCCGTGTTCACTGCTCCTGACACGACCCTGTGTCTCTAAACGGCGCCCTCTGGTGGTGTCTCTTTGAGGATCGGCGGCGGCGGTTCTGTGATACGGTGAATAAACTCGTGTTAATCTGGCGCCGGGACAAACACGCCTCCCCAGCGCCTGCCGTGATTGGCTGACGGGTGGACCCCCCCCACACACACACACACACGCCGAGGGGTTCGGGGCCACAGGAGCCTCTTTATCCGGAGCCTCTTATGATGCAGCTCAGACTCCAGCTCTGATACAACATCACACATGATCCTGATGCCCCGCAGACGCACAACTCTGAGGAACACACCACAAAACACGACGGTACACTAAAGAAACACAACAAAACACAACACGATGAAACACTAAAGAAACACGACAAAACACAACACGATGAAACACTAAAGAAACACGACAAAACACGACACAACACGATGAAACACTAAAGAAACACGACACAACATGACACGATGAACCACAACAAAACACAACACGACGAAACACATCAAAACACGACACAACATGACAACAAAACACGACACAACACGACACAACACGACGAAACACGACAACATGACGAAACACTAAAGAAACACAACAAAACACGACACAACACGACGAAACACGACACAACACAACACGACGAAACACTAAAGAAACACTAAAGAAACACTAAAACACTAAAGAAACAACAATGAAAAGGTTTAAGGTCCATGGGCCCGTCCTTGTTGTTTACAATGACAGTAAAGCTTTCCATTCCATATGAAACACAACACGACACAACACGACACAACACGACGACAAAACATGACACAACACAACGAAACACGACGACAAAACATGACACAACACAACGAAACACGACACAACACGACGAAACACGACACAACATGACGACAAGACATGACACAACACGGCGAAACACAACACGACAAAACTAGGGATGCACGATATATCGGCATTAACATCAGTATCGGCCGATACCGTCAAAATTTTTTAACATATCGGTATCGGCCCGATGTGTAAAAGTGGGCCGATATTAACGACCGATATTTGTCAGTACAGTAATCCCTCGAATTAACGTTTTCTCACATTTGTCTCTCGTTTAAACACTCAAACTGTCGTAGATTTTCAACAAAATGTATTAATAGTGAAGTGTGGGGGGGGCTGCGAGCACGAGACCCGAGGAGGAGGAGCAGTCCGAGCACATCAAACCTCGACATGAACGAACGCAAGAGCCGCACGAAACCAGGCAAAGAGCCGCACGCCGTGGTTTAATCCTGGTTTAGACCTGGTCTAGACCTGGTTTAGTCCAGGTTTAGTCCTGGTTTAGTCCCGGTCTGGTCCTGGTCTGGTCCTGGCCCCCCCCGCATCCCCCATCTATAACATCAATCGGCAAAGGTCTCTTAGCCAATCAGGACGCAGAACACAATGTTACACAATAAATAAATTAAAAAGTCAAAACACGTTTTGAAAATAAAAGAAGACGTTCAAAAATTCATTTTGCCTGATTTTCAGTCTGTATAAAATGTTATCTCAGAATTAAAAAATAAAATAAAAATAAAATATCGGTATCGGCCGATAACAGCGATATCGGATATCGATATCGGCTAAAATGTTCACATCGGGGCATCCCTAAACAAAACACCAAAACACACCAAAAGTGTGAAATGTGGAAAACCGTCACACTTGAGCTGAATCTGTAAAAAGGTTTAAACTTCTAAAGATAATTTTGGTAACGCCCCATTGGACTGCTCAGTTATTCACCTGCACTGTGTAACTTTTCTGTTGGGGGTCCGTCACCTGCTCGTTTCTATGGATATGTCACTGCTCTGCCTGGAATGTTCCGCAGTGTGACTTTAAACAGCTCTACTTTACATTTATTCAGTCACAGGAGGTTTTAGAGCTCAGAAATACAGAGAAAAACAAACTTTCTGACGCCTCTCCACAGATCTGAGCTGTGACTCAGTCTGGTGTGGTCTCCATGGAGATAGAAAGGTTTAATGCCGTGGAACATTCCAGACAAAGCAGTAAAGGTGTTGGTCGGTTACGATCGCACAGACACTTCCCTGTTCGAAGTTCCACCTCTGAACTTCCCCGAGCGAAATGTCCCTGAGCTCAAACCAGGACTAAACCAGGACTAAACCAGGTCTAAACCAGGACTAAACCAGGACTGAACCAGGACTGAACCAGGACTAAACCAGGACTAAACCAGGACTGAACCAGGACTGAGCCAGGACTGAGCCAGGACTGAGCCAGGACTGAGCCAGGACTGAACCAGGACTGAACCAGGACTGAACCAGGACTAAACCAGGACTGAACCAGGACTGAACCAGGACTGAACCAGGACTAAACCAGGACTGAACCAGGACTGAACCAGGACTAAACCAGGACTAAACCAGGACTGGACAAGGACTAAACCAGGACTGAACCAGGGCTGAGCTGTCGGTGTTAGTGGTGTGTGGTCTCAGACTCATGTTGGGTCCAGATGCTTCGGGCTGATCCGGATCAGCAGCTCTGAGGGGGGGGGGGGGATTAGGACCCCCGATGTCCAGCGTCCCTCTGAGACACGTCCCTGTCCTGCCTGTCCACAACATGGGTCAAACCAGGACTAAACCAGGACTACATCAGGTCTAAACCAGGACTACATCAGGTCTAAACCAGGACTAAACCAGGTCTAAACCAGGACTACATCAGGTCTAAACCAGGTCTAAACCAGGACTACATCAGGTCTAAACCAGGACTACATCAGGTCTAAACCAGGTCTAAACCAGGTCTAAACCAGGACTACATCAGGTCTAAACCAGGACTACATCAGGTCTAAACCAGGACTACATCAGGTCTAAACCAGGACTAAACCAGGTCTAAACCAGGACTACATCAGGTCTAAACCAGGTCTAAACCAGGACTACATCAGGTCTAAACCAGGACTACATCAGGTCTAAACCAGGTCTAAACCAGGTCTAAACCAGGACTACATCAGGTCTAAACCAGGACTACATCAGGTCTAAACCAGGACTAAACCAGGACTACATCAGGTCTAAACCAGGTCTAAACCAGGACTACATCAGGTCTAAACCAGGTCTAAACCAGGTCTAAACCAGGACTACATCAGATCTAAACCAGGTCTAAACCAGGACTAAACCAGGACTAAACCAGGACTAAACCAGGACTAAACCAGGACTAAACCAGGACTAAACCCATCTATGGAACTCACTCCCCCCAGACTTCCGGAAAGTTCCATCATTACCAATTTTTAAATCCAGACTCAAGACCCATCTTTTCAAAATATCTTACCCCACTTCATCATTTTCTCCCTGCTGACTGTTTCATTTTACTTGTATTGCTTTGTCCATTCTCTTTGTTTTATTTTGTATATTCTGCCTGTTTTTAACTGTTTTTAATAACTGTTTTTAATTGATTGTCTTTGTGCGGTGTCCTTGAGTGTCTAGAAAGGCGCCTTGAAATAAAATGTATTACAGTGAACCCTCGCTGTATCGCGGTTCACTCTTCGCGGCCTCGCTGTTTCGCAGATTTTTTTTTCCAATTTTTTTCTTTTTTGTTTTTTTTTTTATAGTGTAACTTTTTTTTACAGTGTAACATTCTGTCCTGCGCCCTGATTAGCTAAGAGACTAGACCAGGACTAAACCAGGTCTAAAGCAGGTCTAAACCAGGACTAAACCAGGTCTAAACCAGGACTAAACCAGGTCTAGACCAGGACTAAACCAGGTCTAGACTGAGTGCGAGCCGGACAAATGGAAGAGCCAAGACTCAACATGGACGGACCTGGCGCCTGGACGGGCCTGGCGCCTGGCCGCGCGGCGTCCGGGGGAGCCGCAGCGGGGGGAGCCACATTCGACGGAGCCCGCAGCGGGGGGAGGACACTCGCGCGCACAGAGGAGACAGTGGCTCTTCCCCGTCACGCCGAGAGGACGAACCCGACCCCGTCCTAGAGAGCTGTGGAGTATTGGCGACGCATTGATAGCGGTCTGATTTTGGAGCCGGGGTGAAATGCAAACAACTCTTGTGAGCGCAGGTTGGTCTTACCTGGTCTTGTGGTGAGGACTGGTGCCCCCCCCCCCCCCCCCCACTATTAATATATTTTAATGAAAATCTACAAAAGTTTGAGTGTTTAAACAAGAGAAAAATGTTAATACCAGTCTCAGAAAGGTGTATAATGTGTCTGGTGAAGCGTTTTCAGCCTTAAAACATGTAGAATAATTGTAAAATATAAAATTGTCCTACTTCGCGGATTTCACTTATTGCGGGCTATTTCTGGAACCTAACCCCCGCGATAAACGAGGGTTCACTGTATTATTATTAAACCAGGACTAAACTAAGACTAAAACTGGACTAAAACTGGACTAAAACTGGACTATCACAGTTTCTGGCTGATCTGATCCTGCCAACAGTAAAGAGGAACATAAATTGTTTTTTGTTTGGCCAAAATACAGAAAACCGACTTTGTGAACGACCGTAAAGCAACAGACGTCCCTCAGATAACAACACGAGAACGCACCATGTTCCACGAGAACGCACCATGTTCCACGCTCTTTTCACAACTGTAATTCTACTAACCAAATTAATTTCCCTGGATCAATAAAGTTTGTCTAAGTCTAAGATAAAATGTTGAAATAAAAACCTCAGGATCATGTGAAGCGAATCACACGAACATTTAAGACTAAAACGCTGAGGCCCCAGCTGCAGGTCCAGAGCGAGGGGCGGCGGTTTTTCAGTAGAAAGTGAACTGGAGCCAGTGGCGATGGAGCCGGAAGCATCTCCATGTTCACTTCCTGTTTGGAACGCGGCGGCTAATGGGTTAGCTCTGTCCATTTATATATACAGGAGATGAGTTAAATCGGGACTGAATCCAGGGATTCACCTCCTTGGGGACTCACCTCAGGGACTCACCTCCTCGGGGACTCACCTCCTCGGGGACTCACCTCCTCGGGGACTCACCTCCTCGGGGACTCACCTCAGGGATTCACCTCCTCAGGGACTCACCTCCTCAGGGATTCACCTACTCGGGGACTCACCTCAGGGATTCACCTCCTCAGGGACTCACCTCCTCAGGGACTCACCTCCTCGGGGACTCACCTCAGGGATTCACCTCCTCAGGGACTCACCTCCTCAAGGATTCACCTACTCGGGGACTCACCTCCTCAGGGACTCGCTTCCTCAGGGACTCACCTCCTCGGGGACTCACCTCCTCGGGGACTCACCTCCTCGAGGACTCACCTCAGGGATTCACCTCCTTGGGGACTCACCTCAGGGATTCACCTCCTTGGGGACTCACCTCCTCAGGGACTCACCTCCTCAGGGACTCACCTCCTCGGGGACTCGCCTCCTCAGGGACTCACCTCCTCAGGGATTCACCTCCTCAGGGACTCGCCTCCTCAGGGACTCACCTCAGGGATTACCACGACCTCTGAAGAGCCTCACTTGGCTCCGCAGCAAGGACCCTGGATTACAGAAGTCCGCAGGTTAAACCAGGACTTAATCAGGACTTAACCAAGACTAAACCTCGACCAGACAGCCTGGTAAAAAAAAAAAAGCAGACTGAACCTGGATTATGTGAAGTTTGGACTGTCTGAACTCTTTTTGGTCCACGTACGTTTTATCAGTGAGACGACCGGCCTGTTACGCCTTACGGAAACCGTCCTACCACGTTAATGGAATCAGGCTGAACTTTCTCGTGGTTAAGGAACATCTCAAAAACAAGAACTCCCTGAACTCCCTGAATCAGTTGATTAAACGGCAGAGAGACCAGATTTTCAGAAGTTCAAAACTCAGTTACCCCCAGGTTGATTTGGCTGAAAATAAAACTGTGAAAAGAGCGTGGAACATAGTGTGTTCTCGTGGAACATGGTGCGTTCTCGTGTTGTGATTTGAGGGACGTCTGTTGCTTTACGGTCATTCACAAACTCTCTATAAACTTTCTGTATTTTGGCCAAACAAAAAAGAATGTATGTTCCTCTTTACTGTTGGCAGGATCAGATCAGCCAGAAACTGTGATAGTCCTGGTTTAGACCTGGTTTAATCCTGGTTTAGTCCTGGTTTAGTCCTGGTTTAGTCCTGGTTTAGACCTGGTTTAATCCTGGTTTAGTCCTGGTTTAGTCCTGGTTTAGTCCTGGTTTAGTCCTGGTTTAGACCTGGTTTAGTCCTGGTTTAGTCCTGGTTTAGTCCTGGGAAATTCCAGGCTGCTTTTGTTCGTTCCGATCTGAAAGACAGCCTGGCAACGAGGCTAATCGAGCTCTCCTGATTCTGGGAGCCAGTCAGAGAGCGGGGAGGGGTGGAAAGACGGTGACGCGTACTACGCGACAAACGGAAACTTGTAGTTTGAACTGACAACTGACATGATTGGCTATGGGCTACATATACGCCAAATGATAGACATTCGTAACGCCCAATAAACCACACCTCCACTACGAGATATTCAGTAGGTGCTCCCAGACCATATATCACTGTGATATGGTCTGGTGTAAACCAGGCAAGTTTAGACCTGGTTTAGACCTGGTTTAGTCCTGGTTTAGTCGTGGATTTAGTCGTGGGTTTAGTCCTGGGTTTAGTCCTGGTTTAGTCCTGGATTTAGTCCTGGATTTAGTCCTGGATTTAGTCCTGGTTTAGTCCTGGTTTAGTCCTGGTTTAGTCCTGGTTCAGTCCTGGTTTAGTCCTGGATTTAGTCCTGGTTTAGACCTGGTTCAGTCCTGGTTTAGTCCTGGTTCAGTCCTGGTTTAGATCAAATTGGTCAGAAATGGGGACATTTGGACATTTCTTGTATAAATCTGAGACAAATCACTGGTACTGGTAAACCTGCAGGGACAGGGGACACAGGACTCTGGGACGGTCCCTGGAGGTTAGGTTTTTGTCTCTGTCCTAGTCTCTGTCCCTGTCTCTCTCTCTCTCTCTGTCCCTGTCTCTCTGTCTCTGTCCCTGTCTCTCTGTCTCTGTCCCTGTCTCTCTGTCTCTGTCTCTCTGTCCCTGTCTCTCTGTCCCTGTCTCTCTGTCTCTGTCCCTGTCTCTCTGTCCCTGTCTCTCTGTCTCTCTGTCCCTGTCTCTCTGTCTCTGTCTCTCTGTCTCTGTCCCTGTCTCTCTGTCCCTGTCTCTCTGTCTCTGTCCCTGTCTCTCTGTCCCTGTCTCTCTGTCTCTGTCCCTGTCTCTCTGTCCCTGTCTCTCTGTCTCTGTCTGTGTCCCTGCAGCTCCTCAGACTCTCGGCTCCACATGTCCCACATTCCTCTGTCAGTATTTTTAGCCTGTGCCCGGTTAGCACACACGGCTAACGCACGGTTAGCAAACACGACTAACACACGATTAGCACACACGGTTCCTAAAAACTCTGTCTTTTCTCCGGGGGCGGAGCTTAATCTTGTATTGTAACCACGGCAACCCACTTTAAAGGTTCTGTGTTACTGTTTTCTGTTTTCTGATGTTCTTTAAAGTCGTTTCCTCGTCTCGTGTTTGTTTCACACAAACCTGCAGTTCTTCTCTCACACTGAAAACACTGCTCCACCTGGTGATGTCATCATGTGGTGACTCTTGGTTTCAGTCTTTTTTGGAGTTGGTAAATGTGGAAGTTTTGGTGTGTATTTGGGGCCAAGCACCGAAGGTGCTAGGCACCATAGTGTTTCTACTGATTCTTATTGGGGCCAAGCACCGAAGGTGCTAGGCCCCAATAAGAGCAATGTCGCTAAGCAACGTCGCGTTGCTTAGCGACGCTGCCTAGCAACCCTTTGATCTTTCTTTTGATGTGACTGGTCTCCTGATTCTTATTATTATTATACAATATTCTCCTAAACATGGGAGTCTATGGCAACCCTTAGAACCGTCTGGTAAAAAGTTGTGAAATTTTGCATGCACATTCCAGCCAGTCTCCTCATTACCCACAGTGATTTATAGGCCCCCAGCCCCAATCGTCTACCGCCACCAGCAGGTCAAATTTGCAGGAATTTTCAGGAATTGCCTAGCAACGCACCTAGCAACCGATCTGTCTTTGATGTGTCTTTGATCTGTTAAACCCTGTCAGACCCTGTCAGACCTTGTCAGACTCTGTTAGACCTTGTTAGACCCTGTCAGACCTTGTTAGACCCTGTCAGACTCTGTCAGACCTTGTTAGACCCTGTCAGACCTTGTTAGACCCTGTCAGACCTTGTTAGACCCTGTCAGACTCTGTTAGACCCTGTCAGACCTTGTTAGACCCTGTTAGACCCTGTCAGACCCTGTTAGACCCTGTCAGACCTCGTTAGACCCTGTCAGACCTCGTTAGACCCTGTCAGACCTCGTTAGACCCTGTCAGACCTCGTTAGACCCTGTCAAACTCTGTTAGACCCTGTCAGACCCTGCATGCGGCCTACATGCTGAGGCCTACATGCACCTTCGGTGCTTGGCCCCACATTGCTGCTTGCAGCTATATTTTTGCACTTAAGGCTGCAGCTTGTGGACGGCTTTGGTTGTTTTGGGAGTAAAACTTGAAGAAATGTTTGAAAATTCTATTTGTTTGTTTTAAGTTTGAGAACACAAAACTTTCTTTTTGAATCCTGCACTTGACAAATAACCCAAAGTATAACCCAAAAACAAAAACTAAGAAAAACTAAAAGTAAGAAAAACTAAACTAAACTAAAACTAAAAACAGTTAGAAAAAAACAAAAACTATCAGAGCCGCTCGAAAAACAAATTAAAACTAAAGTATAATGAAAAATCCCAAACTATTATAACAATCTGGAGGCGTGTTGGAGGTCGCGGTGGAGGCGTGTTGGAGGTCGCGGTGGAGGCGTGTTGGAGGTTGCGGTGGAAGCGTGTTGGAGGCGTGTTGGAGGCTGCGGTGAAAGCGTGTTGGAGGCGTGTTGGAGGCGTGTTGGAGGTTGCGGTGAAAGCGTGTTGGAGGCGTGTTGGAGGTGTGTTGGAGGTTGCGGTGGAGGTGTGTTGGAGGTTGCGGTGGAAGCGTGTTGGAGGTGGTGGAGGTGTGTTGGAGGCGTGTTGGAGGTCGCGGTGGAGGCGTGTTGGAGGTCACGGTGGAGGCGTGTTGGAGGTCACGGTGGAGGCGTGTTGGAGGTTGCGGTGGAGGTGTGTTGGAGGTTCCGGTGGAGGCGTGTTGGAGACATCTTGAGGCGTGTTGCAGGTTGCGGTGGAAGCGTGTTGGAGGTGTGTTGGAGGTGTGTTGGAGGCGTGTTGAGGCGTGTTGGAGGTTGCGGTGGAGGTGTGTTGGAGGTTGCGGTGGAGGTGTGTTGGAGGTTGCGGTGGAAGCGTGTTGGAGGTGTGTTGGAGGCGTGTTGGAGGTCGCGGTGGAGGCGTGTTGGAGGTTGCGGTGGAGGTGTGTTGGAGGTCGCGGTGGAAGCGTGTTGGAGGTTGCGGTGGAAGCGTGTTGGAGGTGGTGAAGGTGTGTTGGAGGTGTGTTGGAGGCGTGTTGGAGGTCGCGGTGGAGGTCGGTCATTTCACCAAATGTGGTTTTGTGTTTGGTTTGTCTGGTGAGGATACAGAATATTTGGTTCTTTGTTTGTGCCTCGTTTAAACTTGTGTTGGAGTTTGTGAATTTGAAGCTGTTTTCTCTGAGTTCTGGATTAAAATAAGAAAAAACACGACTTTTAGCACTTAAAATGACTCTTGTACTGAGACACTTTGGCCCCGTCGGCCGCCGTAGATGCTGTCGGCCTCCGTATACGCCGTCGGCCTCCGTATACACCGTCGGCCGCCGTAGATGCCGTCGGCCTCCGTATACGCCGTCGGTCTCCGTATACGCTGTCGGCCGCCGTAGACGCCGTCGGGCGGTGTTTTTGACCTCGACACTCGTGGATCTGTACTGAAGAAATGGGTCCTGCACCCTTAAAGGGATATGCCACCCCCAGGTCAAATTTGGGCATCTCCCCACAGTCCAGAGACTAAAACAAGTGATGAAAAGCGTTTTCCTGCTCACCCAGCCATTGTCTGAGTCTGTCAGCACTGACCGCCGCGCGCAGCTGCTGCTCCTCCGCGTTAGACTGGAGTCTAACGGCGCCAGAGAAAGATTTCGGCCAAAAGGAATTAATTTGCTCGGTGCTTTTCCCAATTACTTTCTGTGTAGTGCGCATTCATATCGAGTGCAAATAAATGTACAAATCAACACGGAGAGCTTGACTTGGTCATTTTGGGTGGGAACTATTTTTCAGTGCGGAAAAAGACAGACGAAGCACACACCACGCGGACAGGGGAATCCCTGTTTACGCACCAGGAAGGGAGTTCCCCCGTTACGCTGCGTGCTTTGTGCTTCGGCTTTATTTTTCCGCACTGAAAAATAGTTCCCACCCAAAATGACCAAGTCAAGCTCTCCGTGTTGATTTGCACATTTATTTGCACTCGATATGAATGCGCACTACACACAAAGTAATTGGGAAAAGCATCGAGCAAATTAATTCCTTTTGGCCGAAATCTTTCTCTGGCGACGTTGCCTCCAGTCTAACACGGAGGAGCAGCAGCTGCGCGCGGCGGTCAGTGCTGACAGACTCGGACAATGGCTGGGTGAGCAGGAAAACGCTTTTCATCACTTGTTTTAGTCTCTGGACTGTGGGGAGATGCCCAAATTTGACCTGGGGGTGGCATATCCCTTTAAGAACGTTCAAACAACAATAATTCATTAACAGTAATTAGGTGCAGAATTACTCAAAAATATTATTTCTATGTATTCATTAACCATTTCTGTAATATATATTAAACGTGCACTGTGTAACTTTTTGGTTGCTCGTTTCTATGGATACGTCACTGATCTGCCTGGAATGTTCCGCAGTGTGACTTTAAACAGCTCTACTTTACATTTATTCAGTCACAGGAGGTTTTAGAGCTCAGAAATACAGAGAAAAACAAACATTCTGATGCCTCTCCACAGATCTGACCTGGAACAGGGTCTGGTTTGGTTTCCATGGGGATAGAAAGGGGATAATGTGCGGCATTATCCATGGGGATAATGCCGCACTGTGGAACATTCCAGACAAAGCTTTCACCAGAAAGCTGGAAAAGGACACAAAAGTTTAGCAGAGACGAGGATGTGGATAGAAGCAGAACGAGGATTCCACCTGGACGACGGAGAGGTTCTGCACGCGTCCATCAGGAAAGTTACACAGTGCAGCTTTAAACGACTCTTGTACAAACTGAAACTCGCCTGATGTAAAGTTCTGACACTAAACTCCTAAAAACATGAAACCAGCTGCTGTGACGGTTCAGCCCCGGGACACGCAGACCCGCTCCGGCAGGTGGTGTTCCTCACATCTCCAGGGTTCCTCCAGGGGGTTGCTCCAGGGGGGTCCTCCAGGGAGGTCCTCCAGGGAGGTCCTCCAGGGATGTCCTCCAGGGGGTTCCTCCAGGGGGGTCCTCCACCTTCTCCACCTGACGTCAGGAGCCGTGGAACAGGAGGAGTCTCCCCGAGCCTGAAGGAACCCCAGAATGAAACTGGCCCTGAAGAGGATTTAGAATCATCCAGGCATGTTTGAGGAAACCAGAGATCTCTCCTGGACGGTGAGGAGTACGAGTCTCCGCCCACAAGCCTACATCCTCCGGGCTCCACGCGACGATTCTCCATAAATCTGCAAAAACATGAGACAAAAGTGAAGAGAAACCTGGACAAACCTGATGTGCAGCAGGAGCTTCTGCAGGGGGAGGAGAGACTCAGAGCGACTGAAAAACTCCAGGACTGAAATGATCCACATGATTCTAGTGAAGGTGTGTGGAGTTTAAAAACACAGTGGAGCACTTCCTGTGTCACCACATGATGACATCACCAGGTGGAACAGGGTGTTTTCAGTCGGAGAGGAGGAGGAGTGAGGGCGGTGAAGTCAGACTCGTTTCCTCTCAACACACTGACCTATAATCGTCCTGACTCTAAAGATAGAAACGATTTAAACGAGGGAAAGGGGGGGGGGAGGGAGGGGGGAGAGGAAAGAGTGAGGGGGGAGAGAGAGGAGAGGGGGGAAAGAGTGAGGGGGGAGAGAGAGGAGAGGGGAGGAAGAGTGAGGGGGGAGAGAGAGGAGAGGAAAGAGAGAGGGGGAGGAAAGAGAGAGGGGGGAGAGGGAGAGAGAGAGGGGGGAGGAAAGAGAGAGGGGGGGAGAGGAAAGAAAGAGGGGGAGAGAAAGAGGAGAGGAGAGAAAGAGAGGGGGAGAGGAAAGCGAGAGGGGGGAGAGAGAGGAGAGAGAGGGGGGAAGAGAGAGAGGAGGGGAGAGGAGAGAGGAGAGAAGAAAGAGAGAGGGAGGGAGAGAGAGGGGGGAGAGAGGAGAGAGAGAAGGGGGGAGAGATAGGAGAGAGAGAGAGAGAGAGAGAGACGAGGGAGAGAGAGAAGAGAGAGAGGGCAGATAGAAAGAGAGAAAAAAGCAAACAAGTTGTAGGAGTCGAGAGTTAAAGAGAAAGGAGGGAGGAGGAAAAAGAGGGGGAGGAGGGTAAGGACAGAACGGAGGACAGACCCCAGACGCCTTTCAGACTCTCCTCCGGGATGTCTTCCCCTTTAAAGCTGCACTCTGGAACATTTCTGACCTGTTTGTCTCCATGGAAACGTCACTGGTTTGTCTAGAATGTTCCGCAGTGTAGATTAAACCTCTCTTACAGCTCTACGCTATGTTACAGGTCAGATCTGCGGCGAGGGGCTGACGGGGGCGGGGCCGACGGGGGCGGGGCCGACGGGGCACGTACAGTTTTCAAAAAGGTCGGATTTTGTGGCGATTTTGACCTATTTTTAGATTGTAAACTTTTTCTTAGATCAACATCTTTCAGTTGTCTTAAAAACAGCTTCAATTATTTAAAAACTGCTAAAATAAAATAATAATAAATAATAAAATAATATAAATAAATACATAAATAAAAAATAAAATGTAATAAATAAAATACATCCAAAACAAAAATACAAATTATAAATACATAATAAATAATACATGTATTATTATTATTATAAATAAAATAATATAAATAAATAAAATAATATAAATAAATGCCTAAATAAATAAAATACATACTAAATTAATAAAATAAATATAAATATAAATACATAATAAATAATATATGTACAGTATTATTATAAATTAAATAATAAATAAAATAAAAAGCTTAAAACAGCTTTTTAATTGTCGGTTCTGCTCCTCTCCGGCCGAAGCGGTCACATGATACGGCGGATGTTCAGCAGGCAGGGAGCCACAGGAAGAACCTCATCGCCAAAGGCTCATCTGGAGACATGAGCCGCCGAGCTCGGCCCGGTGACTTGAACGGGCGCCACGGTTCGACCCCGGGGCTCGAATTGGAGACAAAGACGCTTCTGTTTGACCTCGTTTAAGTCTCCGGTCTGAAACACATGAAAAACACAACGAGTTCAGTGTGAACTGTTTGGTCCTCAAAGGTGGACGGGAGTTCACGGTTATGCCCACAGTAACTAGCATGCTAACTGTGCACTTCCTGAGAAAGTACACATGCTCTCAGAGCACTTGTACTTCAGTAGAGTTCTTTAGTACTTGTACTTGGTTCTGTTCCACTTCATCAGTATTCAGACGAGCAACCGTCACCAGACCTCCGCCGACACCTGCTCCTGACCGCCGCCGACCACCGCCGACACCTGCTCCTGACCGCCGCCGACACCTGCTCCTGACCTCCGCCGACACCTGCTCCTGACCACCGCCGACCTCCGCCGACAACTGCTCCTGACCTCCGCCGACAACTGCTCCTGACCTCCGCCGACACCCGCTCCTGACCGCCGCCGACACCCGCTCCTGACCGCCGCCGACACCTGCTCCTGACCGCCGCCGACACCTGCTCCTGACCGCCGCCGACACCTGTGTCTGAGGCAGCGTTCCCGTTGGCGTGGATGGACTCTGAGCGAGTGGGGGGCACCGGTGGCTGGGCGGGTTTGGTCTGCGTTGCCTGCGGACAACCCTGGACGTTCTTTCGGTACCGCTCATCGGCACACAGACATCCACGAGATGTTTAAACTGTACATGAAACTCAGTGCTCGTTGTTAGTTGAAGAATAGAAACTCCTGGAGTTTCGTTTCATTCACGTTTCTCACAAACCTGCAGATTCAGCACGAGTACTTCTCTCAAACTGAAAACACTCTGTTCCACCTCATGATGTCATCATGTGGTGATACCGGAAGTGCTCTACTGTGTTTTTAAACTCCACACACCTTCACTAGAATCATTTGGATCATTTCAGTCCCGGAGTCGCCGATCTCGACTGAACTAAAGGTAAAAGTTCACTGTTCACTTGATGACATCACGAGGTGGAACAGAGCGTTTGGAGCTTTGGAGATGTTACAGACGAATAATAAAGAGTTCTTCAAACGTGAGAATGAAACAAACATGACTCCAGGTGTGTTTTTGAGGACCTGAAGCTCACAGAATACAGACGTGCTGCAGGAGCTTCAGGTTGATGGTTGAAGGTCGTTGTTGATGGTTGAAGGTCGTTTTTTTAAATTTTTTTTATCTTTTATTATTACAAGGTACATATTTTGACATCACAATAACATTCGCAAAATACTCAGAAGACACAGGGGTGGGGAGCGCAGAGGACCAAAGGGCTCGTTACAGGTGAAGAAAGGGGGTCTGGGGGGGAGCAAGGGCGATGTAGTGTCCAGGGATGATGGTTGAAGGTCGTTGTTGATGGTTGAAGGTCGTTGTTGATGGTTGAAAGTCGTTGTTGATGGTTGGAGGTTGTTGTTACTTACTTTATCCCCTCCCTGCCTGCATGCACTTTTTCCCTCTTGTCCAAATGTCCTGGAGCTACTGTGGCAAGTAAATTTCTCCTGTGTGAGATCAATAAAGGCTTATCTTATCTTATCTTATCTTATCTTGTTGATGGTTGATGGTTGAAGGTTGTTGGTGATTCTTCTGTCTGTGGTTCGTTCCCTGAGTGGGAGTTTGGCTCTGGTCCTTCTCTAACCTCACTGAAATCTCCTCGAGTTGTGCTGAGTCTGCTTTTCTGTTCTGGCCGCTCTTTGTCTGTGAGAGCGAGAGGAGGAGGAGGAGGAGGAGGAGATGAGGTCATGGTAAGTTCTGTTCCAATGTTTGGGTGATTTTTCTTCTCTGTGATGGTTTATCTGGAGTCCACTGTGGGCTCAGGTTTTGTGCTTGACTGGACGAGGATTTTCAAGCTGACAGGTTTCGATTTCCAGCCAGAAATCGTTTAAAATTCAAGTTTTTTTTCAACATACACGTGACTCTCGCCGCTCTGTTTTGTGTGGGACAGTTTGGTCCAGTTTGAGCCGTCCTCCGCAGGTGTCCCTGGGCCGCAGGGAGGTCAGGTTCAGGTCAGGTGGCCCCTCACTGAGGCCTTCCCCTGAGGACCTGGACCTGATGTTCCTTCACCCGTGCAGCCAGAACCTCCCTGTCCACCTCCCTGATCTCAGAGGCTGTGATTGACAGCCGGATTAACCAATCAGAGAGAAGCGAGCTCGTGGCGTTTGTTCAGACTTAAAAAAAGGAGAAAAATCGATATGAAAAACTGAGAAACGGCGAATTTAACTCTTTCACTGCCAGCCTGTTTTCAAAATCTAAGCCTGTAGAGTGCCAGAGATTTAGAGCATTTTCACTGATTTTACAAGACTCGCAGAATACTGAGTTCTTTGACTATATAAACATGGCACACATCAAAATAAAGCCTAGACTCTCTTCTTTCACCTGGAAAAATTATGTTTCTAACCTTTTCGGTTCTCAAATAACTGATAGTAGAACATAGGGAAGTTTCAGCAAAAACACTGGTTTTTGAGCAAGAAATGGAGAAAACGAGCGTTGAGTTCAGAGAAGGATTTCGAGCAGATCAGTGACTTTGACATCAATATTTATTGATTTAGTGACACCTCAAACATCTAAAATAACAGAGAAAGAGATTTTTGATGACAAAGTACATTTTTTATTTACAAATATAAGAATATAAGGCTCTGTGAATTGTGCCAAGAGATGTTTACAGGATATAATAATATCTTTTCATATAAAATAGAACTTTGTTGAGGCTTTGTCTGAGGCCCAGAGTACAGACCCATAATAAAAACTAATACACACACACACACACACACACACACACACACGTACATACACACAAGCCCATGCATAAACCTTTACACACACACACAGCTACACACGCACGCGCGCGCGCACACACGCACACGCGCGCACGCACGCACGCACACACATATAACTTCATTCATTACAATTACCACACAGCAGCATCACTGCTCCAAGTCAGTAAACTTCTTCTTTGGCGCTGTCGTAGTTCTGAGGAGACTCCCTGGTCCGTGCAGCGCACACATGACACGCCCCCTCCTCGGGCACAGCAGATCTCGGCCCCGACCTCGCTGCTTGATCCGGCTTGTCTCTGCGATCCTCTGATCCAGGATCCTGGGTCCCAAGAGCGATCTGATCGCTCCATAGGCGCTGATCAACAGTTATCTGCTTTTCCGGGTTCTCTGGCCTCGCCATCTTACACACATCTATACACACACTGCACTCCTCCTTTCTTCCACGGCTCTGATCGGCAAATAATGATACAAGATCGCCATCTACAGGTTGAGAGGTGTGAATTACACTTTCAAAGTTGCTCCAGGCCGTATCCTAGCAACCCCCGCTGAAAAACGTGTTGAACGTCTATAGACGTTCTGGCAATCAACGGTTGGGTTCGCCCGAACGTCTATAGACGTCTCCGGCAGCCAATGAGTTAAAGGCAAAGTAACGTTATTTTACAATCTGAGCCTTCTTTCGGTAATAAAACAAGTCGTTTGACTCACCCATATCACGTTTGTGTCATTTGGAGCTGTTTGAAGAAAGTTATGTTTTGGCGTTTCTGTTAGCATTTGTTAGCATTTGTATTCGGGGCATTACTTTGCGGTCTCCAAATAACACAAACTTTAGCACTTTTCAAATCATAGAAGCCCGATGTCTTAATGAAAAATTTCGTTTGAAGCAAAAGTGGCCTGTAATCCGAGATTTATCCATAGTTTTCAGCTTTGCGTTTCCTATTTGGTTCCCCGGGCAGTCCGCACATGCGCACTGGCGTCCTCATCTACTCAAAACTATGGCTAAACCTCGGATTACAGGCCACTTTTGCTTCAAACGAAATTTTTCATTAAGACATCGGGCTTCTATGATTTGAAAAGTGCTAAAGTTTGTGTTATTTGGAGACCGCAAAGTAATGCCCCGAGCAAATGATACAGCACCATGTTAAAAGATACGGGATCATTAGTAGAACAGAACGGCTCAACATAAGTTCTGTGATACTGCTCCAATTGACAGAAAAATGCTATGGGTGAGTAAAACTACTTGTTTTATTACCGAAAGAAGGCTCAGATTGTAAAATAACGTTACTTTGCCTTTAATTAAACCAACGATCGAAGCGTTGAATTATGACTGTGTGTGTGAGTGTGTGTGTGTGTGTGTATGTGTGTGCATGTGTGCGCATGTGTGCGCATGTGTATGTGTGTCTGTATGTGTGTGTATGTGTGTGCATGTGTGTGGTGTGTGTGTGTTTTCTTGTGTGTTTTGTGTGTTTGCTCATGTCTCTCTCTCTTCAGGGTCGACATGTTAAGACGGGTCAGCTCGCCGCCATCAAAGTCATGGACGTCACCGAGGTCAGTGCACGCACACACACACACATACGCAGACGCACACACACACACACAGACACATACACAAACGCACGCACACACACACACGCAGAGAGAAAAGTGTGACACGGGCCTGTCCGTCAAACGCTGCAGGTGTGAATGATCAGACAGAAATCTGATCATCTGATCTGATAACTCCAGAACTCAGATGTTTTGATTAGAACAAGACCGCATCATGTGAGCGTGTCATGTGACATGTGACCGTGTCATGTGACCGCACCATGTGACCGTGTCATGTGACCGCGTCATGTGACCGCGCCATGTGACCGCGTCATGTGACATGTGACCGCATCATGTGACCGCGTCATGTGACATGTGACCGTGTCATGTGACATGTGACCACGTCATGTGACATGTGACCGCGTCATGTGACCGCGTCATGTGACATGTGACCACGTCATGTGACATGTGACCGCGTCATGTGACCGCGTCATGTGACCGCGTCATGTGACCGTGTCATGTGACTGTGTCATGTGACTGTGTCATGTGACCGTGTCATGTGACTGTGTCATGTGACTGTGTCATGTGACCGTGTCATGTGACTGTGTCATGTGACCGTGTCATGTGACCGCATCATGTGTCCGCGTCATGTGACATGTGACCGCGTCATGTGACCGCGTCATGTGACCGTGTCATGTGACTGTGTCATGTGACTGTGTCATGTGACCGTGTCATGTGACTGTGTCATGTGACCGTGTCATGTGACTGTGTCATGTGACTGTGGCATGTGACCGTGTCATGTGACCGCATCATGTGTCCGCGTCATGTGACATGTGACCGCGTCATGTGACCGCGTCATGTGACTGCGTCATGTGTCATGTGGCCGCGTCATGTGACCGTGACATGTGACCGCGTCATGTGACTGTCATGTGAGTGCATCATGTGACTGCGTCATGTGACCGTGTCATGTGACCGGTCACATGACCGTGGTTGCGTTTGCGTTTACGTTTGCGTGGTCGCGTTTGTGTGGTCGCATTTGTGTGGTTTGTGTGGTCGCATTTGTATGTTTTGTGTGGTCATGTTTGTGTGTTTTGTGTGGTCGCATTTGTGTGGTTTGTGTGGTTATGTTTGTGTGTTTTGTGTGGTCATGTTTGTGTGGTCATGTTTGTGTGTTTTGTGTGGTCATGTTTGTGTGGTTTGTGTGGTCATGTTTGTGTGTTTGTGTGGTCATGTTTGTGTGGTTTGTGTGGTCATGTTTGTGTGTTTTGTGTGGTCATGTTTGTGTGGTCATGTTTGTGTGTTTTGTGTGGTCATGTTTGTGTGGTCGGGTCTGTGCAGTGACCATGTCATGTAGTCATGCAGTCAATGCAGTACTGTGGGACATTCCAGGCAAAGTAATGACGTCTCCGTGGAGACAGAGGAATTGTAGACAAACTGTCTCCCTCTGTCCCGGCGAGCTCCGGCTGCCCACACGTCCCAGCATGCTCTGTGGTCCTGGTCGCCATGGCGCCGGCGCTCGGCCTGTCCCAATGTGGTCGGAGCTCGTGTTTTCACTGTGGACATGACACGAGGCTCCTCTGGTTTCCTCATCACACCCAACCCTAACCACATCTAACCCTAACCCACAGGGAGAGAGGGCATCTGACACACGGGGCGGGCATCTGACACAGGGAGGGCATCTGACACAGGGAGGGCATCTGACACACGGGGAGGGCATCTGACACACAGAGAGGGCATCTGACACAGGGAGGGCATCTGACACACGGGGAGGGCATCTGACACACGGGGAGGGCATCTGACACACGGGGAGGGCATCTGACACACAGAGAGGGCATCTGACACAGGGAGGGCATCTGACACAGGGAGGGCATCTGACACACGGAGAGGGCATCTGACACAGGGAGGGCATCTGATACACAGAGAGGGCATCTGACACAGGGAGGGCATCTGACACACGGGGAGGGCATCTGACACAGGGAGGGCATCTGACACACGGGGAGGGCATCTGACACAGGGAGGGCATTTGACACTGTTTCATTCTCATGTTTCACACAAACCTGCAGATTTAACACGAGTTCTTCTCTCACACTGAAAACACTCTGTTCCACCTGGTGATGTCATCATGTGGTGATACATGAAGTGCTCCACTGTGTTTTTAAACTCCACACACCTTCACTAGAATCATTTGGATCATTTCAGTCCTGGAGTCGCCGATCTTGACTGAACTAAAGGGAAAAGGAGCTGTTCATTCAGGACTAAACCAGGTCTCAACCAGGTCTCAACCAGGTCTAAACCAGGTCTAAACCAGGACTAAACCAGGACTAAACCAGGACTAAAACAGGACTAAAACAGGACTAAAACAGGACTAAAACAGGACTAAACCAGGACTAAACCAGGACTAAAACAGGACTAAAGCAGGACTAAAGCAGGACTAAAGCAGGACTAAAGCAGGACTAAAACAGGACGAAAACAGGACGAAAACAGGACTAAACCAGGACTAAACCAGGACTAAACCAGGACTAAACCAGGACTAAACCAGGACTAAACTAGGTCTAAACTAGGTCTAAACCAGGACTAAACCAGGACTAAACCAGGACTAAACCAGGACTAAACCAGGACTAAAACAGGTAAAAGTTCACTGTTCACTTGATGACATCACGAGGTCGAACAGAGCGTTTGGAGCTTTGGAGATGTTACAGACGAATAATAAAGAGTTCCTCAAACATGAGAATGAAACAAACACGACTCCAGGTGTGTTTTTGAGGAGGAAACATTAGAACATGGCTTGTACAGCATTAAACGTTTCTATCGCCATGGAGACCAAACCAGACCGAGTTCCAGGTCAGATCTGTGGAGAGGCGCCCCCGCTCACAGTCACAATGTCTCAAAGAGCTCAAAAACCCCCACAAAAACAAACATTGTGACTGTGAGCGCCTTTCCACAGATCTGACCTGGAATTCGGTCTGGTTTGGTCTCCATGGCGATAGAAAGGTTTAATACGATACTGTGGAACATTCCAGAGAATTTATCCTTTATAAATGATACAATAACTCAAGCTAAATACTGATGTCCGCTAACTCAAAAACTCAACTCAACTCAAAAAAAAAAAAAAAAATCCAAAAAGTGATTTAAAGGAAAAGTAACGTTTTTTACAATTTTATTTCGGTAATAAAACAAGTTGTTTTACTCACCCATATCACTTTGGTGTCATATGGAGCATTTCCGGAGATGTTTTAGATTAGCGTTAGGCTAACGCCGTTAGCCTAGCGCGACTTATAGCCATAGCTCGGGGCATTCCCCGAGCATGTAATATGCCCCGTGCAGGCTCCAAATAACACAAACTTTAGCACTTTTCAAATCATAGAAGCTCGATGTCTTAGGCTACGATTTTGTGTGGTCAAAAGTGGCCTGTAATCCGAGATTTAGCCATAGTTTCGAGTAGATGAGGACGCCAGTGCGCATGTGCGGACTGTGCTCTCAGCTCCCGGGACCCAAACATGGAACGCATAGCTGTAAACTATGGATAAATCTCAGATTACAGGCCACTTTTGATTCAAACAAAATCGTAGACTAAAGACATCGAGCTTCTATGATTTGAAAAGTGCTAAAGTTTGTGTTATTTGGAGCCTGCACGGGGCATATTACATGCTCGGGGAATGCCCCGAGCTATGGCTATAAGTCGCACTAGGCTAACGGCGTTAGCCTAACGCTAATCTAAAACATCTCCGGAAATGCTCCATATGACACCAAAGTGATATGGGTGAGTAAAACAACTTGTTTTATTACTGAAATAAGGCTCAAACTGTAAAAAACATTACTTTTCCTTTAAAGAGCAGGTTTTGGAAGTGTGTTAAAGCCTCAGACAGAGCAGTGCCTCCAGTTGCAGAGGTCAGAGGACAACTCTAGACTCACAGATTCCACGTAAATGAAGAGAAGGAGTCGTCGGCGCTGCATTCGTCCGTTTGAAACTAAATGTGTGTTTGCAATAATTCTGGACATCGGAAACGGACTAAAAACATTTTAAAAAGTCGCCATGGTTACACAACGACAAATGTCCTGGGAAAGTTGTATTCTTAATGTTTTTGTGCTGCTCCTTCTCCACTGCACCTTTTTCAAGAAACTGCAGTGCAGAGTTCTCATTTTTTTTATGAATACCTCAAAGAAATCACCATACACTGGTCCTTCGTTTAGCGCCGCGGTTGCGTTCTAAAAATAACCCGCGATAAGCGAAATCCGTGAAGTAGAACAACTTTATATTTTACAATGATTCTCCATGTTTTAAGGCTGTAAACGCCTCACCACACACATTCTACACTTTTCTCACACTGGAATTAACGTTTTCTCATATTAATAGTGACGTGTGTATTTCACAGTTCCTCTGACCGCGCCTCTTCGTCCTGGCGCCGCTCTGCCTCGGTGCAGGTTCTTTCACCAAGTGCGCTCTTTTGTTCTTTTGGGTGAGAAGATTCTTATAAACAGACATGCCACCAGTGACGGACTGAGCGGTCTGGCATTTGGGCACATGCCACACACCTTGGGCCGCGGGTACGAGACCGTGCAGAGTCTGCACCGAATACCTCGCGGGGGGGGCCCACCCCAATGCAGCCCACCCGCGAGGTTTTCGGCCGTTAGCCGTGGACGCGGTCCCGAGAAGAAACACGGTCTGGACACTGCCGAGTTGGATTAAGTGTCCTGCCCAAGGACACAACAGCAGCGTTCATCTGTGGGAGCTGGAATCGCACCGCCGACCTGTGGGTCGGTGGATCTGACCGCTCAACCACTGATGTTATGTTAAGAGCGGGATTTGAACCGCCAACCTTTTGGATCAGTGGGCGAACGCTCGACCAGCTGCATTTTCAGTTTCTTTTCATTGTCGTTTTTATTTATTTCCAATAATTAGCGATTTATCTATAATTTCAGGTTGTTTTATTTTTGTAAACACACACAACGGTTTCAGTTATTTATCTTTTTTGTTTTAATTGTGCTAGTTTAATTTAGTCCTGGTTTAGTCCTGGTTTAGTCCTAGTTTAGTCTTGGTTTAGTCCTAGTTTAATCCTGGTTTTCTTCTGGTTTAGTCCTGGTTTAGTCCTAGTTTAGTCCTGGTTTTCTCCTGGTTTAGTCCTAGTTTAGTCCTGGTTTTCTCCTGGTTTAGTCCTGGTTTAGTCCTAGTTTAGTCCTAGTTTTCTCCTGGTTTAGTCCTGGTTTAGTCCTGGTTTAGTCCTGGTTTAGTCCTAGTTTAGTCCTGGTTTTCTCCTGGTTTAATCCTAGTTTAGTCCTGGTTTTCTCCTGGTTTAGTCCTGGTTTAGTCCTAGTTTAGTCCTGGTTTTCTCCTGGTTTAGTCCTGGTTTAGTCCTAGTTTAGTCCTGGTTTTCTCCTGGTTTAGTCCTGGTTTAGTCCTGGTTTAGCCCACCCACTAAGTATTCAGTCGTTAGCCGTGGACGCTGTCCCGAGAAGAAACGCGGTCCGGACACTGTACTCGCGGCTCCTCGTGGCTCCTGGTGAGACGCGCGGTCTCGCGGCGGTCATGCTGCTCTATCACGGATTTGACCACGATGAACAAGTGCACGTGTCCAGGCGCACACTTCTCCAGGAGGTTCATCGGGAAGTAGCGGCAGTGTTTCCGCAGACCGAACTGGTGGAACCTGGAGTCCAGGCGGTGGAACCAGTCCTGAGACACAGAAGCGTTCTCGCTACAGTTCAGAACCTGCGCGTCCCGACGTGGCGGTGGCGGTGGACGAGCGTGGTGCGTCCTGCTCCGTGTGTCCAGCACTTCAGAGTCACACTGCGATCAAACATCTATGTAAATCTGGCAAACTGAACACTGTACTGTACAGGAGACACGACAGACAAATCTGCAAAGGTCGACAGTCCCTGAGCCAATCAGGACGCAGAACACAGTCACACAGTCCCTGAGCCAATCAGGACGCAGAACACAGTCCCTGAGCCAATCAGGACCCAGAACACCATGTTGATACACTATAAAAAACTGAAATTTAAAAAAATCTGTGAAACAGTGAGGCCACTGTACCTCCCCTTTAATACAGATTTGTTTAAACCTGGTGTGACCCCTGACCCCTGTGTGACCCCTGTGTGACCCCTGTGTGACCCCTGTGTGACCCCTGTGTCCAGGACGAGGAGGAGGAGATCAAGCTGGAGATCAACATGCTGAAGAAATATTCTCACCACAGGAACATCGCCACGTACTACGGAGCGTTCATCAAGAAGAGCCCCCCGGGACACGACGACCAGCTCTGGGTGAGTCTGCTGCCCCCTACTGCCCCCGACAGGCCACTACTGCCCCCGACAGGCCACTACTGCCCCCGACAGGCCCCTACTGCCCCCGACGGGTGACTACTGCCCCTGACAGGCAACCACTGCCCCCTACTGCCCCCGACAGGCGACTATTGCCCCCGACGGGCCACTACTGCCCCCGACAGGCAACCACTGCTCCCTACTGCCCCCAGTGGGCGACTACTGCCCCCGACAAGCCACTACTGCCCCCGACGGGCCACTACTGCCCCCGACAGGCAACTTCCGCCCCCAACAGGCAACTTCTGCCCCCAACAGGCAACTTCTGCCCCCGACAGGCGACTACTGGACAAACCTTGTTTATTTTGTGTTTTATTTCCTCATGTTCTCACGTTCAGAAGAATAAACTCTCATAAACATGTTTGGTGTCCTTTGTGGACTTCCCTAAACCCTCGTCTTTCAGTGAGCTTCAGCATGTCCCTGAAATGGTTTTCACATGTCACATTGTCCTTGAAGAGCCAAAGGAAACACATTTCCATGGAAACAGCAGAGTCAGGTCTGTGAAGATGCAAGTCCTCTCACTGTGAGGAGGTTTTAGACAATAAACATTTTTATTTTAGTCGAGTTTTGTGGCTTTAAATATGTGAGGTCCAGATCAGAGAGTTGGACATTCCTGACGTGGACCTGGACTCTGCAGACGCCTGAGGACAGCGGAGACGTTCAGGGGCGTGTCCTCAGAGACAACTGTTGATTTTTTTATTTGTTTTCATTTATTCCAGAGATGTTTTGTAAATGCAGGATTGTTCATAGAAACATCTGATGGAGTCCCTGAAATGGTTTTGTCTTCACAGCCTCATTTCAGAACCTACAGGGTCACAGTCCTGGACCTAAAGAAGCTCCCAGAGGTTTGGTTTAGGGTTTGGGTGTTATGCCTGTGTGTGTTTGTGTAGTTGGTGATGGAGTTCTGTGGCGCTGGCTCCATCACAGACCTGGTGAAGAACACTAAAGGGAACTCCCTGAAGGAAGACTGGATCGCCTACATCTCCAGGGAGATCCTCAGGGTGAGTGTCTCTTCTCCATCCGGTTTGAATCCAGAACGTGAAAAACCTCAGTCCGAGGTTTTAATCCGCCTGTCAATCACCCCTCTGAAATCAGGGAGACTGGATTTCTGTGGATCTGGAGCCGTTTCGACATTTTGTCCGTAAATAAATTCTTGTTCCTAATTTGAAACTCGGCTCACGCTCCCTCAGGACACGTCTGGACAGAGTCTGTGTCGGGACTTTTGGGACTTTTGTTGGTGTGTTTTTTTCGCCGTACGGGCATTTTCAAGCACGGATTTTAGCAAAAAAAAAAGAGACAAAAACGCACCAACAAAAGCCCCTCTGAGTTTGAAACGATGAGAAGACACATACTCTGTCCAGACCTGAGGGGGCAGGACGTCTCCAGTCAAATGAAGCTCATGAGGCCAGCAGCTGCAGGAGGTTCACATGAGGAACAGACAAAACAAAAACAAAATGTTGAAACACAGAAGTTTGCGATCTCTGACTCACAAGAGACGCCTACTGGACCATTAGTGTTATTACACTTTGTTTGTAAAAGTGTTTAATCCTCCTCTTCCTCCTCCTCAGGGTCTGGCTCATCTTCACGCTCATCACGTCATCCACAGAGACATCAAGGGTCAGAACGTCCTGCTGACGGAGAACGCCGAGGTCAAACTGGGTACGACAACGCACCGACGCACACACACACACACACACACACACTTTACACACGCACACACACACATACTTTACACATGCACACACACACTTTACACACAACTTTACACACGCACACACACACACTTTACACACACGTGTGTGTATAAAGTGTGTGTGTGTGTGTGTGTGTAAAGTGTGTGTGTGTGTAAAGTGTGTGTGTGTGTAAAGTGTGTGTGTGTGCGTGTGTAAAGTGTGTGTGTGTGTGTGTGTGTAAAGTATGAGTGTGTGTGTGTGTAAAGTATGAGTGTGTGTGTGTGTGTGTAAAGTATGTGTGAGTGTGTGTGTAAAGTATGTGTGTGCGTGTGTAAAGTGTGTGTGTGTGTGTGTGTGTGTAGTGTGTGTGTGTGTGTGTGTGTAAAGTATGAGTGAGTGTGTGTGTGTGTAAAGTATGTGTGTGTGTGTGTGTAAAGTATGTGTGTGTGTGTGTAAAGTGCGTGTGTAAAGTATGTGTGTGTGTGTAAAGTCTGTGTGTGCGTGTGTAAAGTATGTGTGTACAGTGTGTGTGTGTGTGTAAAGTGTGTGTGTGTGTGTAAAGTGTGTGTGTGTGTGCGTGTGTAAAGTGTGTGTGTGTGAGTGTGTCAAGTGTGTGTGTGTAAAGTCTGTGTGTGCGTGCGTAAAGTGTGTGTGTAAAGTGTGTGTGTAAATTGTGCGTGTGTAAAGTGTGAGTGTGTGTGTGTGTAAAGTGTGTGTGTGTAAAGTGTGTGTGCGTGTGTAAAGTATGTGTGTGTAAAGTGTGTGTGTGTGTGTAAAGTGTGTGTGTGTGTAAAGTGTGCGTGTGTAAAGTGTGCGTGTGTAAAGTGTGCGTGTGTAAAGTGTGCGTGTGAGTGAGTGTATGTGTGTGAGTGAGTGTGTGTGTGTGTGTAAAGTATGTGTGTGCGTGTGTAAAGTGTGTGTGTAAAGTGTGTGTGTGTGTAAAGTGTGCGTGTGTAAAGTGTGCGTGTGTAAAGTGAGTGTGTGTGTGTGAGTGAGTGTGTGTGCGTGTGTAAAGTATGTGTGTGCGTGTGTAAAGTGTGTGTGTAAAGTGTGTGTGTGTGTGTAAAGTGTGTGTGTGCGTGTGTGTGTGTGTGTGTAAAGTGTGTGTGTGTAAAGTGTGCGTGTGTAAAGTGTGCGTGTGTAAAGTGTGCGTGTGAGTGAGTGTGTGTGTGTGAGTGAGTGTGTGTGCGTGTGTAAAGTATGTGTGTGCGTGTGTAAAGTGTGTGTGTAAAGTGTGTGTGTGCGTGTGTAAAGTGTGTGTGTGCGTGTGTGTTGGGATTAGACCGTCGTGAGGTTAGTTTTACCGTTAGTTTTACCGTTAGTTTTACCGTTAGTTTTACCGTACTGATGATGTGTTGTTGCAGTAGTCGCCTAAACCAAAAGCCTCCAACCTCGGCGTCATTATGGACTCTGATTTTAAACTTGATAAACAAGTTAATGCGGTCGTGAAATCCAGTTTTTATCATCTTCGTCTTTTAGCCAAAATTAAATCTTTATCCTTTTCAGATTTTGAGCGCGTCATGCATGCTTTTATTTCTTCTCATCTGGATTACTGCAACGCACTTTATTCCGGACTGAATCAAAACGCACTTTATTGACTGCAGTTAGTCCAGAATGCTGCTGCGCGCCTTTTAACAGGACGGAAGAAATATGAGCACATCTCCCCTATTCTTGCGTTTTTGCGCTGGCTTCCTGTTCGTTTTAGGATCGATTTTAAGATTTTATTGGTTTTATTGAGTTTTATTGATTTTATGTGCAGCACTTTGGAAACTGTTTCTGTTTATAAAATGTGCTATAGAAATAAAGTTGGATTGGATTGGTGTGTTGTGTGTGTGTGTTGTGTGTGTGTATAACCCCGTGTGTGTTTTGTGTGTGTTGTGTTGTGTGTGTGTATAACCCCGTGTGTGTTTTGTGTGTGTTGTGTTGTGTGTGTGTATAACCCCGTGTGTGTGTTGTGTGTGTGTGTTGTGTGTGTGTATAACCCCGTGTGTGTGTGTGTGTGTGTGTGTTTTTCCAGTGGACTTCGGCGTCAGTGCTCAGCTCGACCGCACCGTGGGTCGGAGGAACACGTTCATCGGGACGCCGTACTGGATGGCCCCCGAGGTCATCGCCTGTGACGAGAATCCAGACGCCACGTACGACTACAGGGTGAGGGCGCTGTGCTTGACCACTGTTAGTCTGAGCAGTGCTTCAGGTTAGCCGCAGACGTGTTTGTGGAGGAAATGTTTTTCTTCTAAACGTCTTAATCTGTGATTTTGAATTTGTGTAATAATCTGAAAGAAAAACTCAGATTCCAGAAAATAAACGACAAAAAACGAGAGACAAACACGAGTGTGAGACAGAACTGCACGAACCGAACAAACCGCACGAACCGAACAAACTGCACGGGAACCAAACACAAATATTAGAACGAAGAAACTGAAATGTTTTCATCAAGAATCGTCCCTGATAACAGAGTGTGTACGACTACTACACACACACACTGTGTGTAGATACTACACACAGTGTGTGCAGTAACAGTGTGACTGTGTCCTCAGAGTGACCTGTGGTCCTGTGGAATCACCGCCATCGAGATGGCCGAGGGAGCGCCACGTGAGTCTGACACACACGTTACACACACGTTACACACAAACACGTTACACACACACACACGTCACACACATGTTATTGTAGTTTCCTGCTCACACACCTCCAGGGGCTCCAGGGGCAAAGTTTTCAGAATGAGACCAAAGAATAAAACAAGAACCAAAAGTGGAGCCGCCCCAGACCTGGAGGTGTGTTTGTTTTTCACACATGTGTAACACACGTGTGTGTGTGTGTGTGTGTATGTATGTGTGTGTGTGTATGTGTGTGTGTGTATGTATGTGTGTGTGCGTGTGTATGTGTGTGCGTGTGTATGTGTGTGCGTGTGTATATATGTGTGTGTGTGTGTGTGTGTGCGTGTGTATGTGTGTGTGTATATGTGTGTGTGTATGTATGTGTGCATGTGTATGTGTGTGTGTGTGTGTGTGTGTGCGTGCGTGCGTGCGTGCGTGCGTGTGTGTGCGTGCATATGTTTGTGTGTGTCTTTGCAGCGCTGTGTGACATGCACCCCATGAGGGCGCTCTTCCTCATCCCCAGGAACCCTCCTCCTCGACTCAAGTCCAAGAAATGGTGAGTTCTTCAAAGTTCTTCTGTTCTTCACAAAATCATTTCATGTTTTTTCCTGATCTGAGCGAGTTCAGAGGTTCTGGGTTCTTTAGGTTCCAGTAGAACCTGCAGGACTTTTGGATGTTCCTGTGATCAGGCGGAGCGTTCACGTTCAGGAGTTTCATTTTAACTAAAAGTTCAGAGCGACTTCCTGAAAGACTGAAAGACTAATGCTAATGCTAATGCTACCTAGCTCGTGACCGTATCGTTTGGACTCGTTGGGACTCATTTGGACTTGTTTGGACTCGTTGGGACTCGTTGGGCCTTGTTGGGCCTCGTTAGGACTCGCTGGGACTCGTTGGGACTCGTTGGGACTCGTTGGGACTCACTGGGACTCGTTGGGCCTTGTTGGGCCTCGTTAGGACTCGCTGGGACTCGTTGGGACCCGTTTGGACTTGTTTGGACTCGTTGGGACTCGTTTAGACTCGTTGGGACTCGTTTGGACTCGTTGGGACTTGTTGGGACTCGTTTGGACTCGCTGGGACTCGTTGGGCCTTGTTGGGCCTCGTTAGGACTCGTTGACGACATCAGCTGCAAACGATCAATATGAAAACTTTCACTTTGCCAAATCAGTAAATAATCTTAAAGCTGCAGTGTGTAACTTTTCTGGTGGAGGGTCCGTCAAACACTTTTCTCCATGGAGTTTATGGTTATCGCTTTGTCTGGAATGTTCCGCAGTATGGCTTTAAACCTTTCTGTCTCCATGGAGACCAAACCAGACCAAGGTCCAGGTCAGATCTGTGGAGAGGCGACCCCGCTCACAGTCAGAATGTTTGTTTTTCTCTGTATTTCTGAGCTCCTCCTGTGATTGAATAAATGTAAAGTAGAGCTGTTTAAAGTCACACTGCGGAACATTCCAGGCAGAGCAGTGACGTATCCATAGAA
This sequence comes from Paratrypauchen microcephalus, assembly GCA_036785185.1. Taxonomy (NCBI): domain Eukaryota; kingdom Metazoa; phylum Chordata; class Actinopteri; order Gobiiformes; family Gobiidae; genus Paratrypauchen; species Paratrypauchen microcephalus. The sequence goes on from JAVJIX010000101.1 coordinate 1,700,266, forward strand.
ATGAGCAACCAAAAAGCTCCACAGTGTACTTTTAAGAACTCTTGACCTGTATGTGTGTGTGTGTCCAGGTCCAAAAAGTTCTTCAGCTTCATCGAGGGCTGCCTGGTGAAGAACTACACCCAACGACCGCCGACGGACCAGCTCCTCAAACACCCGTTCATCCGCGACCAGCCCAACGAGCGGCAGGTCCGCATCCAGCTCAAGGACCACATCGACCGCACCAAGAAGAAGAGGGGCGAGAAAGGTACGGAAACGACTCACGTGACAACAGAAGAGGGTACGGAAACGCCTTTAAAGTGGACGACGGGTTTTGATGATTCGCTCGTTTTTACTTAGTTTTGTTGTAAATACAAATTGTAGTTTGGCACATTTGTGAGGAAAAGTCCCACTGGCGACGTCACACTGGGAATTCTGTCCAAAAGTTTGGCACAGTCGATGTTTATGATGACACAGAATAAAAAAACAGAAAGTTGACGTTTCTGATCCACGTTCGTTTTGGTCCATGTTCTGAACGCTCTTAAACGTTTCCTCAGATGAGACGGAGTACGAGTACAGCGGCAGCGAGGAGGAAGAGGAGGAGTCGTCTGAACAGGAAGGAGAACCCAGGTACACGTGTGTCCCCTGTCTCCTGTGTCTCATGTGTCTCACATGTCTCACGTGTCCCCCTTCCTCTGTCTCTGCAGCTCCATCGTGAACGTCCCCGGGGAGTCCACCCTGAGGAGGGACTTCATCCGTCTGCAGCAGGAGAACAAGGAGCGATCTGAAGCTCTGAGGAGGCAACAGCTCCTCCAGGAGCAACAGCTGAGGGAGCAGGAGGAGTACAAGAGACAACTGCTCGCAGAGAGACAGAAGAGGATCGAGCAGCAGAAGGAGCAGAGGAGGAGGCTGGAGGAGGTGAGGAGAGGAGGGAGGAGGAGGTGAGGAGAGGAGACAGGAGGGAGGAGAGGAGACAGGAGGGAGGAGGAGGAGGGAGGAGGTAAGGAGAGGAGACAGGAGGGAGGAGAGGAGACAGGAGGAGGTGAGGAGAGGAGACAGGAGGTAAGGAGGGAGGAGAGACAGGAGGTCCGGGAGGTCCGAATGTCCCCAAGCCCAACTCTTTAGCGCCCCCTACAGCCTCACTGCAGTCAGCTCTAAACTCTGATAAAAGTAAAAGTTGATTTTTGTTGTAAACAAAGATCAGATCGATCAGATCAGATCAATCAGATCAGACACGAGTTAACGAATAAAAATCAGACGAGTTTTTGTCAGGAGGATTTGATTTTTGAGTCAAAAATGGAAATGTTTGATATTTAAACAACCACAAACCAGAGCAACAGTACTACAGTAGTAAAAGTACTACAGTAGTAATAGTACTATAGTAGTAGTATTTGTGTAATAGTACTATAGTAGTAGTATTTGTGTAATAGTACTATAGTAGTAGTATTTGTAGTCGCCGCTCGCCGTGTTCCAAACAGGAAGTGATCACAGCGTCACTTCCAGCTCCATCGCCTTTGGCTCTAATTGACTTTTCTTTGAAAAATAATTAAAAACTGTCAGGGACAAACAGGGATCAATACTTCAGACTCCGCCCCTGCAGTCAGACTCTGCCCCCGCAGTCAGACTCCACCCCCACAGACAGACTCCGCCCCTGCAGTCAGACTCCACCCCCACAGACAGACTCCGCCCCTGCAGTCAGACTCCACCCCCACAGACAGACTCCGCCCCTGCAGACAGACTCCGCCCCTGCAGCAGGTGTGGGCAGTTCTGTGTGATGTCACGTAGTACTTGATCTTCACCTCGTTTGAAAATTCCCAAAAAAGGAAAACGGAAATGGAGACAAACGGAATATTCACAGATTTAGTTTCACAAATCTAATTTGAACTTTAATAATCAATAATGAGTAAAAATGATGTTTAATGTTTTAAAATGTGTTTGTTTTTGTTTCTATAGCAACAGCGGCGGGAGCGGGAGATCCGGCGGCAGCAGGAGCGAGAGCAGAGACGCCGCGAGCAGGAGGAGAAGAGGAGGATGGAGGACATCGAGAGGAGGCGCAAAGAAGACGAGGAGAGGAGGAGAGTCGAGGAGGAGAAGAGGAGGGCCGACCGGGAACAGGTGAGGAGAGAGGGAGGAGACGAGGAGAGGGAGGAAAGAGGAGAGGAGGGAGGAAAGAGGAGAGGAGAGAGAAGAGGAGGGCCGACCGGGAACAGGTGAGGAGAGAGGGAGGAGACGAGGAGAGGGAGGAAAGAGGAGAGGAGGGGAGGGAGGAAAGAGGAGAGGAGAGAGGAGAGGAGGGCCGACCGGGAACAGGTGAGGTGAGAGGGAGGAGAGGAGCAGAGGGAGGAAAGAGGAGAGGAGGGGAGGGAGGAAAGAGGAGAGGAGAGGAGGAGAGGAGGGCCGACCGGGAACAGGTGAGGTGAGAGGGAGGAGAGGGAGGAAAGAGGAGGAGGAGGAGAGGAGGGCTGACTGGGAACAGGTGAGGTGAGAGGGAGGAGAGGAGCAGAGGGAGGAAAGAGGAGAGTCGAGGAGGAGAAGAGGAGAGGAGAAGAGGAAGGCTGAACGGGAACAGGTGAGGTGAGACGGAGGAGAGGAGCAGAGGGAGGAATGAGGAGAGGAGGGGAGGGAGGAAAGAGGAGAGGAGCAGAGGAGGGCCGACCGGGAACGGGTCAGGAGAGAGGGAGGAGAGGGAGGAAAGAGGAGAGGAGAGAGGAGAAGAGGGCCGACCGGGAACAGGTGAGGAGAGAGGGAGGAGAGGAGGAGAGTCGAGGAGGAGAAGAGGAAGGCTGACCGGGAACAGGTGAGGTGAGAGGGAGGAGAGGAGCAGAGGGAGGAAAGAGGAGAGGAGGGGAGGGAGGAAAGAGGAGAGGAGGAGAGGAGGGCCGAGGGGGAACAGGTGAGGAGAGAGGGAGGAGAGGAGGAGAGTCGAGGAGGAGAAGAGGAAGGCTAACCGGGAACAGGTGAGGTGAGAGGGAGGAGAGGGAGGAAAGAGGAGAGAGGAGAGGAGGGCTGACCGGGAACAGGTGAGGAGAGATGGAGGAGAAGAGGAAGAGAGGGAGGATGAGAGGAGAGGAGGAGGAGGGGGAGCGTGTTACAGTGTGTGTTGTGTTTTACAGGAGTACATCAGGAGGCAGCTGGAGGAGGAGCAGAGGCACCTGGAGATCCTTCAGCAGCAGCTCCTCCACGAGCAGGCGCTCCTCCTGGTGAGAACTTCACTTCCTCTGCACAAACTTCATCTCCACACACTGTCGTACACTTGTGCGCAGTATTATCTGTGACACAAGGGGAGGTGCTGTACGCCTGTAGTTGTCGTACACTTGTAGGGAGTATTATCTAGAGCAGGGGTTTCAGTTCCACACGGGGCCGGTGTGGTTGCAGGTTTTCTTTCACCTTCACCTGTCTGAAGACTGAGATCAGGTGTTTAAATCAGGTCTGGTGCTGCTGCTCGGTTGGAAAGAACCTGGAGCCACACCGGCGCTTCGTGGAACCCTTTGGAGAACCCTGGTCTAAGACGTGTCTCAGTTCTCAGAGTGCACAGTTCGGAGTGTGGTTTTAAGGGCTCAGACTGCACTCAGGACTGTGCATACTTGCTCAGCCCTGAGTGCACTCCGCAGACCGCATGGGCGTCGGCGAAATGCGACAGGTCTCGCAACTACCAGATGCAGCTGCCGACTCCGTTTTCTCCCGTAGAAGAAGTAACGCGCGGTGCATGCTGGGATATGAGTGTGCGAAGTGTGCTTTTTCACGCAGTTGGTCCACAAAATGGGACAGCAGTTGTCGCACCAGGTATGACGCACATGCCCTTCAAACCACACTCCGAACTGTGCACTCTGAGAATTGAGACACGGCTCTGGAGTGTCGCTCATCCCTCTCTCCTTCTCCCTCTGACATTCCCGACACCGACACCGATACTGTGAAACTGCTCCAGGAACATTCTGAAGTTCAGTTCGGACCTTCAGGGACCGTGCTCTTCTGGATTCCTCTTCTGTTTCCATAACGATATTATTGTTAGCCCAGAATTCTCCACAGTATGGCATTAATTTATAACGTTTCCATGGCGAGTTCTCATTGATCAGATCTGTGGAGAAGATGCACGTTTTGAAGGTGATGAGACGTCGCCTTAAACAACCTGGAGTTTTATCGGGAGCGGGGTCAGCTCTCCACAGATCTGACTTGGCCTGCTTGCCTCCATGGCGACGGATAAGTTTAATGCCACGCTGTGTAACTTTCTAGGCCAAATAGTAACGCTTTCACAGAGACGAGCAGGTTTACGGGCCTCCACCAGAGAAGAGTATTGGAGGTGAGTTATGGTGAAGTCACGGTCTGAGTTTGTTCCTCAGGAGTACAAGTGGAAGGAGCTGGAGGAGCAGAGACAGGCTCAGGAGCTCCACAAACAACTTCAGAGAGAACAGGCCTACCTGCTGGCCCTGCAGACCAGCCACAACCTCCAGGACAACCACAGGCTCGAGAAGAAACACCTCCAGGACAACCCCAGCCTCAAAAAGAACAGAAGCCTCCAGAAACACCGTACACCGATCCGGAGCAGAGACCAGAGTCCTGATTTCTGTCACGAGAAGGTCAAGCTCCAGACCAGAAAAATGAGTCTTCAGATCCAAATAGACGAGTCCAGAGTCCAGACCAGAGACCAGACCAGAGACCAGAGTCCTGAAGTCCACAATGAGAAGACTAAGATTCAGACCAGAGACCAGAGTCCTCAGGTGCTCCACGAGAAGATCGAGGTCCAGACCAGAGACCAGAGTCCTGAAGTCCACAATGAGAAGACTAAGATTCAGACCAGAGACCAGAGTCCTCAGGTGCTCCACGAGAAGATCGAGGTCCAGACCAGAGACCAGAGTCCTGACCGTTCTGAGGTTCGGACCCGTTCCTTCCAGGACCTGAGCCTGTTCCTCGAGGTGACTCCTGCTGGACCTTCTGACCTTCTGACCGCTGCTTGTGTGGATTCTCTGGGTTTCTGGGCTCTCTGCATGAAGGGGCTGCTGTGGCTGTGAAAATAATACACAAATAATTGATCAATATCGATAATGTTTGAGGTTCTGGGTGTTTCTTTAACCGTTTGTGGCGTTGGTGCTGCAGAAGCTTCACTAACGTTCTCCTGGTGGAACCTTTGGAGTGACGTGTCATTAAAGGGCTAAAGTTTTACGCATTTCCTCGTCTGTTCTGATGTCGTTTCCTCGTCAGGACCTTAAACTAAAACGGGTGAAAACAAAATTCAGAGTTCTGAGTTTCGTCTGGCAGATCTGAGCAGTCTGACTAAAACTTACTAAAACCTTTTGTCAAGACGAGAGACCGAGTCCTGGTTTAGTCCTGGTTTAGTTCTCTTTAAGTTCTGGTTTAGTCCCGGTTTGGTCCTGGTTTAGTCCTGGTTTAGTCCTGGTTTGGTCCTGGTTTGGTCCTGGTTTAGTCCTGGTTTGGTCCTGGTTTATTCCTGGTTTGGTCCTGGTTTAGTTCTCTTTAAGTGCTGGTTTAGTCCTGGTTTAGTCCTGGTTTAGTTCTCTTTAAGTTCTGGTTTAGTCCTGGTTTGGTCCTGGTTTAGTCCTGGTTTAGTTCTCTTTAAGTTCTGGTTTAGTCCTGGTTTAGTCCTGGTTTAGTCCTGGTTTAGTCCTGGTTTGGTCCTGGTTTAGTTCTCTTTAAGTTCTGGTTTAGTCCTGGTTTGGTCCTGGTTTAGTTCTCTTTAAGTTCTGGTTTAGTCCTGGTTTAGTCCAGGTTTAGTCCTGGTTTGATCCTGGTTTGATCCTGGTTTGGTCCTGGTTTAGTCCTGGTTTAGTCCAGGTTTAGTCCAGGTTTAGTCATGTTTGGTTCTGGTTTAGTCCTGGTTTAGTCCTGGTCTTTATTATTCGTCTGTAACATCTCCAAAGCTCCAAACGCTCTGTTCCACCTCGTGATGTCATCAAGTGAACAGTGAACTTTTCCCTTTAGTTCAGGAGAGAGCGGCGACTCCAGGACTGAAATGATCCAAATGATTCTAGTGAAGGTGTGTGGAGTTTAAAAACACAGTGGAGCACTTCCTGTATCACCACATGATGACATCACCAGGTGGAACAGAGTGTTTCAGTCTGAGAGAAGAACTCGTGTTAAATCTGCAGGTTTGTGTGAAACAAAACGACTCCAGATGTGACGAGGAAACGACTTTAGAACATCAGAAAATCGTGTAAAATCGGAGAAAACGCCCGAATATAAAATCACGATTCTCACAGATTTCACGAGGACCGTCAGAGCGGCCGATATTAACAACGAGCACTGAGTTTCACGTACAGTTTTATTTTTTCCTCTCGTTCTTAAACGTCTCGTGGCTGTCTGTGTGCCAGGCCGATGAGCGGTACCGAAAGAACGCCCAGGGTTCTCCGCAGGCGGTGCAGACCAAACCCGCCCAGCCGCCGGTGCCTCCCACTCGCTCAGAGTCCACCCACGCCAACGGGAACGCCGCCTCAGACGCCCAGAACCGACCCGGAGAGCCACAGGTAAGAGGGCGGCGCCACACGTCTGGGGTGAAACGGAAACTCTGAAGGTTCTACAGGTGTTCCTGATTCTTTCTGGATTCTCTGGTGGTTTTCAGGTTCTAGAATGAGCGTTTACGTGTGCTCGAGTGTCCCGGGTCTGATGGGGTTTTTTCAGGTCTGTTTCAGAGGGGTATTCCATGAACGCAGCTAAGCCCGGCTTTATCCATGACTCTCGCTAACCTTAGTCCCCGCTGAGTTACTGCGGCAACACAGTCGTCGGAGCTAGCTTGGTCGCGGGCAGGCTAAAGACGAGGCTTAATCAGGCCGTGTCGCAGAGAATACGTACCTGACGTAAACAGTGTCAAACAGTTCCGCACACCTCCCGCATGACTGTCTGTGTTGTCCGAAAACAATATCAGCAAAAAAACTAATTACCTTACGTTCTTGGTTCTTGACAAATCTCCGGTAATTTAAAAATATGCTTTTGAACCGCTGTCTATGACATTAGCAGATAGAATAATTTCAGAGCCGTCACAGAGAAAGACTTTGGTCGAGTGGTTAAGTCCTGCGTCTTTCATGTGGGAGTCCCGGGTTCGATTCCTGTTACTGACGTATTCATGCTCAAGTCAATTATGTGTTATATTTTCACAAATTTACATTTGCCACACATTACACAAATGTGAATGAATTTAACCTAAAATTCTTCATATCATCATAGAACTTATATCAGCTGGGCCTAACATCACTCTCACTTGACGACATTGACACTTTATATTTTATGTGACATCTCTATCAAAGAATACAGTTAAAGGTAAACTTTTACTTTTAAAACAAAATGTAGCCAAATAACAGGCACACTCCATGATGCAACATTTCAACGATTCAACAAATTTGCTTCAGAGATGCTGTGCAAGCCTCTTTAATGAAATCCTATTTATCGATTTCCATCAATAGGCATAAAACAATAAAAGACATTAGGTATGACATTCTGGTGTGAGGCCACTGCTGGAGGACTGCTGAGGGTCAGGCAAGGCACTGCTGGAGGACTGCTGAGGGTCAGGCAAGGCACTGCTGGAGGACTGCTGAGGGTCAGGCAAGGCACTGCTGGAGGACTGCTGAGGGTCAGGCAAGGCACTGCTGGAGGACTGCTGAGGAGGGTCCAAGTGTACGCCATCTTCAGTAACTAGAACACAAACATACTATTAAAATACACAAATGCTTGGATCACAGCTGAGGCAAGCATTAGCCTAGAGAATACCTTGAATATACTCTTCACGAGAATCAGAATCAGAAAGACTTTTATTGCCATTGTCAAGTGAACAGAATTCACAAAACTAGGAACTTGTCTCGGTGATAAGGTGCAAACATAAAACACTAAATAATAATAGTAATAACTAGAGTATAGACACTAGATAATAATAACTAAAATATAGCTATAATATAGTAAAAAACAATAAACAATCCAAATAACAAAAAGGTCCAGATGAGCAGCATCAGAACAGTAGTGCAAACATGACTTCATTAAAGTGACTGGTGATATAAAGTGATATAAAGTGATATAAGTGATATAAAGTGTCCAGCTTTGTGCAGATGTTATGAATTGTTCATGAGTCCAACAGCAGAGGGAAAGAAACTGTTCTTGTGACGGGAGGTTCTGGTCCCGATGGACCGTAGCCTCCTACCAGAGGGAAGTGGCTCAAATATGGACTATTTGAGCCCAGTCCAGGGTGAGAAGTGTCATCTGCTCTCCGGCCTGCTTGCCCCAGAGTCCTGGAGACGTACAGGTCCTGGATAGATGGAAGGCTGCAGCCAATCACCTTCTCGGCACAGAGTCTCTGCTTGTCCCTGACAGTGGCTCCAGCACCACACAGTGATGGAAGAGGTGAGGATGGACTCAATGATGGCCGTGTAGAACTGCACCATCATCTGGACTGGCAGCTTGGCTTTCCTTAGCTGCCGCAGGAAGTACAACCTCTGCTGGGCCTTCTTGATGAAGGAGTTGATGGTTGGCTCCCACCTGAGGTCCTGTGTGATGCAGGTGCCCAGGAACCGGAAGGAGTCCACTGTGGTGATGGGGGAGTCCGTCAGGGAGAGAGGAGGCAGGGGGGCTCTGACTTTCCTGAAGTCCACGATCATCTCCACTGTCTTCTAGGGGTTGAGATCCAGGTTGTTGCTGCTACACCAGGACACCAGCCAGTCCACCTCCCTCCTATAGGCAGACTCATCGCTGTCAGAGATGAGCCCGATGAGGGTGGTGTCATCCGCAAACTTAACCAGTTTGACGGAGTCGTGGCCGGAGGTGCAGCAGTTTGTGTACAGGGAGAAGAGCAGAGGAGAAAGTACACAGCCCTGTGGAGATCCTGTGCTGAAGACGGGGGACCCATCCTCATGATCTTATTGATTAGGTTTTGGTCAGGACCTTAGCTGGAGGATTTTACCTGGAGCATGTTTTGGGTTGATGGGGGAAACCGGAGTGCCCGGAGGAAACCCACCCAGACACGGGGAGAACATGCAAACTCCACACAGAAAGGCTTGGGTGACCTGGGGATCGAACCCGGAACCTTCTTGCTGTGAAGCATGAGTGCTAGCCACCATGCCGCCAATCGTGATAAAGCACGATTAACACACAAAAACAGACAAAAACACACAGCACCAAACACCATGGCAGCCGTACATGGCGCCATCTTGAATTTCCTTCGCAGGAAGGATCTTTGATGGGGTCCCTCCTTCAATTACCTCCACCAGTGGGCGACCCAGGTTTAGGGCCAGTGCCAGCTCCTCTGCAGGTGAAAGGTTTTGAGGGGGGCTCCCACCTCCTGTGGCTTGGTAGCTACTGTTCATTTTAAATTAAATTAAGGTACCATTTCAACAGTATTACTAATTTTACTGAATAATAATATTAATATTAGCCTACTTACCACTCTGCAAAATGTTTTTATGTTTTGTCTTTACCTGTAAAACAGTCCTTCACATTATTCCTGCTCAAAGACAAGATAACACAATTTAACGTATTAGTTGGAGCAAATACTTTTACACAGTAAAAATAAATTACAACTGACAAGACTGCTCTACAAATATATAATATTTATGACATCAACTGTTCTCCCTGAGAATCGAACTCACATCTCCCACGTGACAAACCGTAGCATATCCTCTCCCCCACAGACTTGTCTTAACACTGAACGTGAAAACATACTTAAAAAACTCAACATTCAGCACTGTTATAGGACTTAACTTACGTATTTAAGCGCTCGGCGATCTTCTGCCACGCCATGTCTCTCGCCTTGGTTATTGCAAATGTTTTGTAGAGTTCCAAAAGCAACTTCTGTTCTGATGCGCTGAAATAATCAGGCCGAATCTTCGACATGATGGCGTTTTCGACAGTCGCTTGTTCAGGGCTTCTTACGTTCCCCGTGCATGTGTCTAGGCCAGGACAGGATAGGCGCGGCTGAAGTTGGCGCCGCTGAGGCGCCGCTGAGGCGCCGCTGAGGCGCAGCTCAAATGTGTTGGTGGAACGAATTCAGGCTTTAGTCTAAGGTGACGCTTCTTCAGGCGAGGACCACTTAGGCGCCGCTCGTGGAATACCCCCTGGTCTGTTTTCAGTCTGTTTCAGGTCTGTTTCAGCTCTCCTGAACGCTGCAGACTGGGTGTAACGTAAAGGGTTGAGAACCAAACTTCAGGACTTCTTGGGGCCCAGGGGTAAAACACCTCTGGTACCCCAACGGTCGAATCAGAGTAAATAGGCTGCGATTTCCAGTGAACTCAAACTGGAACATGCTTTGGCGTAATGGTGGAAAACATAACCTGGAATAACTATTGTAAAAAGAGAAAGACATGTTGAACAAGAATGAAATAAAATCACAAAAATAATACACAAAATACAACATATAATGATTTTAAATTGAAGAAATATATATTAAAAAAGTGTAATATAGGTCAATAAAATATTTCTGTTAATTTTACAGGAAAAACAATCCTTGTGATCCACGTAACAAACAGAATTACTCAAAAATATTATTTCTATGTATTCATTAACCATTTCTGTAATGTATATTAAACGTGCACTGTGTAACTTTTTGGTTGCTCGTTTCTATGGGTACGTCACTGCTCTGCCTGGAATTACCTGGCCAGCCAAATGATATCTCTCTGTATTTCCTATACACCGCGATACCATTTGGACACCCTCCATCCACTCTCGCTCCTCCGGTTACAAACGGACTCCGCGATTCTGATTCGTTCAAAGATGGTGACGTCAGTGCCCCCGCCTTTGCCCGCAAAGTCACTCTTAGGCAGCGGAAGTTCCGCCTCAGTTTTGAATCAAGATGGCGCAATCTCTGATTGGTTCACTTAGGTTAGCTGTCTGTCTACACGCAACCGCAGCGCATTTTGGACCAAGCGTTACCAGACTCACTCGCTGGTACAGCGATGAGTCATGGATTCTTCCAGGGAATGCCTGGAATGTTCCGCAGTGTGACTTTAAACAGCTCTACTTTACATTTGTTCAGTCACAGGAGGTTTTAGAGCTCAAAAATACCGAGAAAAACAAACATTCTGACTGAGCGGGGTCGCCTCTCCACAGATCTGACCTGGAACGTGGTCGTCTGGTTTGGTCTCTGTGACGATATGACGAGGTTTAATGCCGTACTGTGGAACATTCCAGACAAAGCGATAACATCACATAGAGAAAAGTGTTTGAAATTTGAAATAGCTGTGATTTTATATTTTACTTTATATTTTATTACTTATTTTTCTATTTTATTTTGACTTGTACACTTATTATTATTTTTTAATATTTATAATTATTAATTAAGTCTAAATGTTACACAGTGCACCTTTAAATCCTGTTTTAAGAAATCCCGTGTGAACTTCTGAGTCCATTCTTCGTTGGACTGATGAACTTTTATTCATAAATGCCGTATTTTTTCCTAATTCAGTATTTGCAGTGTTCAGATATTCCAAAATGAAACCCTTTTTTATGTTTGGATAATAATAATTGATTAATAGTTTTCCATTTGTGTGTAGAATCCTTCAGTCGTCCAGGTAGAAGGCAAAAGGAGAACTTCAATTTGCAAATCGAACCGTTTTCCATTTGCGGCGTGCGGCCGAAAGTCCCTCTCAGGTTCTCCGCCCTTTACGTTTCAGATATCGACATGTGTTGGCGTCACGTGGCCTTTTATCGAACAGGAAGAAGAAGCTGCTCGTGTATTCTTCTCCTTTTTGGTTTTCGAACAATGACCTGCCTGTGAGAGCTGTTCCTCTAACCCTTCCATCCACAGGTGGCCCTCCCCTCCTCTCGTACGCTCAGAGGAACCTGCAGAACGGGCCTCCTGATGATGTTTGTGCTGCTCTTTTGTCCTCCTGGAGTCTGAACTTTAAACATAAACAATTACAGAGAGAGAACGAGAAGACGAGAGGAGAGAGAGAGACTGAGAGCTTTGAAATGAGCTCATGTGTCTGAAGTCGGGATGCACCGACGTGAACATTTTAGCCGATAGGATATCCCATATTAATGTTGCTGTTATCGGCCGTTCAAAACGTGTTTTGACTTTTTTATTTTATTTTATTTTTTTATAGTGTAACATTGTGTTCTGCGTCCTGATTGGCTAAGGGACCCTTGCCGATTAATGTTATAGATGGGGGACGCGGGGGGGGGGACCAGACTGGAACTAGACCAGGACCAATTGTGGACTAAACCAGGTCTAAACCTGGACTGGGAACTCCTCAGGACCGTGGACGTGGTCCTGAGGAGGAGGCACGGTTTAGACACGGGTCTCGTGCTCGCAGCCCCCCCCGCTTCACTATTA
>JAVJIX010000101.1:1717500-1765000 GCA_036785185.1 Paratrypauchen microcephalus
GCTGTAAAAAATTATCCAAATGATTCTAGTGAAGGTGTGTGGAGTTTAAAAACACAGTGGAGCGTGTTCTGTTTCTATTTTGAGAGAAGAGCTTAGCCTAAATCTGCAGGTTTGTGTGTTAAACGTGTGAATGAAACAGAACACAACTCCAGGTGTTGGACACGACATTAGAACAGATCAGAAAATCATGAGAAATGAGCCCTTTAATCATAAACCAGGTGAACATCTGGAGTCTCACACTTAAAGGTTGTATTGAGGATTTTCCAGGGAAAGAGAAACACAACTCCTGCCTCTAGAAATCCTGTTTGTTTCTTGCCGGTGCTCGTTCAGAATCGCTGAACGAGCACCGGCTCGTTACTGTACGTTTTCAAATGATCAGCTGAAGTTTCCTGTCCTGAAGTTTTATCGACCAGCGCGTCAGTCTGTCGACCCTTCGTCTGCTTCAGCGCCATCGCTGGAAGGAATCTCCAAGAATCACCTTAGTTTGGCTTTGCTCCTTTTCCCTTCTCTTCTTCTTTCAGCGACCTCATAAACAGACTTTCTTTTGCGGCAACCTCGAAAACAAACTTTCTTTTGCAGCGACCTCATAAACGGACTTTCTTTTGCAGCGAACTGGTCGTGGATTCTCGTCCGCCATCGCAACAAACTTTGTTCAAACTGCGAGGAAGCGACAGTTGGAAAAAGCTGCTCAGAACCGTTGCGTTGGTCGAGTAAACGGCGTCTTGCGTCTGTGGAATGTGCAAGAGGCGAACGTAAACCACGTAATCCCAGTGCGCCGGAGAGTCAGTTACACTAGAAAAGTAGGGAGTTTGATTGACGACTGAACAGCCAATAGATAACGACGTAGCCTCGTTATCTATTGGCTGATGTTAACCTGGACCCACCACGTCCACAGGTGATGGATTTTCATTCTTTTTTTTGGTCGTCATAATTACAAGGCTGCTGCGTCTCTATAACGATATTTTGACAATGTGAAACCAAAAAAAAAAATCCTCCATACAACCTTTAAACAGCAAATTTCACCTAAGGATTCTGACCTGCCTCCAGCTTGGTTCAAACTAGAGGCCAAACTGTGTCTTACGAGGAGCTCAAACTCGCTGCACTGGGCTTTTTTCTTCCTCTCTGACCTCTGCCTCTTGACGTCCTCAGCCTCGTCCAAATCCGAAGGCTCTCCCCTCCTGAGAGCAGAGCACGCTGGGAAAAAACCCGAGGAGAGGAGGGACACCCGCCAGCCTGGCAAAGCGGCGGTGAGAGCCGGATAGACTCGGTTGGCTGCAGGGTCTTCACTAACAGAATGTGCCTTCTTCTTCTCGGCTCCACTCAAACCTCGAACTAACGATTCTCCATATTTACAGCGAGTTTCTTTGTTTGACGCACTAACCTCTGACAGACGCTGGAGGCCTCATGCTTCTTCTCACGTCAGACTGTGGAAATGTGGACGAAGAAGTCCAGGGTGAAGCCAGGTTCCTCCACACAGACACAGAGGAGTTTGTTTTCTCAGTCTGAAATAAGAAATTTATTAATGAAATAACAGTGACCGTAGAGATGTCATTTCAAAACGATTAGTAGCTTTAAAATTTTACTTTCCAAAAATCAAAAGACTTACTGCACTTTTCTCAAACTGAACTATACGAGAATAGTTCAATTCCAAACTTATATCTTGAGCTTGGATCTTCTGTTTTGGTGCAGTTGGAGTTTTAGCTCTAGGGTTAGAACAAAAAGGAAATGTCCATCAGTCTCTTCTGGCTGAGCTCTTGTCCATCTTCTGTCCACATTTCCACAGTCTGAACTTGGGATTTGCTTCTCATCGATAATTTCCACGTGAAGATCTAATGAACCTGAATGCACTTTTGCTTCTCATTGGCTGCTCATCTAACCTGTTCCTCCTGCAGCTCCCTGGCTCCTGCTTCTCTCCTGGCTTCTGATGGGTCTCCTGGGTCTTCTGGGTCTCCTGGGTCTCCCTGGTCTTCTGGGTCTTCTGGGTCTCCTGGGTCTTCTGGGTCTCCAGGGTCCCCAGGGTCTGATGGTCTGTCTCTTCCCCTCAGGACCTCACGGCTCTGGCCAAAGAGTTGAGAGTTGCAGATGATGTGCGTCCTCCAAACAAAGTGACGGATTACTCCTCCTCCAGCGAAGACTCGGACACCAGTGAGGACGAGGAGGATGAGGAGGTGGACCAGGAGGCCGGGGAGGAGTCCACATCCGGGCCCGAGGACAGCAAAGCAAAGCAAGTTTATGTATAGACTGTGAATATAAACCTAAACACAGAACAAATCAATCAATCTGATCAAACCTGAAGAACCCTGAGGCGTCGTGTCGTTTTCAGGGACCTGAGCTCATTGGCTCATGGGCCCAAAAATAATTTTCTCTTCCACATTTACTTCCTCAATCCGGGTCAGTGAGAAAAAACTACTAGAACATGGAGAAAGATCTGAAAAGTTGATAATAAGTCTGCTTTATAAAATGTAAATATAAAACGTTTACTTCGCTCATGAACAGGAGTGAAAAAACTCTGTCTCTTTCTCCGTTCTTCAGGCTGAGTAACGGAGAAGCTCCGTCCGCCAAGACCATGGTGGTCCGCGACGAAGGCGAGAGCGACGCAGGCTCCACCCCGTGTAAAGACAGCACCCTGATCGTCCGGCAGGTACGGCAACTGGACCTGACCGGACACAACCAGAGACAACCGGACACAACCAGACCTAACCAGACCCGACCGGAGACAACCAGACCTGACCGGACCCAACCAGAGACAACCAGACCTAACCGGACCTGACCGGAGACAACCAGAGACAACCGGACACAACCAGACCTAACCGGACACAACCGGACACAACCAGACCTAACCGGACCCGACCGGAGACAACCAGACCTGACCGGACCCAACCAGAGACAACCAGACCTAACCGGACCTGACCGGAGACAACCAGAGACAACCGGACACAACCAGACCTAACCGGACACAACCAGAGACAACCAGACCTAACCGGACCCGACCGGAGACAACCAGAGACAACCGGACACAACCAGACCTAACCGGACACAACCGGACACAACCAGACCTAACCGGACACAACCAGAGACAACCAGACCTAACCAGACACAACCGGACACAACCGGACACAACCAGACCTAACCAGACACATCCGGACACAACCAGAGACAACCAGACCTAACCGGACACAACCGGACACAACCAGAGACAACCGGACACAACCGGACACAACCAGAGACAACCGGACACAACCGGACACAACCAGACCTAACCAGACACAACCGGACACAACCAGAGACAACCGGACACAACCAGAGACAACCGGACACAACCAGACCCGACCGGACACAACCTAACAACCTAAACAGACACAATCAGAACCAACCAGACCAGGCCAAATCAGACCTGACCAAACCCAACTGGACCCACTCGGACTCAACTAGAGAAGACCCAAACCAGACTTTACCAAACCCGACCAAACGGAACCAGACTGAACCATTCCCACATGCCATCCCCTTTGAGTTCTCCACCCGTTCTTCTGTTCTTCTGTTCTTCATGTTCGCTTCATTCCCTTTTGTTCTTCTTTGACTTGAAGCTGCTTCCAGGTGGAGGAAAATAAAACGGCACAATTACAAATTAACAAAAAGAACAAATCAAACAGGCTTCACTTTGCTTTTCCTCGTTTGCCCGGCGGCACAACACAAGGCTCGAGCTCGGGTTCAGCTCCCAGATTAGGTTTAGGGCTCTTTTCCGTGGAGTTTTCCTGTTCCTCCAGTGGCATCACGCCGGGGGGTTCTGCCTGGTGTTTATGACGGGAACAAAGGGAATACTTTTTCTTTTTACTTTTAAAAATCTTTTTAGCAGTATCTAACTCTTTGAATAAGTTTTGAATGATTTTATGACTAGCAAATTTAAGGGGGGGTTTTTGTGTATGTATCAAACGTGCTTTACGTGCCTGATGAGACTAAATTATGAAGGAGCTAAACACGAGGAGAACATGCAAACTCCATGAGGAAAGACACCGGGATCAGACATGGGGCCTTCTTGCTGTGAAGCACTAACCCTTGAGCTAAAGCTTCTTCCAGGGTTTCCCAAACCTGCTCTAACGCTCTTCTGTGTGGACTAACCCCCGTGTGGCTGTGGTGTGTAGATTTGCCACGTTAGCGCCCGTCCGGCTCTAGTTAACGCCTTTCCTTCTCCGGAGCTCCTCAGACACACCTTCAGTAGACCCGTCCCCCTGTACCCCTCTCTGTACTTCCAGAACGCAGGGCGGCATTCGCGTGGCGTTCTCGGCGTTCCGGCCCACCAGAGCCCTCCGTCAGGGTTCGGCCACGCCGCGCCCGGCCCCCCGCAGCGCCACCACCCCCACCCCGGCCACGCCCTCCCAGACAGGAGCCGCCTGCACCTGCTGCCGGACCTCCTCCAGCAGAGCGGGCAGTCCCCTCCTCTCGCCAGCCCGCCCCGCCCCCTGCCCCACACGCCCCCCCGCACGCCCCCCCACAGCCCCATGAGCCCGCTGGAGATGATGGCCGTCCTGCAGGAGGTAGGTCCCGGCGCGCTCTGGCGTCCGGCAGAGACGGACCCGTTCACGTGTCAGGTCTTTAGAAAGTCCGAACGCCGGGCTGGAGGCGACTGGACGCAGACGTCAGAGGTCAGAGGGTCTGCTCAGAACAAGTTCTAATAATAATAATAATAAGGATAAGAATAAGAATAAGATGATGATGATATTACTGCATTAGTCTGATACTGGCGCCCCCCTGTGGCACCTGGCGTTCCCAGCGGAGTCCCACCAGGGCCCTGACCAGACCCGGTCCGGCTGAGCTTCTGGTCAGGCTTTGGCGAAGAGGTTTGTTCACTAGCTCTAATGTTGTTGTGTCCTTAGGCAAGACACTTCGCTCACTTTCCCTCGTATGAAAGTGGGTTTATTATTATTAACTCGACATCCAATTCATTTTTTATGTTATTATTTGTTTTAAAGGAAAAACCGTCCCTCAGGCTCTGATCTCACTGAATCAGAATCACTCGATGTTCTTCTTCACTTCTGCCTCCAGTTTCCTCCATTCCCAAACGTAGAACGTATTTGTGTACAAACTCTTTAAAGGGTCTGTGCGAGTCCAGAATCACTGCGCCCTCTGCTGGCCACTCTGTTTGGCCTTGTTTATTCCTCAAACTGGAATACATTATAAACCCCGGTTCTGTTCTGTTCTTTCTGGTCAGACTGTGTTAAAATAAAGCTCAGATTGAAGCCTAACCTGAGTCACAGAGCTGCAGACAGAGCAGTTCCTACAGTTAGCCTCACACCCACAGGGAATATTGATGACCTCAGCTGCAAACGATCAATAAATTCCAGACAACGCAATAACATGTCCATGGATTGAACAGAAAAGTCACATAATGAACCTTTACACCGTTCTTGTAAAGGTCCGTCATTGGCTTGTTTCCATGGATACGTCACCGCTCTGCTTAAAATGTTCCACAGTGTGACATTAAACACCTCTGCTTTACATTTATTCAGTTACACGTGGGTTTAGAGCTCAAAAATACCTCGAAAAACAGACATTTTCTCCACAGATCTGACCTGGGGCTTGGTCTGGTTTGGTCTCCGTGGAGATAGAAAGGTTTAATGCCACACTGAGGAACATTACAGAAAAAGCGATAACCATAAACTCCACGGAGAAAAGCATCTGACGGACCCTCTCGACCAGAAAAGTGACACAATGCAGCTTTAACGTTAAGAGGGAGCAGTGATTCTGGGCACAGAATGAGTAAACACACTGTGCCCTCTGGTGGTGGGCATGAGCACTGCAGGGCCTGGATATCAGCTAACAAGTACAACAAGAACAATAAATAATAATAATAATAATAATAATAATAATAATAATAATAATAATAATAATAATAATAATAATAATAAATGGCAATAACAAAAACAAAATGAAAATATTTGATAAACTATGACTGAACCTTCTCTGTATTTCTTGAGCCAGAATTTGACCTCATAAGAGCAAAAAATAACATGGGACATGTAGAAAACATGTGCTTTATTTCAATTAAAAATGAATAAAATGTCCGTCTTTCAAGTTCCACAGTATTTAGCTGTTTATTGAAATGACTCTTAAAACACAGAAAATGTAATTAATAAAATACAGCTTTTTAAAAAATACTAGTACATTTACTATTTTAAAGCACTGAAAGTTCTGTTCTCCTTCAGGTTCTTTCGTTGACTGTTTTGTGGCAAAGTGACGGCTGATATTATATTCTTTAAAAACCGCTACAGTCTCTTGGCATATCAGGCATACAGCAGCTGATAAGTATTCGGTGAAAAAATATTTACTTGTCCACTCCTTATTAAACACTCGACATTCTCTGTCCACTTTTCTTTTCTTAGCTCCGCTCATCTTTACAGGAGGCCGAGGGGTCAAAGAGTAAAGCACAAACGGCAAAACGCCGCACCTCAACAAAGGTCAATGTGTGTAGTGCGCCAGCTATTGGAAAACGCCAGAATTGCAGGGAAATTAAAACATTAAAACATGAACAAGGTTTATTAATACGAGGGCCATTTAAAAAGTTTTAAGACAAATGCCATAAATTCAAAATGAGTCGAACTAGTTCAATAAAACGACCTTGAATCGTACCACTGATGACTTATAAACACATTTGACAAGTTTCAGCATTCTAGTTTTGTTATTCAAAGAGTTACGTTACATATTGCACTTTTTTGACCCTCCAAAATGAGACAATCTGAAGTCCGAGCAAACATTAAATTTCTCACAAAACTTCAGTGGAAACCTAAAGAAATTATTGAAGCTTTGCACAATGTTTATGGATGTTTTTTTTTCCTATTTCCAAAGTTGAAGGAACATTTAAAAGGAACAGGATTTCAGTCCATACTTGAAGCGAAGAGGGAGGTTGTGACCTGGTTGACTAGACAAGCTCCAGAATTCTATCAAGAAGGAATTTTTCGGTGGAAACATCGCTTGCCGAAGTTTATCGACTTAGGTTTCTACATGTTATGTAGAAAAATAATTTAGCTACTTTCAAAAATAAAGTTGTTTTTTTAATTTGTCTTAGAACTTTTTGAATGACCCTCGTATAATCTCTTCAGGTTTGGCGGGCCGGATTAAAAAGCTTAACATATGGCCCCCAGGCCGTAGTTTAACCATGCCTGGTTTAGACCCACAGCGCAGCAGCAAGTCCTACCTCGTTATAATCCACTCCACCTTTTCTTTATCACCCATTTATTTGACCCTGGTTCATTTGACCCGACTCCAACCCTGCATTTTTAAGTTTTTTGTTTTCCTGGAGTCCATTTTGTCCATCTCCACCCCGTCGGCGTATCGTCGGCGTACGGTCTGTGGTGCCGGTGAACGGGTTGTGTTGTTGTGTATTAACCGTGTGGACTGTCCCGCTCAGAGCCAGTCCAGTCACAACATGCAGAAACACAAGTCGTCGTCCTCCTTCACGCCCTTCATCGACCCCAGGCTGCTGCAGGTGTCGCCCTCTACTGGCAGCGCTCTCAATAACGTCGGTACGTCTCGTGTTTTTGGTTCTTCTGGTGATTTTCAGATGTTGTTATCGTGTAGCTCCCTCCTCAAAAACACACCTGGAGTCGTGTTTGTTTCATTCTCATGTTTGAGGAACTCTTTATTATTCGTCTGTAACATCTCCAAAGCTCCAAACGCTCTGTTCCACCTCGTGATGTCGTCAGGTGAACAGTGAACTTTTACCTTTAGTTCAGTCGAGATCGGCGACTCCAGGACTGAAAAGATCCTAAACCAGGACTAAACTAGGGCTAAACCAGGACTAAACCAGGACTAAACCAGGACTAAACAAGGTCTAAACCAGGACTAAACCAGGTCTATTCAGACTTTAGTTCAGTCGAGATCGGCGACTCCAGGACTGAAAAGATCCAAAACCAGGACTAAACCAGGACTAAACTAGGACTAAACTAGGACTAAACCAGGACTAAACCAGGACTAAACCAGGACTAAACCAGGACTAAACAAGGTCTAAACCAGGACTAAACCAGGACTAAACTAGGACTAAACAAGGTCTAAACCAGGACTAAACCAGGACTAAACCAGGACTAAACCAGGACTAAACAAGGTCTAAACCAGGACTAAACCAGGACTAAACCAGGACTAAACCAGGACTAAACAAGGTCTAAACCAGGACTAAACCAGGGCTAAACCAGGACTAAACCAGGACTAAACTAGGACTAAACAAGGTCTAAACCAGGATTAAACCAGGATTAAATCAGGACTAAACCAGGACTAAACCAGGGCTAAACCAGGACTAAACCAGGACTAAACCAGGACTAAACCAGGTCTATTCAGACTTTAGTTCAGTCGAGATCGGTGACTCCAGGACTGAAATGATCCAAATGATTCTAGTGAAGGTGTGTGGAGTTTAAAAACACAGTGGAGCACTTCCTGTATCACCACATGATGACATCACCAGGTGGAACAGAGTATTTTGTTTCTGTTTGAGGGAAGAACTCGTGCTAAATCTGCCCAAATATAAACAAAACTATAAATATAAACAACTCCAGGTGTTTGGCGAGGAAACCACATTAGATCAGAGCCTTCGCCTGGGCCCGTTAATGCCACACTGCGGAGCATTCTGGGCAAAGCTTTGTTGTCTCCATGGAAACTGGCATGAGAACACTCACCAGAAAAGTGACTAAATGATTTTAGTGATTTCAGTCCTGTGCTTGTATTATTATTTACATTATTTCATTTTTGGACATTTGATTTCCTGTGTTGCATGATTCTAATTTTGCCCGTTTGACTCCCTCCTGCCTGCTGTACCCGCCATGCCCGCCCTGTGCCCGCTGTACCCGCCCTGTGCCTGCTGTACCCACCCTGTGCCCGCTGTACCCGCCCTGTGCCCGCTGTACCCGACCTGTGCCTGCTGTACCCGGCCTGTACCCGACCTGTGCCCGCTGTATCCACCCTGTGTACGCCCTGTGCCCGCTGTACCCGGCCTGTGCCCACTGTATCCGGCCTGTGCCCACTGTACCCGGCCTGTGTACGCCCTGTGCCCACTGTATCCGGCCTGTGCCCACTGTACCCGGCCTGTGTACGCCCTGTGCCCGCTGTACCTGCCCTGTGTATGCCCTGTGCCCGCTGTACCCGCCCTGTTCCCGCCCTGTGCCCCTCTTAAGCCCTTCCCTTTGACGTCCTAGGCTACGCGAACGCCAACGACGTTCGGCTGGCGGAGGCGCTGCGGGCGGACGCGTCGCGCAAAGGCTCCGTGGTCAACGTGAACCCGGTGAACACGCGCCCCCAAAGCGACACCCCCGAAATCAGGAAGTACAAGAAGAGGTTCAACTCGGAGATCCTGTGCGCGGCGCTGTGGGGTGAGGCCAACGACGCGAAAACACAAACACGACACGACGAGGTTTAGACGAGCCGTACGCACGACTCTGACGGCGTTAAAACAGAACGACACTCTGACCTATGACTCCAGAGCGCCACCTGCAGGCAGAGACGCGTCCACATTCTGAACCTCCAGAATTCCCTCCCTGAGCTGCAGCTGAACCAAAGACGTTCATTTTCTGTGAACTTACAGACTTTAGCTTCTTGGGGTGTTTTTTAGAGATGATGCAGTAAAGTGTGTTTCGCTTTTGGGGTTCGGGAACCTCAGGAAGACTCACCAGAACACAAACAGACAAAGCAGAGCGGGAAAACCTAAAACCCGCCAAATCAGACGAGTGTAAAAGAAATAACCACATTCTGGATCGGGGCGGGGCTCAGGTCGATGGATCGAAACAAGTTCAAACGCCGAAACCATCGGAAACGCCGAAAGAATCGACCGAGATGATGGGAGGCGTGGTCAGTCTGAGCGACCGGCCAGGTCCATTGGGCTGACCACGCCCACAGGAAGTAACACCTGACACGCCCACAGGAAGTAACATCTGACCACGCCCATAGGAAGTAACATCTGACCACGCATACAGTAAGTGACAACACCTGACCACGCCCACAGGCAGTGACAACACCTGACCACGCCCACAGGAAGTAACATCTGACTACGCCCATAGGAAGTAACATCTGACCACGCCCATAGGAAGTAACATCTGACCACGCATACAGTAAGTGACAACACCTGACCACGCCCACAGGCAGTGACAACACCTGACCACGCCCACAGGAAGTAACATCTGACCACGCCCATAGGAAGTAACACCTGAACACGCCCACAGGAAGTAACACCTGACCACGCCCATAGGAAGTAACATCTGACCACGCATACAGTAAGTGACAACACCTGACCACGCATACAGTAAGTGACAACACCTGACCACGCCCACAGGCAGTGACAACACCTGACCACACCCACAGGAAGTGACAACAACTGACCACGCCCACAGGAAGTAACAACACCTGACCACGCCCACAGGAGGTAACAACACCTGACCACGCCCACAGGAGGTAACAACACCTGACCACGCCCACAGGAAGTAACAACACCTGACCATGCCCACAGGAAGTAACAACACCTGACCACGCCCACAGGAAGCAACACCTGACCACGCCCACAGGAAGTAACAACAGCTGATATACGACACGTCACCACCAACACTGGGGACAGTTCTGAGGATGAAGTGTGCAGAATCCATCAGTCCAGGTAGAACCAAAGGCAAAAGGAGAAATTCAGTTTATCAGCTGGCCAAAAGTTTATTTGGTGGAATCTGTTTCGCGGCTCATCCAAGCTGCTTCTTCAGTTCTGACGGCTCATCTGAAGAAGCAGCTTGGATGCGCCGAGGAACGGATTTGACCAAATAAACTTTTGTCCAGTCGACAAACTGAATTTCTCCTGTTGCTTCTGTAGATGAACGCAGCAGCAGCCGAAACATGTCGACAAGGAAAAAACACTTTACTGTGTCGTCTTTAAAAAGAAGCCTCAAAGTTGATGAGCTCAGGTGCAGGTCTGGGGGTTTATGTCGTCCCCGTTCAGATCAGAGACGTTTTAGGTTTAAACTCACTGGATTTCAGATTTGAACCAGCGACCCACACGAGAGAATCATGTGACGCTCATTCTGCGTTCTGATTGGAGAACCGTCTGGAACCAAAACACCAAATTATTACATAAACGTGTTCAGTTCAAATACAGAATTCTCTTCTGCTGTAAAGTTCTCCCATCACCCTCAGAAAATGAGTCAGTTAATAAAAACAAAACACCTCGACACAATCTAATCTAATCAATACACCTCTAATCAATACGCCTAATCAATACTTTCACTCTGTTTACTGGCTGCTGTTATATGCCACATTTAAGGACTTTTCTATTTAGACACAACAAGATTTTGTTTTAAATTGCCCTATTTTTTTTCTAAACACGACTGTACACAAGAGTGAGAAGTCCTCACGTTGGGACATTTACCCACAGAGTTGGCACATCGTCTCGAGGAAATGTGAAAGAGGAAGAACCATGAAACACGAAACCAGCCAAACATGAAACCTCCGAGAAGAACACGCAGTATATACACGTATACACACACACACATATATATGTGGATACGTGGATACATATATATATATATATATATATATATATATATATATATATATAGGTCATAGGTCATAGTCTGCTTTATTGTCGAAAACAATCATGTACATGTACATAGAGTGAATTCGAAATTTAGTTTCCCCACTAACCAGGCAGGACAGTATAGAGTGGCTAGGGGAGGGGCCGCTGCGCTTGCGCGCGCCGCCGACTGGGAGATGCAGAGCAGAAAAGATGCAATACAATCAATCAGTGACAATTTTACAACATGTAATGACAGAAAAACAATTGGAAATATAACATGTGGTGATCTTTTTCGTTTGTAACAGAAGGAAGGGTGTGGGGGATCAGATTGGAAATCAATGAAATTGATTGAACCGAGAGCAGAGATCAGACCTTAACTAAAGACAGGGAACATTTTCTACTCATTCATTTCTAGTGTCAGTGTCAGTGATAGTGGGTGCCATGTTTATGTAGAGTCCAGATAACAAACCACATTCTGTGGCCTTGGAAGTGTTCATGCAGGGAGGCGAAGTCAAAACACAGATAACTATTGGAGCCACTGATTTTCACAGGGAGACATAATTATCCAGAGGGATTCATTAATTTAGCATT
The DNA here is from genome assembly GCA_036785185.1 of Paratrypauchen microcephalus. Lineage (NCBI taxonomy): Eukaryota > Metazoa > Chordata > Actinopteri > Gobiiformes > Gobiidae > Paratrypauchen > Paratrypauchen microcephalus. Next base: position 1,729,616 of record JAVJIX010000101.1, read on the forward strand.
GATGAAATACATTTTTAGAGACCCAGGTAAACAATTTAGATACATACACACATAGTGTATATATATATATATATATACACAGACACACATATACACACATGCGCACACTGCTGTCCTCCAGCAGGGGGCAGCAGAATCACACTTCTGATCACTGATCAGAAAACTTGAACACTTCACAGACTCGGGTTTACAGAAGTCTGCGGCTCTGAGGCCTGTGGATTTTCTCTGATCAATGAAACATAAAATCTAAACGTTTTCAGAACCAGAACTCTGACCGGACCACCACACAAATACTGCAGTACTGCAAATACTGCAGTACTGCAGTATCTGCAGGGTTCTGTAAAGAAATACTTCTGAAGTACTCCTGAGTACACCACAGTAAACATACTCTACAGTAAAATCTGTCAACATGGCTCAAATTATTCTCTATTATCTGCTCCTCCCTCCTCCTCTGCTCCTCACACCTCCTTACACCTCCTCTGCTCCTCCCTCCTCCTCTGCTCCTCCCTCCTCCTCCTCCCTCCTCTGCTCCTCCCTCCTCGTCCCTCCTCTGCTCCTCCTCCTCTGCTCCTCTGCTCCTCCTCCCTCCTCTGCTCCTCCTCTGCTACTCCTCTGCTCCTCTCTCAGGGGTGAACCTCCTGGTGGGCACAGAGAGCGGTCTGATGCTGCTGGACCGCAGTGGACAGGGGAAAGTTTATCCTCTGATCAATCGCCGCCGCTTCCAACAGATGGACGTGTTAGAGGGACTCAACGTGCTCGTCACTATATCAGGTATCAATACTACCGATACTTATGATCATTGTGATCATTCTTCTTCTTCCAGCGGTCGTGAGGGTTACAGTGTCACAGGTGGAAGCCTCAGGGCTCTCCACACTCTGGGGTGCTGACGTACGGTGGTCCCTCGTGGTATGGCGGTTCACTTTTCACGGCCTCACTGTTTCGCACATTTTTTTTATTCCAATTTTTTTATAGTGTATCAACACTATAAAAAACGATTGTGTTCTGCGTCCTGATCAGGGACGGACTGGGCGGTCTGGCATTTGGGCACACGCCAGACGGGCCGAGACTCCTGGGGCCGCGAGACCAAGGCCGGCCGTGTCCGGACCGTATTTCTTCTTGGGACCGCGTCCTCGGCTAACGACACAGTCCGAGCCGCGAAGCGAACACGCACATCGTAAACACAAACTTCGATATGAACGTAAGAGCCTCTTCCTGATCCAGTGACTCTTGTCTCCGCCCCTCGCGCTTCCAGCCGGACTCCCGGACTTATGTTCGATCGCAGTGTGACTCTGAAGTGCTGTATGTATACAAGTTTTCTCCCCGACAAAACCCACAATGTCGACAAAACGTTCTCAAATATAATCGAAGGTGGCATGTCTGTTTATAAGAATCTTCTCACCCAAAAGAACAAAAGAGCGCACTCGGTAAAAGAACCTGCACCGAGGTTCAGTTTTTCCTCATTAACCATTTATGTTGTAATCATTTCATTGTTGTGCTGATCGTTTATGTTTCAGATTGTAAACAGCCGCCCGCTCTGCCTGATCAATATCTTCCCGATATCTAAACTCGTGCTCTGTCCACGCTGGATTCTTTGTCACGATAAACACGTGTGTTTAGAACGTAGACGTGTGTGCGCTTCATGACGGTTTCCTCCAGGCAGGACCTGAACACCGTCCCCGAAACAAAATACTGCAGTATGTGAAGTATTTATACTGCAGTATCAGTATGTGAAGTATTTGTACTGCAGTATCAGAGTCTGAAGTATTTGTACTGCAGTATCAGTATGTGAAGTATTTGTACTGCAGTATCAGTATGTGAAGTATTTGTACTGCAGTATCAGAGTCTGAAGTATTTGTACTGCAGTATCAGAGTCTGAAGTATTTGTACTGCAGTATCAGTATGTGAAGTATTTGTACTGCAGTATCAGAGTCTGTCGGGTTTGTGTTCAGGCTCGTTTCTTAACACGTCGTGTGTTGCCGTGGTGACGTGGCTGTGGAATTTATGGAACATTTTCCATGACACATTTTACACAGATGACCTCACACACACACACACACACACACACACACACACACACACATATACACACACACACATATACACACATGTCACACACACACATACGTCACACACACACATACACACACACACACACGTCACACACACACATACACACACACATACACACACACCATGTCTCCGGTGTCACCACATCCTCCGCCGCTGTGGCCGTTGTGACACTCTGTGGGGGGGGGATTGCAGATTGCAGATTTGAAGTGCCATAATTTCTTCCAAAACAAAATCTACAAACTAAATTTATGTAAAAACTGCTTCACTTTTTGAGGAGTGATTAAAAATCTGATTAAAGGTCCCATGGCATGAAATTTTCACTTTCTGAGGTTTTTGAACTTTAATGTGAGCTCCTCTACCCTGTTTACCCCCCCCCCCCCCCCCCCCCCCCATGGCTAAAAGTTGTGAAATGTCTAAACTGAGCATTTGCGGTCCTTTTCTGCGTTACACAAAACCAGTGTTGAAACGGGCGAGTTCGGACAAGGCACCTTTTTGACGTCAGATCGGCAAATGTAGCTCCAGCCCCTCCCTCTGTCTCCGCTCAGCGTCCCTGTATATCCCGCCCAGAGAGTTTGGACTGTGAATGCGCTACAATGCGAAATGCGTTTTTTTATTTGCCTGGAGGCACGTCCGAGTGTTTCTAGGCTCGCAAGTCCCTTATCCGACCCTCTGGACCTCTGAAATACCAGTGGTTTAATTTTATTTTCTGTGTAAATATGCTTTTTTTCATTGCAAAGTCTCCCATCTGTCTTCCTGTGTTAAACACAGAAGCGAGCAGACAGCGGTGCAGAGCTGCGCTTCCTGCGGGGGAAACCCGCCCCCCCCGCTCCTTAACCAATCTCTCTGTCCTTCTCATTTGCATTGAAGCAGCAACACTCAGAATAAAGCATTTTAGACACATATCTAGCCTCATGAAGACGGGGGCCGGGGGTCAGGGGCCACATATTCTATTTTCGAGGCTACATTTTTACACTAACATGTTGTACTCATAATACGAGTAAACGAGGATTCTACAGAATATTCTTGTATATTCTTGTACACTCTGTCAGCGCTGTAGGCAGCAGTGCATTATGGGAACTGCAGTTCAAACTGTCTTGCGCGCTTCAGCAGTGGGCCGCTGTCTCAGGGGCCACATTCAGGGGCCCTGGTGTGGAGTATAAACGTGTCGGAGTGGTGTTTTCAGGGAAGAAGAATAAACTCCGGGTGTACTACCTGTCGTGGCTGAGGAACAAGATCCTCCATAACGACCCGGAGGTGGAGAAGAAGCAGGGCTGGACCACCGTGGGCGACCTGGAGGGCTGCGTCCACTACAAAGTCGGTGAGTCCGAGAACGTCAACGCACAGCTGAGGAGGCGGGGTCAGGAGGAGGGAGGCGGGGTCAGGAGGGTGGGCGGGGCCTGGAGGGTGGGAGGGGCCTGGAGGAGGGGCCAGGTCAGGAGGGGTTAGGGGGGCGGGGCCTGGAGGAGGGGCGGGGTCAGGAGGAGGGGCGGGGCCTGGAGGTATAAGGAACATGGTGATTGGTCTAAAAGGTGTCCACACTTCAGACTCCGCCCCTGCAGGTGTTTCTGGGCAGATGTGTGTGATGTCACATAGTACAGCACACACTCAAAAGGATCAATCAATCAATCAATCAAACTTGATTTATAAAGCGCTTTTCATTAAAAAAATGTAACACAAAGTGCCTATTTTGTTTAGTCTCAATTTAAATAAAAATAAATTCATGTTTTTTTATTCTGTTCACAAAACAATATTCAGATCATATTTTTTATTAATAAATATTTATTGATTATTTGTTTCTATTGTTTTAAATCTTTTATAACTGTGTAATTGTTAAAAGTTTTCTTCTTCTACACACAGTCTCCTCTTATGTAAACGACCTGGAGCCTGAGCGCACAGATCAGATCTGTGGAGGGCGTTCCTCCAAACGTTTGGAAAATTCTCCAAATTAAACAAACTTTGTTGTGTGAAATCTTCCTCGTGTTTGGAGCTTCTCCTTTTGTCCTCGGCTCTTCCTTTGCCTGTTACACAACGTTTCCCAAACTCTGATTCAGCAAAACTCGACTCTTGCAAAAACTCAAGCTCCCGGCAGAATGTCCCCAAAAAGCCCACGGGCCTGTTTTTGTGTGGAGGGAACAGAACGTTAAACTGGAGCGTGGACAGTCCCGTGTTGAGAAAGACGCCCGTGTCCTTTGTCCCCATGTCCACACACCCCCGTGTCCCTGTCATGGACATTTGTGTGGACTCATGTTGTGAGGAAACATCACAGAAAGTTTGTGTCAAAACATCTTCTGTCCACACAGACCTCTGTCCACACAGAGACTTCTGTCCACACAGACTTCTGTCCACACAGACTTCTGTCCACGCACAGTCCCATGTCCACACAGAGACTTCTGTCCACACAGACCTCTGTCCACACAGACCTCTGTCCACACAGACTTCTGTCTACACAGACTTCTGTCCACGCACAGTCCCATGTCCACACAGAGACTTCTGTCCACACACAGACTTCTGTCCACACACATACTTCTGTCCACACAGAGACTTCTGTCCACACAGACCTCTGTCCACACAGAGACTTCTGTCCACACAGAGACTTCTGTCCACACAGAGACTTCTGTCCACAGAGACTTCTGTCCACACACAGACTTCTGTCCACACAGAGACTCCCTGGAGCTTCCTGTTGGAGATGCCTCTGTTCTCGTAGAAGCTCTGCTCATTTACAGGCAGAATGGGGTGAGGTGTGCCAGTCTGTGGGTTTCCCAGTGCCCGTCTACAGATCCTACAGATCCTACAGAAGGATGGAGCCTGGGGCCACGCAGAACCATCGGGCCCATTCTGTACAGCACACACAGGACCTCTAAAAGTAAAACAAAAACAATGAAATAATAAAAAGGGAACATGACAAAAGCTCTCAAAAACCCTCTGGCCCAAACTGCCCTCAGAACACTCCACCTGCAGGGGGAGTGCCCTCAGAACACTCCACCTGCAGGGGGAGTGCCCTCAGAAGACTCCACCTGCAGGGGGAGTGCCCTCAGAAGACTCCACCTGCAGGGGGAGTGCCCTCAGAACACTCCACCTGCAGGGGGAGTGCCCTCAGAAGAGTCCACCTGCAGGGGGAGTGCCCTCAGAACACTCCACCTGCAGGGGGAGTGCCCTCAGAAGAGTCCACCTGCAGGGGGAGTGCCCTCAGAACACTCCACCTGCAGGGGGAGTGCCCTCAGAAGAGTCCACCTGCAGGGGGAGTGCCCTCAGAACACTCCACCTGCAGGGGGAGTGCCCTCAGAAGAGTCCACCTGCAGGGGGAGTGCCCTCAGAACACTCCACCTGCAGGGGGAGTGCCCTCAGAACACTCCACCTGCAGGGGGAGTGCCCTCAGAACACTCCACCTGCAGGGGGAGTGCCAGCAGAAACGACTGTTTAAATGTGCAGGGTTACAGAGTGAACAGTGTGAGCTCTTGTGCACTTTCTGGATCTGAAGTCGTGTTTTGTGTTCCACAGTTAAGTACGAGAGGATCAAGTTCCTGGTTCTGGCTCTGAAGAACTCCGTGGAGGTGTACGCCTGGGCCCCCAAGCCCTACCACAAGTTCATGGCCTTCAAGGTGAGCGAACAGAAGTTAACATCCCAGACTGTAAACATAAATAAACATAGATAACCAAGTCTGCGTCCCATTCCTCTGTCTTACCCCTTCCCCTTTATCTACGTCTTTGTGTTGCCCCTTGATACCGAGCTGAGAGGGCTCGGGGTACAAATGTTCCCCTAAGAAATGGGACGCCACTCGATTACCGTTTGTGTCATCGTCCCTCGCCATGTCAAGGATTATCGGGTACCTAAAAAACGAGCTCGTTTATACATGAAAGTTCAATGAAAACACGCATCTTCAATGAAAACAATAACGTTGACTAAACAGACACCGCAACAGCAGTTGTTTAAAGTGTTTGGTTGTCGTTTGGAGGTTGTTTAAAGGTCCCATGGCATGAAATTTTCACTTTCTGAGGTTTTTGAACGTTAATGTGAGCTCCCCTACCCTGTTTAGGGCCCCCCCTCCCCATGGTTAAAGTTGTGAAATGTCTAAACTGAGCATTTGCGATCCTTTTCTGCGTTAGAAAAAATCAGAGCTCAAACTGGCGATTTTGAACAAGGAAACTTATTGACGTCAGCTCGAAAAAAGAAATGCAAATGCAGTTCCACCCCCGTCTGTCTGTACGCAGCGTCTCTGTAAATCACGCCCAGAGAGTTTGGACTGCGGAGGAGCTACGCAATGCGAAATGTGTTTTTTTTATTTGCCTGGAGGAACTTGCGAGTGTTTCTAGGCTCGGAAGTCCTTTATCTGAGCCTGTGGATATCTGAAACAGCAGTGGTTTAATTTTATTTTCTGTGGAAATGTGTTTATTTTTCAATGGAATGCTTCTCATCTCTCCCTCCGCGCAAAAACACGGAAGTGGGTCAGAGCGCACAGGGCACAGCTGAAAAGGAAAGAGTGGAGAGTTTGGCCACGCCCCCACCCGCTACTATAGGCCATCTCTGTCCTCCTCATTTGCATTCAAGCAACAACGCCCATAATCAGACCCCCCAGGATTTCGCGGGCATTTTTTGTGATTGTTGCGGGTTAAAATGCCTGAATTTGCGTGAGCTTTTTCAAAAAGTTGCGATGAAAGTTGCGGTGCTTTTAAGGTTTTTGTTGCGATTTTGTTGCGGGAGGAAGTGAAAGTTGCGATAAATAGTTGTGATTTTCCCTTTTTGTAATTAAAATTGAGTAATATTTTACTGACAAAGAATAATACAAAGACACAGAGATCACAGATATGGTCCTAAAACAACCTTACCAACATCGAAAATAAATTACTACTAGGAGGGGAACTGTTTTGCCCGGTCTTTTGCTGTTATTTTTGTGGGCAAATGGTGCCACAGACATGTTTCTTTGCCATTAGAAGCCATGTCCCAATTCCCAGAGTGCACAGTTCGGAGCGTGGTTTGAAGGGCATGCGCGTCATTTCTTTTTTGTCCCATGCGCAGTTAACACGCGGTCCAAAGACCGCAGTCGTTTCCATGGAAATCGGGGCGTGGACCAAGCGCGTGAAAAAGCACGCTTCGCGCAGCATGCACCGCGCGCTACTTCTTCTACGGGAGAGAATGGAGTCGGCGGCTGCTTCCCGTAGTTGCGAGACCTGTCGCATTTCGCAGACGGCCATGCGGTCTGTGGACTGCACTCAGGGCTGAGCAAGTGTGCACCGCCTTGACTGCAGTCTGAGCCCCCTTCAAACCACGCTCCGAACTGGGGACACGGCCGCAGTTTCGTTTCGTCACACGGAAGTAAGGCAGAAGGAAGTTGGTCGACGTGAGTTCAATACGTCGCCGATGACTGGTCAAAATTTGTAAAAAATTGTGGGAAAGTTGCGGTGATTGGTCAAAATTGCAACACCGCCCTGAATTCACGGGGATTGGCTGAAGTTGCGTTGAAGTTGCAAATCGCAACATCGCGAATTCCTGGAGGGTCTGCATAACATTTATGACTCTTTCTCATCTTATCTCTGTTTCTCATGCACTGAGTGTTGATTTTGAAGAAGGATTCATTTACAGTATTAGGGAACCATTAAGGAGCCATATAAAAGCATCAAGAAGTACCATGTCATGGGACCTTTAAAGCGTTTGGTTGTCGTTTGGAGGTTGTTTAAAGCGTTTGGTTGAATCCTTGTCTCTGCTGCAGTTGTTTGGAAGTTGTTTAAAGCGTTTGGTTGTCGTTTGGAGGTTGTTTAAAGCGTTTGGTTGAATCCTTGTCTCTGCTGCAGTCGTTTGGAGACCTGGTGCACAAGCCTCTGCTGGTGGACCTCACAGTGGAGGAGGGTCAGCGGTTAAAGGTCATCTACGGGTCCAGCTCTGGCTTCCATGCTGTGGACGTGGACTCGGGCGCCGTGTATGACATCTACCTTCCCACCCACGTGAGGACCTGCACACACAAGCCTGCGTACTGATTTGTGATTGTTTTCCCTAAATAATTTACTCCAAACTTCGTTCAGATACAAACCCACATCCAGTCTCACGCCATCATCATCCTCCCGAACACCGACGGCATCGAACTGCTCGTCTGCTACGAGGACGAGGGCGTCTACGTGAACACCTACGGACGCATCACCAAAGACGTGGTCCTGCAGTGGGGCGAGATGCCCACCTCTGTCGGTATGAGTACTACTAATACTACTACAAATACTACTACAAATACTACTACAAATAGTTCTACAAATACTACTACAAATACTACTGTAACTCCTGCGGTGGACAGATGTTCTTCTACTCGTCTGTGGACCTACAGCTCAACGGGCACATTTTTTCTCAAAATACTGATGTTCTGCACGTCCTCCTCTCCTCCTCCTCTGCTCCTCCTCCTCCTCCTCCTGTCTCCTCCTCCTGTCTCCTCCTCCTGTCTCCTCCTGTCTCCTCCTGTGCTCCTCCTGTCTCCAGCGTACATCCGGTCGAACCAGATCATGGGTTGGGGGGAGAAGGCGATAGAGATCCGCTCTGTGGAGACGGGACATCTGGACGGAGTGTTCATGCACAAGAGAGCCCAGAGACTCAAGTTCCTCTGCGAGAGGAACGACAAGGTGAGACCGGCTTTAGACCCAGTTTAGTCCTGGTTTAGACCTGGTTTAGTCCTGGTTTAGTCCTGGTTTAGACCTGGTTTAGACCTGGTTTAGACCGGGTTTAGACCTGGTTTAGACCTGGTTTAGTCCTGGGGGGTATTACATGAACGCGGCTAAGCGTATTCGACAGATCACTCTAGTTTTAGTGATAGTTCGGTTCCATGACTCTCGCTAACCTTAGTCTCCGCTGAGGTACTGGGACAACATGGTTCCCCGGGCTAGTCTGGTCGCGGGCAGGTTATTGATCAAGTTATCGATCAGGCTAAAGATGTGGCTTAATCAGGCCGTGTCACAGAGAATACGTACCTGACGTAAACGGAGTGTCAAAAAACAGTTCCGCACACCTCCCGCATGACTATCTGTGTTGTCCGAAAACAATATCAGGAAAAAAATAAATTACCTTACGTTCTTGGTCAGTTTTGACACATTTCCAGTAATTTAAAAATATGCTTTTGAACCACTGTCTTTACGACATTATCAGATAGAAGAATTCCAGAGCCGTCACAGAGAAAGACCTTGGTCAAGTGGTTAAGCACTGCGTCTTTCACATGGGCGTTCCGGGTTTGATTCCTGTTACTGATGTATTCATGCTCAAGTCAATTATGTGTTATATTTTCACAAATTTACATTTGCCACATTTGCTACATTTACATTCGCCGAAAAAGATGGCCGCTCACTGCTCCCGAAAAGGATGGGTCAAATGCAGAAGTCAAATTTCTCCCGTGTGTCACTGTGTGTCATTGTGTGTGAGACCAAATAAAGACTTAATCTTAATCTAAAAACATTACACAAATGTGAATGAATTTAACCTAAAATTATTCATATCATCATAGAACTTATATCAGCTGGGCCTAACATCACTCTCACTTGACGACATTGACACTTTATATTTTATGTGACATCTCTATCAAAGAATACAGTTAAAGGTAAACTTTTACTTTTAAAACAAAATGTAGCCAAATAACAGGCACACTCCATGATGCAACATTTCAATGATTCAACAAATTTGCTTCAGAGATGCTGTGCAAGCCTCTTTAATGAAATCCTATTTATCAATTTCCATCAATAGGCATAAAACAATAAAAGACATTAGGTATGACATTCTGGTGTGAGGCCACTGCTGGAGGACTGCTGAGGGTCAGGCAAGGCACTGCTGGAGGACTGCTGAGGGTCAGGCAAGGCACTGCTGGAGGACTGCTGAGGAGGGTCCAAGTGTACGCCATCTTCAGTAACTAGAACACAAGCATACTATTAAAATACACAAATGCTTGGATCACAGCTGAGGCAAGCATTAGCCTAGAGAATACCTTGAATACACTCTTCACGAGAACTTGCAGGAAGGATCTTTGATGAGGTCCCTCCTTCAATTACCTCCACCAGTGGGTGACCCCGGTTTAGGGCCAGTGCCAGCTCCTCTACAGGTGAAAGGTTTTGAGGGGGGCTCCCACCTCCTGTGGCTTGGTAGCTACTGTTCATTTTAAATTAAATTAAGGTACCATTTCAACAGTATTACTAATTTCACTGAATAATAATATTAATATTAGCCTTCTTACCACTCTGCAAAATGTTTTTATGCTTTGTCTTTACCTGTAAAACAGTCCTCTTCACATTATTCCTGCTCAAAGACAAGATAACAAAATTTAACGTATTAGTTGGAGCAAATACTTTTACACAGCAAAAATAAATTACAACTGACAAGACTGCTCTAGAAATATATAATTATGACATCAACTGTTCTCCCTGAGAATCGAACTCGCGTCTCCCACGTGACAAACCGTAACATATCCTCTCCCCCACAGACTTGTCTTAACACTGATGGTGAAAACATACTTTAAAAACTCAACATTCAGCACTGTTATAGGACTTAACTTACGTATTTAAGCACTCGGCGATCTTCTGCCACGCCATGTCTCTCGCCTTGGTTATTGCAAATGTGTTGTAGAGTTCCAAAAGCAACTTCTGTTCTGATGCGCTGAAATAATCGGCCCGAATCTTCGACATGATGGCATTTTCGACAGTCGCTTGTTCTGGACTTCTTACCTTCCCCGTGCACGTGTCTAGGCCAGGACAGGATAGGCGCGGCTGAAGTTAGCGCCGCTGAGGCGCAGCTGAAATGTGTTAGTGGAACGACTTCAGGCTTTAGTCTAAGGTGACGCTTCTTCAGGCGAGGACCACTTAGGCGCCGCTGTGTTTAGCGACGTTCGTGGAATACCCCCTGGTTTAGTCCTTGATCAGAGGGAAAAGGGAAAACTATCAACAAACACTGTCAACAAAACTCTTCCTCCTCTCCTCCTCCTCCTCGTCCTCCTCCTCTCTCCTCCTCTCCTCCTCCTCTCCTCTTCTCTTCCTCCTCCTCCTCCTTCTCTCCTCCTCTCCTCTTCTCTTCCTCCTCCTCCTCCTTCTCTTCTCTCTCCTCCTCTCTCCTCCTCCTCCTCCCCTCGTCCTCCTCTCCTCCTCTGTCCTCCTCCTCCTCCCCTCCTCCTCTCCTCCTCAGGTGTTCTTCGCGTCCGTTCGTTCGGGCGGTTCCAGTCAGGTGTACTTCATGACGTTGGGGCGGAGTAACCTCCTGAGCTGGTAGACTCCGCCCCCTCCCTCTGCTGTGACGACACTGGATCTGACCGCCGCCGAGCCCCGCCCCCTCCCGGCCCGTGGGCCAATCACAGAGCGGACCCCTCCCCCTTTTTGGGTGTTGCGACAAACTTCTGCTACGACTACTGAGAGCCCGCCCCTCCCGCGCTCGGCCAATGCGCTGTGTGGGCGGGGCCGGTGGGCGGGGCCTGCGGTGGCGTGTAAATGTCCTTCTGTTTGTGACGCTGTAAAAAAAACACATTTCTACAAGACGTAAAATCACTCCAAATATTCATCTGGATTTGAACAAATATGGATTTAATTTTCACACCTGGTTTAGACCTGGTTTAGTCCTGGTTTAGTCCTGGTTTAGTCCTGGTTTAGTCCTGGTTTAGACCTGGTTTAGTCCTGGTTTAGTCCTGGTTTAGTCCTGGTTCAGTCCTGGTTTAGACCTGGTTTAGACCTGGTTTAGTCCTGGTTTAGACCTGGTTTAGTCCTGGTTCAGTCCTGGTTTAGACCTGGTTTAGACCAGGTTTAGTCCTGGTTCAGTCCTGGTTTAGACCTGGTTTAGACCTGGTTTAGACCTGGTTTAGTCCTGGTTTAGACCTGGTTCAGTCCTGGTTTAGACCTGGTTTAGTCCTGGTTTAGTCCTGGTTCAGTCCTGGTTTAGACCTGGTTTAGACCTGGTTTAGACCTGGTTTAGTCCTGGTTCAGTCCTGGTTTAGACCTGGTTTAGACCTGGTTTACATTATAACTTTAAATTCACAAGAGTCAGTTTTGTGTCATGTTTTTATAATAAATAATAAAACATTGTATTTTAATTTTTTGGACATAAATGTGAGTGAAATCCAGACGAACACTTGAAATCGTTTTAATCGTTTGTAGACGTTTTTGCAGCGTAGAGGAACTTCGCCGATGGACGTGAGGCTTTGGTGTCTAAAATACAGATGAAGGAAGTGGTCAGAAAAAGATTAATTTAACATAGTATTTTTTTGAATTGTTTATTATTAATATTATTATGATTATTATTATGATTATTATTAATATTATTATTATTATTATGGCTGTTCCTCGGCGGTTCGTGGCGTCTTCGGTCGTTTTCTCGCCTGGTCTGCTCTCCTGTTCAGACGTCGGACGTGTGTTTCATGTGGATGTTTAGTCCCAAATATGAATAAAAGTGTCATGTGTAAAGTGTGTGTGCTCGTCTTTCCTCTTGTGGAGTTTAAAAACACAGTGGAGCGTGTTCTGACAGAAGAACTCGTTTGTCTTTATCCCGAGGACTCTGCCCCCTGCTGGACGGTCTCGTGCTCAGAGTGAAACTGGAGGAACAGATAAGTTCTGACCTCAGATCAGCTGACCCACACTCCCACTGGACTCCTCCCTTTAGATCTCCACCTGACCCCGCCCCCTGACCCCGCCCCCTGACCTCTGCACAGGAAACACTTCCCTGACCGACAAGAGATCCTGTGGTCCCAGAATGACCCCTGCTGACCCCTCCTCTGTCCCCTGTCCTCTGACCCCTCTCCTGTCCCCTCCTCTGACCCTCCTCTGTCCCCTGTCCTCTGTCCTGTCCTCTGACCCCTCCTCTGTCCTCTCCTCTGTCCCCTCCTCTGTCCCCTGTCCCCTCCTCTGTCCTCTCCTCTGTCCCCTCCTCTGTCCTCTGACCCTCCTCTGTCCTCTGACCCTCCTCTGTCCTCTCCTCTGTCCTCTCCTCTGTCCTCTGACCCTCCTCTGTCCCCTGTCCCCTCCTCTGTCCCCTCCTCTGTCCTCTGACCCTCCTCTGTCCTCTAACCCCTCCTCTGTCCCCTGTCCCCTCCTCTGTCCTCTCCTCTGTCCCCTCCTCTGTCCTCTGACCCTCCTCTGTCCTCTGACCCTCCTCTGTCCCCTGTCCCCTCCTCTGTCCCCTGTCCCCTCCTCTGTCCTCTGCTCTGTCCTCTGACCCTCCTCTGTCCTCTAACCCCCCTCTGTCCCCTGTCCCCTCCTCTGTTCTCTCCTCTGTCCCCTCCTCTGTCCTCTCCTCTGTCCCCTCCTCTGTCCTCTGACCCTCCTCTGTCCCCTCCTCTGTCCTCTGACCCCTCCTCTGTCCTCTCCTCTGTCCTCTGTCCCCTCCTCTGTCCTCTGTCCCCTCCTCTGTCCTCTGACCCCTCCTCTGTCCTCTGACCCCTCCTCTGTCCCCTCCTCTGTCCTCTGACCCTCCTCTGTCCCCTCCTCTGTCCTCTGACCCCTCCTCTGTCCTCTCCTCTGTCCTCTGTCCCCTCCTCTGTCCTCTGTCCCCTCCTCTGTCCTCTGACCCTCCTCTGTCCCCTCCTCTGTCCTCTGACCCTCCTCTGTCCTCTCCTCTGTCCTCTGACCCTCCTCTGTCCTCTGTCCCCTCCTCTGTCCTCTGACCCTCCTCTGTCCTCTGACCCCTCCTCTGTCCTCTGACCCCTCCTCTGTCCTATGTCCTCTGCACACTCAGAGGACACTGGGCTGAGAATTGAGAAACCTGAGAATTTTCCCTGAGGTGAGACGAGTCTCCGGTGTTTAAAAACCGAGACAGACACAGACTCAGACAGAGGACAGAGGACGGGGCTGAGGGACACACAGGAGCCTTACCTGACCTTCACCTGGACCACAGCGAGGACACTTCTGGACCTTCACCTGGACCACAGCGAGGACACTTCTGGACCTTCACCTGGACCACAGCGAGGACACTTCTGGACCTTCGTTGGACGCAGTGAGTGAACCTTTTTTCTTAAACTAGATTCTGAGCTAAAGCGTCAGGAGACACTGGATCATCTCCAGGTTTGAGGAGAACGTGTCTCCATGGAGCTCATGTTCTAATGTAGGTTCCTCGTCACAAATATCTGCAGGAGCTGATAAATAATAAAGAGTTCCTCAAACATGTGAAACAAAACACAACTCCAGGTGTTTGAGGAGGAACGTCATTAGAACACGACTTAAACTTTGCAAAAGTCCAGGACCTTTAAATTGTCTTCTGATGGTTTATGCTCCAGTCATGAAGATCAAATCATACTAAAAACAATCGCTGGTTTGCGACAGCCGTGAGACAGTGTCAGGAACGTGTGTTAAATTTAAGTTGTAATTAATTGATTTTAATTTTTATCTATCTATTTATTTATTGTATTTTTCACTTTTTACTAATCTATCTCTATATTTGTATTATTTATATTATATTATTTTTATTTTTTATTAATCTATTTGTATTTTATTTTTATTTTATTGCGTTTATTATTTTATTTGTTTTTCAATTTTAGTTAATCTATTTTTTGTTTGTTTTTATTATTTTTTATTTACATTATATTTATTATTTGTGTTAAATTTAAGTTATATTTAATTTATTTTAATTTTTATCTATTTATTTATTGTATTTTTCACTTTTTATTTATTAATCTATCTCTATATTTGTATTATTTATATCATTTTTATTTTTTATTAATCTATTTGTAATTTATTTTTCTTAATTTTTATTTTTATTGCTTTTATTATTTTATTTGTTTTTCAATTTTAATTAATTCCATCTATTTTTTTGTTTGTTTTTATTATTTTTTATTTACATTGTATTTATTATTTTATTTATTTGTTTTTCTATTTTAATTCATCTCTTTTTATTCTATTTTTCTGCACTTATTTTAATTACTTTTTTGGATTGTGTTTCATATTTTAGTTGTTTTTCAATTTTAATTAGTTTATTAATTTTTTTTGTTTTGTAATTATTTTTATTTATATTGTATTTCATATTTGATTAATTTGTTTATTTTAATTAATTTATTTTTGTATTTTATTTTTGTTTGTTTTTATTGTAATTATTTTTAATTGATATTGTGTTTATATTATTGATGATCTTTATTTTCCCGAGCTCACGTTTGAGCGTCGGCGGGATAGGCCCTGTGACACATTCGAGGCCAGTGGGAAAAGACGGTGTCAGTTATTTTTAATCACGCAGCAGCAGAAGTGAAACCTCCTCAGACACTCGTGGAAATTCTGACCAAACTCAGAGCTCCAAAAATCACAAAGGAAATCCCGTTTTCTCTGAGTATTTATGACTTTTTGTATTTTTGTTGTCACGGAAATAGGAAGAGGAAGTGACTCATTATTCCACGTTTTATGTTTTGTAACACTGAGGATTTCAGCAGTTGGTTAATGTCACTTATTTATTGTTTTTATTTTTATTCTTTTTATTCTTTTGTAATTTAGAATTTCAGCATTTGGTTATTATTATTTATTGTTTTTATTTTTATTTATTCTTTTGAAATTTAGGATTTCAGCATTTGGTTATTATTAAATATCACTTATTTATTGTTTTATTTTTATTAATTTTTTTTATGTTTTTTTTTTATTATTTAGAATTTCAGCATTTGGTTAAGATTACTTATTGTTGTTATTTTTATTTATTTTTATTTTATTTTTATTTATAATTTCAGCATTTGGTTAAGATTAAATATCACTTATTTATTGTTTTTATTTTTATAAGATTACTTATTTATTTTTATTTTTTATTAATTAATCTTTTTGTATTTTATTTTTCTTACTTTTTATTTTTATTTCGTTTAATATTTTATTTGTTTTTCAATTTTAATTAATTACTCAATTTTTTTGTTTGTTTTTATTATTTTTTATTTACATTATATTTATTATTTACAAATTAATAAAATATTAAATACAATATTTGTATTTATATTGTATTTAATATTTTATTAATTTGTTTATTTTAATTAATTTATTTTTGTATTTTATTTTTGTTTGTTTTTATTGTAATTATTTGGTTAAGAGTACTTATTTATTGTTTTTATTTTTTATAAATTTTTATTATATATATATATTCTTTTTATTTAGAATTTCAACATTTCCAATCCATTTGGTTAATATTAAATATTACTTATTTATGTTTAAATTTTTATTTATTTTTTGTTATTTAAGAATTCAGCATTTGGTCAATATTACTCTTTTTTTTTTTTTTTTTACAAATAAAAAAACATTTATACAAATTCATTAAAATTATTAGCTCTGTCAGATGCCCTCCCGTGTGTCAGATTGTGTCAGATGCCCTCCCGTGTCTCACTCTCGTGTGTTGTACAGATGAAGCTGTTGCTGTTGTCTGTGGCCTTGTGCGTAAGTCGGATGCCCTGCCTGCCGGTCCCGCCCCCTCTGCCCCCCCTGCCCGTGGAAGGTGAGTCGTCAGGTGTATTTGAAAATATTTAGAAAGACTTTAATGAGGACAGCCCACAGACGGGTCCATTTCTTTCTACTGGTTTGGACCAATCAGAGCGAGAGCTGCTAGACCGAGGCGAGGCTCAGTCTGAAAAAGATCACTGAGGATTTAAAAAGTTTTAAACTTTAATCCTGGTTTAGTCCTGGTCTTATTATTGATCCATGTAAAAATGTTGAAGTAAAAAGATGACGTAGAACGGGTTCATCTGAACGTTTGAAGAGATGGTGACAGTTTTTCAATGTAAACTGACCTACCTGTACATAGAGTGAACCACCACTAACCAGGCAGGACAGTGATAGAGCGGCTAGGGGAGGGGCCACATACATGTGTGCACCGCCGACTGGGAGATGCAGAGTGGAAAAGATGCATTTACAATCAATGACAATTATTCACAACATGTAATGACAGAAAAACAATTGGAGAGGTAACATACGGTGATTTTTTCTTTGGCAACAAGAAGGAAGCGTGGGGCAGGGATCAGAAATCAGTGAAATTGATTGAAGCAGAGAGCAGACCTTTCTAAAAAGACAGGGAACAATTTACTCAATCATGTCAGTGTGAATAGTCCGAATAGTGTGTGCCATGTTTATGTAGAGTCCATGATAACAAACCACATCTGTGGCCTTGAGTGTTCATGCAGGGAGACAAAGTCAAAACACAGATAACCGTGGAGACAGATTTTCGCAGGAGACAGGGCATTAATTTACTATTGATGAAATACATTTTTAAAGACCCAGGTGAGAGCAATTTAGCTGGAGCCCTGGTTCTGCCAGACCCCCATCTTCATATCGCCATGAAGATTCATGAGAGATCTCATTAGTTCCTCTTGGCGCACAGACTGCGCTGCATTGGCTTTACACAGTTCTGTAAGCATGCCCATGATGATATCCAAACGTCGAGATGTTTCCTTCGGTTGAAATCCTTCCAAAAGGTCCTCAACCTGACCCACTTTCTGATGTAATCCTTTCACAAGATCTCACAATGGCTCGAGATTACTGCAGACAGCTTGGGGGACTCTTTACTTGCTGCCAGCTTACAAATTTTGCGATAGATCATGGACAATCCCAGGCCAATCAACAGATGTCCAGGTATTAGAAATCTGAATATGTAAATATCCTCCACATCCTCCAGGTACATTGGTGCCAAACATACGACTTGCCACGCACGATACGAGTCCCTCGCATATCCAGCAGCAAAAGTACCGTCTGGACACACCGCTTCTCCTGCAGCGGCACTCCTCCGTGAAAAAAGAGTCCAGCTGATCAAATCCATATTTTAGGAATTTGGAAAATCTGCTCCAAAAGGGAGAAAAATGACGAAAAACAGAGAGGCACGCACACACAGAGCAGGAGATAAGGAGGAAAGACAGACACGTCTGCACTCTCTCAAGGCTAGAGAGAAAAATAGCGGGTTAGCTCTGTGTGATTATTTATGTGCATGTGGAAGAGCGACAGTAATCAATAATCTATCAATAATCTGACCCCTCGTCCAGGCGGGTGTCTGGTGGTGTCTCCGGAGGTGGAGCTGTTCCGGGTGGAGGGGGAGGCGGTTGTTCTGTCCTTCCCGTTCCTCCACAGTGTCCTTAAAGCCCGAGGCATGTCCGTGTCTGGAGCCTCCGTCCAAGTCATCAAGAGTGACGGCTCCATCAGCTCCGCCCCCAACCGCACCAACAGCTCCGCCCCCGATGTCAGCTCTGACCCCGCCCCCAACCTCACCATCAGCTCCGCCCCCGACCGCACCAACAGCTCTGCCCATGGCACAGAGGGGCGTGTCCTGCAGCGGGGGGCGGAGCTCTGGCTCCTCCCCGCTCAGGAGTCGGACTCAGGGCTGTACACCTGCACCTACAGGTGAGAACCTCCACCTGCACCTCCTGTTCCTCCTCCTGTTCCTCCTCCTGTTCCTCCTGCTCCACCTGCACCTCCTGCTCCACTTGCACCTCCTGTTCCTCCTCCTGCACCTCCTGTTCCTCCTCCTGCTCCTCCTGCTCCACCTGCACCTCCTGCTCCTCCTGCTCCACCTGCTCCTCCTGTTCCTCCTGCTCCACCTGCACTTCCTGCACCTCCTGCTCCTCCTGCTCCACCTGCACCTCCTGCTCCTCCTGCTCCACCTCCTGCTCCTCCTGTTCCTCCTGCACCTCCTGCTCCACCTGCACCTCCTGTTCCTCCTCCTGCTCCTCCTGCTCCACCTGCACCTCCTGCTCCTCCTGCTCCACCTCCTGCTCCTCCTGTTCCTCCTGCACCTCCTGCTCCACCTGCACCTCCTGTTCCTCCTCCTGTTCCTCCTGCTCCACCTGCTCCACCTGGTCCAGGAGAGGAGGAGATGATGTTAATTTGTGCATCTCTGTGTGTGTCTCGTTGTGCATCTGTATATCTCATTGTCTCGTTGTGCGTCTCGTTGTCTCATTGTATGTCTCGTGTCTCGTTGTGCGTCTCGTTGTGCGTCTTGTTGTGTGTCTCGTTGTGCGTCTCGTTGTCTCGTGCGTCTCGTTGTGTGTCTCGTTGTGCGTCTTGTTGTGCGTCTCGTTGTGCGTCTCGTGTCTCGTTGTCTCATTGTGTGTCTCGTGCCTTGTTGTGTGTCTCGTTGTGCGACTCGTTGTCTTGTTGTGCGTCTCGTTGTGTGTCTCATGTCTCGTTGTCTCGTTGTGTGTCTCGTGTCTCGTTGTGTGTCTCGTTGTGTGTCTCGTTGTGCGTCTCGTGTCTCGTTGTCTCGTTGTGTGTCTCGTGTCTCGTTGTGCGTCTCGTTGTGCGTCTCGTTGTGCGTCTCGTGTCTCGTTGTGCGTCTCGTGTCTCGTTGTGTGTCTCGTGTCTCGTTGTGCGTCTCGTGTCTCGTTGTGCGTCTCGTTGTGCATCTCGTGTCTCGTTGTGCGTCTCGTTGTGCGTCTCGTAGGACGGAGAGTGTGTGTGTGCGTGGACGTGTGTCTCTGCAGGTGTACTCGTCTCCGCTCGTGCACTTGGACAAACTGCGGTACAGAATCAGCGTCTCCGAGGGGACGTCTCTGTCCTTCAGGTGTCCCGGCCTCAGCGTCTTCAACCTCACGGAGACGCACGTCCACTGGGACAAGGTGGGACACACACCCAATTATTTTTAACAAGAAGAAATTGAGGAATAAATTAATTTGGATTTAAACGGATTTAAGTTTGATTAGGATTAAATGATTTTTGTTTGAAAGCTGTGGTGTGGTTGGTGCAGGTGTCCGGAGCTCGGGGCCCGTTCGTCTCCTCGGGGGGCCGGCTGCAGATCGCGGCGGTGCACCGGGACCACGGCGGTCTGTACCAGTGCCGGGCCACGGTCACGCTGACGGGCCGAGACTTCGGAGTGAGCCGAGCCGTCGTCATCGCCGTACGAGGTCAGACACACGCCGAGGCTTTAAAGGGCCGATCACACCAGAGCCCCCAAATTAAACAGTTCTTCATAGTGCGGAGTAAACGCTCACTTCTCATGTTCACTTCCTGTTTGTGTCTGTCCAGAAAACCCGGATGCCCTTCCGTCGGACCCCTGGACGACCCCTGCAAAGATCTGTAAGTTCATCGATCACACTGTGTTCTAACGCGGTTTCCTCATCACAAACAGACCACAAACAGACGAGTTCTTCTCTCAAACACTCTGCTCCACCTTGTGATGTCACGCGGTGATACAGGAAGTGCTCCATTGTGTTTTTAAAGTCCACACAGCTTCATTCGGAATCATTTGGATCATTTAAACCCTGGAATTGCTGAACTGAAGTATAAGGGCCCGTCCACACAACGTTTTTTGGTGGAAATGGAGAAGTTTGTATTCAACCACACCACGCCGGCGTTTCAGGGGGGAAGTTTGAGAACGCCAGGGGTCGCGTTGTCGTGTGGACGAGAAAAACGCAGCTTTTGGAAAACGATGCCGTCGCGATGCCGTCGTCATCTGCTTTGGCAGGACTCCCAGTCGACGTTCTGCTGATACTGACGGGTTTTGTAATCCAACGAAACTCGTAGAAGTAACTTCACTTCGTCGTCGGTCCAAACGAGAGAGTCGGGTTTTTGTACGTGTGTTCTCCATCATTATTATCTTGTTTGCGGAAGAGAAAGGACTT
This sequence comes from Paratrypauchen microcephalus, assembly GCA_036785185.1. Taxonomy (NCBI): domain Eukaryota; kingdom Metazoa; phylum Chordata; class Actinopteri; order Gobiiformes; family Gobiidae; genus Paratrypauchen; species Paratrypauchen microcephalus. The sequence continues at coordinate 1,750,165 of JAVJIX010000101.1, forward strand.
TATGCGCATGCGCTCTTTGTATGGTTGTGTTTCCGGTGGCTCTGGCTGAGAGGGAGAAGAAGAAACTGGACAAGGTCATCAGGAAGTCCAGCTCTGTCCTGGGCTGTCCTCTGGACTCAGTGCAGGAGGTGGGGGACAGGAGGGTCCTGGCTAAGGTCACCTCTATGCTGCACCATGAGTCTCACCCCCTACAGGACGCTCTGTCGGCTCTGGAGAGCAGCTTCAGTGACAGACTGATTCACCCTCGCTGTGTGAAGGAGAGATTTCGCAGGTCTTTCCTTCCTGCTGCTGTCAGACTGTACAACGAACACTGTTGTCATTCAACTTTATCTGCACTACAATATTCAACTATACTCTAGAGTCTATTTTTAAGTCTATTTCTAAATTATTCTAAGCCATTATTTATTATCTTGTTCTATTGCATGCTACTTTTTCCTGCTGTTCTTGATCTGTGCGTTGCAACATTGGAATTTCCCCACTGTGAGACTAATAAAGGCATATCTTATCTTCCTTTTTACAGCGCCACATATCGGTGTGGCGTATGTATTACAGTGGTCCCTCGTTCACTGTTTGCGGCCTCGCTGTTTCCCGGATTTTTTTTTTCAAATAGTTTTTTTTTCACTTTTTTTTATAGTGTAACAGTGTGTTCTGCGTCCTGATTGGCTAAGAGACTAGACCAGGACTAAACGTGGACTAAACCAGGTCTAGACCAGGTCTAGCATTGTCGTGTGGACGTAGCCTAAGTTGTGTTACTGGATACTTTGCAGTGGCGTCGCCGGGGGGGACGTGGATCTCTACGGCGGAATGTTCAGCAGTTACCATGGAGACACAGTGTGTGCATCAGTGAACAGGAAAAAAGTCCAAAAACTCAAGACAAAAATATACAAAAGTGATGTAAAGAGCGAGTTTTATTTCCCGCCTGATGACATCACGAGGTGGAACAGAGCGTTTGGAGCTTTGGAGACGTTACAGACGAATAATAAAGAGTTCCTCAGACATGAGAAAGAAACAAACACGACTCCAGGTGTGTGTGAGGAGGAACAGGACTTAAAGCTCACAGGAGTCGGTTTTGTGTGATGTAGGACTTTTAACATTCTCCATTTAGCTCTTCAGATCTTCCATGTGCGATCGTACGAGGAGACGAGACGCTGAGGCGGCAGTAACGGGGACATCCTGGTCGTGTTTCTGTCATAATAAACATTTACATGTGTACATTTTCAGACCGAGCTCCTCCGCTGATCCTGTCTCCAGTGAACGGGACCGTGTTCGAGGTCGCTCACGGTACGTCTGCGATATTCACAAACATCCTCACACACGTACAGATTTATAAATAACGGCGTCCTGCGTGTGCGGTTTCCCTCTGGTGTAGGCTCGGCGGTGGAGCTCTTCTGCGCGGTGCTCACGGACTGTCCGGCGGCAGAGTCCACACTGGTCACATGGACGGTGAACGGCCAATCCGTGGAGTTGTCGTACCTGGGTGGGCGGGCTCTGCAGGGGGGCAGGAGGTGAGGACGCTGTTCACGTTTTTGACGTCACTCACAGGCAGCGGGTCGTAACCGTCGATCTGCCAAACAGAACACGACAATGACGTCTGTGTTTTTATTCAATTAGACCAATTATAACACCCACAAACAGGCAATGTACAAAAGAAAAAGAATACAATGACATCAAGATGAAGACCGTGGCATTTTCTCAACGTTACTGTCGCCAACAGAGCCAACGCAAGTCGCCATCCACGAGTTTCAAAACATCTTTGGTTTTGTGGCAAAAGGTGAAATTCAGTTTGTCGACTGGACAAAAGTTTATTTGGTGGAATCCGTTTCTTCTGCTTCTTCAGTTCTGGTCAGACGCTGGTGGACACTGCCTATATCTGCCTGAAGGGGGCGCTCACTACAATGAAATGACTCTGAGACTACCACACCTACTTGTTTACAGTTTGTGTTAGTTAGAAACTGTAGTACTTAGTCACAAGAGGATGTACCAACAGCCAGAGTGGACCTCAGTCTGCCGTACATCTCCACCTAAAAGGACCTCAGTCTGCCGTACATCTCCACCTAAAAGGACCTCAGTCTGCCGTACATCTCCACCTAAAAGCCACAGGCCACTCCTTTGAGGACAGTGAGGTCCAGATCTTGGCCAGAGAAAAGAACTGGTTTGAGAGGAGAGTTAAAGAAAGAGAATCCTTCCTTGAACACAAATGGAGGTCTCAGACATCATTTGTCTCCATCTATAACTCTATCCTCAAACCTAAATCAAAACAAAGAAAACAATAGTGCAGCAGGTCAGGTCCAGAGGTGTGAAAACACCATTATGGTCCTGAATGGTTCTGCTAACAAGACCCACACTCCACTCCCACTGCAGATCTAACAGGCCCACCTCACTAACACCAACTGTAAACAAGTAGGTGTGGGAGTCTCACAGTCATTTCATTGTAGTGAGCGCCCCCTTCAGGCAGATAAAGGCAGTGTCCACCAGCATCTGACCAGAACTGAAGAAGCAGAAGAAACGGATTCCACCAAATAAACTTTTGTCCAGTCGACAAACTGAATTTCTCCTTTTGTCTTTGGTTCTACCTGGACGACTGAGGGATTCTACACACTGCTACTACTCTAAACTATAGAGTCCACAACTTTAGTCCAGCCTTAATCCTGTTTTAGTCCTGGTTTAGTCCTGGTTTAGTCCTGTTTAATCCTGGTTTAGTCCTGTTTTAGTCCTGGTTTAGTCCTGTTTTAGACCTGGTTTAGACCTGTTTTAGACCTGTTTTAGTCCTGTTTTAGTCCTGGTTTAGTCCTGTTTTAGACCTGGTTTAGACCTGTTTTAGACCTGTTTTAGTCCTGTTTTAGTCCTGGTTTAGTCCTGTTTTAGACCTGTTTTAGTCCTGTTTTAGTCCTGGTTTAGTCCTGGTTTAGACTTGGTTTAATCCTGGTTTAGACCTGGTTTAGACCTGGTTTAGACCTGGTTTCGACTTGGTTTAGACCTGGTTTAGTCCTGGTTTAGACCTGGTTTAGTCCTGGTTTAGTCCTGGTTTAGACCTGGTTTAGTCCTGGTTTAGTCCTGGTTTAGTCCTGGTTTAGACCTGGTTTAGTCCTGGTTTAGACCTGGTTTAGACCTGGTTTAGACCTGGTTTAGTCCTGGTTTAGTCCTGGTTTAGACCTGGTTTAGTCCTGGTTTAGTCCTGGTTTAGTCCTGGTTTAGACCTGGTTTAGTCCTGGTTTAGACCTGGTTTAGACCTGGTTTAGACCTGGTTTAGACCTGGTTTAGACCTGGTTTAGACCTGGTTTAGTCCTGGTTTAGACCTGGTTTAGTCCTGGTTTAGTCCTGGTTTAGACCTGGTTTAGACCTGGTTTAGACCTGGTTTAGTCCTGGTTTAGACCTAGTTTAGACCTGGGTTAGTCCTGGTTTAGACCTGGTTTAGTCCTGGTTTAGATCTGGTTTAGTCCTGGTTTAGTCCTGGTTTAGACCTGGTTTAGTCCTGGTTTAGTCCTGGTTTAGACCTGGTTTACAGAACCAGAATGTGAACTCTGTATTTGAGATTTCTTCTGTTTTTTATTTATTGTGGTTTCAAAAATGTGGAAAACTAAATTGTAATAGTTTTCCATTTTGAAGACGCTCTGACAGTAATAGCAGATTTAAAGGTGCACTATGTAACTTTTGTGACACCTGCTCGTCTCTATGGAGATGTGGCATTTCTGAACAAATGCAGGACAGGGGTGTTTAATGCCACACTCTGGAACATTCCGGCAGAGGTGACGGTGCTGTTTGTGCGTTTCAGGGTGGGCGGGGCCTCGGGGGGCTGCCTGGTGGAGCTCCCCCTCGTCGTCATGGAGATGAGAGAGAGGGACGCGGAGGCGGAGCTAAAGTGCGTCGCTCAAAACCAACATGGCCGTCAGGAAGTGGGCGTGCGGCTGCAGTCGGAGGGTGAGTGTCCAATCCTGCAGTACCCGGAGCGTCCACTAGAGCGGGGACAGAGGGGTTTAGAGTCATTAAAGCCCCACTGCGGGACATTTCTGCTCCTGTGATGGAAAGTAACGAGGTAAAAGTAAAGTACTTTGTAGAAGAAATGACACAGGAGAGGACTGTGGGACAGAGCGTCTGGAGCAGGAGGGCCAAACTCATTCTGGTCCAGGGGCCGATCCCAAAGGATCAGAAAACTCATGGAAAATATTCCACAAAAATATCAATAAGTCCAAATATTTGTGCAGAGAAACACAAATCTATTACAGTCTTTTTAAGTTGAACTTTAGTCCTAGTTTAGAGCTGGTTTAGTCCTGGTTTAGTCCTGGTGTAGTCCTGGTTTAGTCCTGGTTTAGTCCTGGTTTAGTCCTGGTTTGGTCCTGGTTTAGACCTGGTGTAGTCCTGGTTTAGTCCTAGTTTAGTCCTTGTTTGGTCCTGGTTTAGACCTGGTTTGGTCCTGGTTTAGACCTGGTGTAGTCCTGGTTTAGTCCTGGTTTAGACCTGGTGTAGTCCTGGTTTAGTCCTGGTTTAGTCCTGGTTTAGTCCTGGTTTAGTCCTGGTTTGGTCCTGGTTTAGACCTGGTGTAGTCCTGGTTTAGTCCTAGTTTAGTCCTGGTTTAGACCTGGTTTAGTCCTGGTTTGGTCCTGGTTTAGTCCTGGTTTAGACCTGGGTTAGTCCTGGTTTAGTCCTGGTTTGGTCCTGGTTTAGTCCTGGTGTAGCCCTGGTTTAGCCCTGGTTTAGTCCTGGTTTGGTCCTGGTTTAAACCTGGTTTAGTCCTGGTTTGGTCCTGGTTTAGTACTGGTTTAGACCTGGGTTAGTCCTGGTTTAGTCCTGGTTTGGTCCTGGTTTAGTCCTGGTGTAGCCCTGGTTTAGCCCTGGTTTAGTCCTGGTTTAGTCCTGGCTTAGACCTGGTTTAGACCTAGTTTAGTCCTAGTTTAGTCCTGGTTTAGTCCTAGTTTAGTCCCGGTTTAGTCCTAGTTTAGTCCTGTTTTAGTCCTGGTTTCGAAATATAATTTAAATATTTGAATAGAAAATCAGCCGAGGGCCAGATTAAAGGTCTTGGAGGGCCGGATCTGGCCCCCGGGCCGCATTGGAGATGTTACAGACGAATAATAAAGAGTTCCTCAAACATGAGAATGAAACAAACACAACTCCAGGTGTTTGAGGAACATCAGAACCTCAGAAGACGCCTTAAAGCTCACAGGAGTCAGATTTGTGTGAAATATGATTTCTTCTTGTGTAAACGTGTTGGGCTGCTCTCCCTCCCGCAGACCTGACGCACACCTGGCTGCTGGTGTCGGGGGGGTCTCTGCTCTGTCTCCTGTCGGTGGTCTCGGGGTTCCTCTGCGTCCTCTTCAGACCCGAACGGAAGCGCACCAAACTGGACTACAGCCTGGCCAGCCGGCAGGACAGCTCCTTCTCCGACCTCGGCTGAAAACGGACAAAAACCTCCCAAATCTGAGCTCGAAAAAAATGGAATCGTGTTTTTGGATCATTTGTTTGTTTTTTGGTTTGGTTTGACTTCTCTAGAGGATTCACTCTGACACATCCTGTTTTTAGATCCCCTATGAAAATGTTACACAACTCCATCTCCATGGAGACAAGCGTTTGACAGACCCTCCACTAGAACATACTAGAACCAGGACTAAACCAGGACTAAACCAGGACAAAACTAGGACTAAACCAGGACTAAACCAAGACTAAACCAGGACTAAACCAGGACTAAACCAGGACTAAACCAAGACTAAACCAAGACTAAACCAAGACAAAACTAGGACTAAACCAGGACTAAACCAAGACTAAACCAGGACTAAACCAGGACTAAACCAGGACTAAACCAAGACTAAACCAAGACTAAACCAAGACTAAACCAGGACTAAACCAGGACAAAACTAGGACTAAACCAGATCTAAACCAGGACTAAACCAAGACTAAACCAAGACTAAACCAAGACTAAACCAGGACAAAACTATGACTAAACCAGGACTAAACCAGGACTAAACCAAGACTAAACCAAGACTAAACCAGGTCTAAACCAGGTCTAAACCAGGACTGAACCAGGACTAAACCAGGACTAAACCAGGACTAAACCAGGACTAAACCAAGACTAAACCAGGACTAAACCAGGACTAAACCAGGACAAAACTAGGACTAAACCAGGTCTAAACCAGGACTAAACCAGGACTAAACCAAGACTAAACCAGGACTAAAGCAGGACTAAAGCAGGACTAAACCAAGACTAAACCAGGACTAAACCAGGACTAAACCAGGACAAAACCAGGACTAAACCAGGACAAACCTAGGACTAAACCAAGTCTAAACCAGGACTAAACCAAGACTAAACCAGAACTAAACCAGGACTAAACCAAGACTAAACCAGGACTAAACCAGGACTAAACCAGGACTAATCCAAGATTAAACCAGGACTAAACCAGGACTAAACCAAGACTAAACCAGGACTAAACTAGGACTAAACCAGGACTAAACCAGGACTAAACCAAGACTAAACCAAGACTGAACCAGGACCAAACCAGGACAAAACTAGGACTAAAGCAGGTCTAAACCAGGACTAAACCAAGACTAAACCAGGACTAAACCAGGACAAAACTAGGACTAAACCAGGACTAAACCAGGACTAAACCAAGACTAAACCAGGACAAAACTAGGACTAAACCAGGTCTAAACCAGGACTAAACCAAGACTAAACCAAGACTACACCAAGACTAAACCAGGACTAAACCAAGACTAAACCAGGACTAAACCAGGACAAAACTAGGACTAAACCAAGTCTAAACCAGGACTAAACCAGGACTAAGCCAAGACTAAACCAGGACTAAACCAGGACAAAACTAGGACTAAACCAAGTCTAAACCAGGACTAAACCAGGACTAAGCCAAGACTAAACCAGGACTAAACCAGGACTAAACCAAGACTAAACCAAGACTAAACTAGGACAAAACTAGGACTAAACCAGGTCTAAACCAGGACTAAACCAGGACTAAACCAGGATTAAACCAAGACTAAACCAGGACTAAACATGACTAAACCAGGACAAATCTAGGACTAAACCCAGACTAAACCAAGACTAAACCAGGACTAAACCAGGACTAAACCAGGACTAAACCTGGACTAAACCAGGACTAAACCAGGACTGAACCAGGACTAAACCAGGACTAAACCAGGACTAAACCAGGACTAAACCTGGACTAAACCAGGACTAAACCAGGACTGAACCAGGACTAAACCAGGACTAAACCAGGACTAAACCAGGACTCCTGATATGTGCACAAACCTGGACATCAACGACAACAAACCTCTGACCTCTGCTGCAAACAAGAGTTTAAGTGTTTTTGTCTCCAGGGTTCAAATATTTTTTTTACTCAATGAAATGCAAATCAGTTTCTATATTTTCTATTTTCTATATTTAAGTTATTTCTGGATTTTCCCTTTGATATTCTGTCTCTCAATGTTAAAATAAAACGTTAAAATTATAAACTGTTCATTTCTTTGTCAGTGGCAAATCTACAAGAATAAAAACATTAAATTTTCCTCCACTGTGAGTTCTGTTAAAATCAACTTTTTTCTGAAGGATCTGTGCTCCCTGACGGAACAGCAACAAACCACCACCAGCAGAGGGCGCAGCTCACCACTGCCCCAAATACAAACGTACAAATATTTACACATACTTTTTAAAATGTTCTATTTGAATGTAAATGCACACTTTTGCATTTACATTTTGTTCATTTTATTCACAGTGTTGTAACCACGTGGAGCGAACAACCCGACAGAAACATTTTTAATTCCTTCATTTATTTTTAATCCTCGTTCCACAAACTCGAGTCTGAAAACACGTAAAGACCGACCGTAAAGTCCACGATAAACGACACGAACGAACGGCTCCCAGGACGAGGAATCGAAATCGAAATCTTTCAGTGTGACGTTATCTTCACTGTGGCCACCAGAGGGCGCCGTCCGCCTGCAGGTCCTGGTCTCAGGTCCTGGTCTCAGGTCCTGGTCTCGGGTTCTGGTCTCAGGTCCTGGTCTCAGGTTCTGGTCTCAGGTCCTGGTCTCAGGTTCTGGTCTCAGGTCCTGGTCTCAGGTTCTGGTCTCAGGTCCTGGTCTCAGCTCCTGGTCTCAGCTCCTGGTCTCAGGTCCTGGTCTCAGGTCCTGGTCTCAGGTCCTGGTCTCAGGTCCTGGTCTCAGGTCCTGGTCTCAGGTCCTGGTCTCAGGTCCTGGTCTCAGGTTCTGGTCTCAGGTCCTGGTCTCAGGTCCTGGTCTCAGGTCCTGGTCTCAGGTTCTGGTCTCAAATGTTTCTTCACTCCGGATCCTGTCAGAACCGGTTTGCTCAATAACCTGGTTCATGACGCAAAAACAACGTCACCAAACCAGAGACAAGTCCAAACACGAAACCAGGACTGAACCAGGACTGAACCAGGTCTAAACCAGGACTGAACCAGGACTGAACCAGGACTGAACAAGGACTAAACCAGGACTAAACCAGGACTGAACCAGGACTGAACCAGGTCTAAACCAGGACTAAACCAGGTCTAAACCAGGTCTAAACCAGGACTAAACCAGGACTGAACCAGGACTGAACCAGGTCTAAACCAGGACTAAACCAGGACTAAACCAGGACTGAACCAGGACTGAACCAGGACTGAACCAGGTCTAAACCAGGCCTAAACCAGGTCTAAACCAGGTCTAAACCAGGACTAAACCAGGTCTAAACCAGGACTAAACCAGGACTGAACCAGGACTGAACCAGGACTGAACCAGGTCTAAACCAGGCCTAAACCAGGTCTAAACCAGGTCTAAACCAGGACTAAACCAGGCCTAAACCAGGTCTAAACCAGGTCTAAACCAGGACTAAACCAGGACTGAACCAGGACTGAACCAGGACTGAACCAGGTCTAAACCAGGACTAAACCAGGTCTAAACCAGGTCTAAACCAGGACTGAACCAGAACTGAACCAGGTCTAAATCAGGAGAATCACCTCCAGCACCTATACCACACCATATTATGTGCAATCTGTGAAATACTCTTAGACCGTATTTAATCCTACCTGCACCTTTGTACTTTGTACTTTGTATTTTTATTGCATTTTATTACATATTTTATTACATATGTTTATTATATTGTTTACTTCTTCCCCTGCACTTTTGCAACACTTTTTTACCATGTACTATTACTGCAGTTATTAGTACTTCTGATATTATTACAGTACTATTATGAACTGTATGTACTGTGTGTACTGTATGTACTGTGTGTACTGTGTGTACTGTGTGTACTGTATGTACTGTGTGTACTGTGTGTACTGTGTGTACTGTATGTACTGTGTGTACTGTGTGTACTGTACAGTTATTAGTACTTCTGACTATCTCAGTGAGTGAACGGTTCTTCTGATCCTAAACATTTCATTGTTGATTCTGAATATGACAAACAAACAATCTGAATCTTGAATCTTGAATCTGAATCTTGAATCTTGAATCTTGAATCTGAATCTTGAATCTTGAATCTTGAATCTGAATCTTGAATCTTGAATCTTGAATCTGAATCTTGAATCTTGAATCTTGAATCTTGAATCTTGAATCTTGAATCTTGAATCTTGAATCTTGAATCTGAATCTGAATCTGAATCTTGCCTAACCTCACTCTCTCACTCTCTCACTCTCTCTCTCTCTCTCTCACTCTCTCTCTCTCTCACTCTCTCAGGCTCGCGCCCCACGCCGCCTCAGGAAGTTGCGCCACGCGATGGGAGCTCCGCGAGGACAGAGGAAGTGTCGAGAGAGAAAACCGGAGAAAAACACCGTGAAGAACACCCCCCCTTCTCTCCCCTCTGCGGACCCCACCGCCGTGACCACGTGACCGAGCACGGAGCGCGAGGACAGGTGAGCGCGTGTGTTTGGTTCTCCCGGTGGAACGGGACATGAGCAGAGCTCTGAAGTGTTGAACTTTGGTTGGAGTGAGATTTATATTGGGGACATAACTAACTCTTCTGAGCCACACGGAGCGATTTTCTGGGCACAGAAGCGCTGTGCTTCAATTGTGTAACTACATTTCAGCGTGAGAAATACCGTGTGTCACACTCAAAGCGTGAGACTTGAGGAACACAGAACCTCTGTCCCTCTGTTCAGTCCTGGTTTAGACCTGGTTTAGACCTGGTTTAGTCCTGGTTTAGTCCTGGTTTAGTCCTGGTTCAGTCCTGGTTCAGTCCTGGTTTAGTCCTGGTTTAGACCTGGTTTAGACCTGGTTTAGTCCTGGTTTAGACCTGGTTCAGTCCTGGTTCAGTCCTGGTTCAGACCTGGTTTAGTCCTGGTTTAGTCCTGGTTTAGACCTGGTTTAGTCCTGGTTTAGACCTGGTTTAGTCCTGGTTTAGTCCTGGTTTAGACCTGGTTTAGACCTGGTTTAGTCCTGGTTTAGACCTGGTTCAGTCCTGGTTCAGTCCTGGTTCAGTCCTGGTTTAGACCTGGTTTAGACCTGGTTTAGACTTGGTTTAGTCCTGGTTTAGTCCTCGTTTAGTCCTGGTTTAGTCTTGGTTTAGTCCTGGTTTAGTCCTGGTTTAGTCCTGGTTTAGTCTTGGTTTAGTCCTGGTTTAGTCCTGGTTTAGTCCTGGTTTAGACCTGGTTTAGTCCTGGTTTAGACCTGGTTTAGTCCTGGTTTAGACCTGGTTCAGTCCTGGTTCAGTCCTGGTTTAGACCTGGTTTAGACCTGGTTTAGACCTGGTTTAGTCCTGGTTTAGTCCTCGTTTAGTCCTCGTTTAGTCTTGGTTTAGTCCTGGTTTAGTCCTGGTTTAGTCCTGGTTTAGTCTTGGTTTAGTCCTGGTTTAGTCCTGGTTCAGTCCTGGTTTAGACCTGGTTTAGTCCTGGTTTAGTCCTGGTTTAGTCCTGGTTTAGTCCTGGTTCAGTCCTGGTTCAGTCCTGGTTTAGACCTGGTTTAGTCCTGGTTTAGACCTGGTTTAGACCTGGTTTAGTCCTGGTTTAGTCCTGGTTTAGTCCTGGTTTAGTATCTTTTCTAGTGGAGATTCTGTCAAACGCTTGTCTCCATGGAGATGTTACTGCTTTGTCTGGAATGTTCCACCGTACAACATTAAACCTTTCTATCTCCATGGAGACCACACCAGACTGAGTCACAGCTCAGATCTGTGGAGAGGCGTCAGGATGTTTGTTTTTCTCTGTATTTCTGAGCTCTAAAACCTCCTGTGACTGAATAAATGTAAAGTAGAGCTGTTTAAAGTCACACTGCGGAACATTCCAGGCAGAGCAGTGACGTATCCATAGAAACGAGCAGGTGACGGACTCCTAAACTTTTAAATGACAAAATTTGTAGAAAATAATAAAAATCTTTCACATAGACCCAAAAATATTGGCGAGGGTTTAGGGCCATCGGTTTCTCTGGATTTTTATTTTATTTCATTTTTTAAAATATTTTTTAGCTTTGTGCACTTTTTATTTATTGACTAAACAAAGACTAAACCAGGACTAAACCAGGTCTAAACCAGGTCTAAACCAGGTCTAAACCAGGTCTAAACCAAAACTAAACCAAGATTAAACCAAGATTAAACCAGGTCTAAACCAAGACTAATCCAAGACTAAACCAGGACTAAACCAGGTCTAAACCAGGTCTAAACCAAAACTAAACCAAGACTAATCCAAGACTAAACCAAGACTAAACCAGGACTAAACCAAGACTAAACCAAGACTAAACCAAAACTAAACCAAGATTAAACCAGGACTAAACCAGGACTAAACCAGGACTAAACCAAGACTAAACCAAGACTAAACCAAGACTAAACCAGGTCTAAACCAGGACTAAACAAGATTAAACCAGGACTAAACCAGGACTAAACCAAGACTAAACCAATACTAAACCAATACTAAACCAGGTCTAAACCAGGTCTAAACCAGGTCTAAACCAGGCCTAAACCAAGATTAAACCAAGACTAAACCAAGTCTAAACCAAGACTAAACCAAGTCTAAACCAAGACTAAACCAAGACTAAACCAGGTCTAAACCAGGTCTAAACCAGGACTAAACCAGGACTAAACCAGGACTAAACCAAGACTAAACCAAGACTAAACCAAGACTAAACCAGGACTAAACCAAGACTAAACCAAGACTAAACCAAGACTAAACCAGGACTAAACCAAGACTAAACCAAGACTAAACCAAGATTAAACCAAGACTAAACCAAGATTAAACCAGGACTAAACCAGGACTAAACCAAGACTAAACTGTGTTTTATCGTCTTCGTTTGTCTGTGCAGCTCTTTGGAATCTTCAGTGTTTGTAAAGGTTCAGTTTCGTTCTTTAGTCACTGGGATGTTCTTCAGGCCGGTTCTCCTCTTCTTCACCTCTTCCTCCTCCTCTTCTTCTTCACGTCTGTCCGAGTCATCCATTGTTCTCTCTCAGGACACTTCCTATTTTATTCTTTTTTTTCACACTTGTTTAATTGTTTGTGCAGCTGTTCGATCCGTTTGTTTTTACTCTAAAAACGTCACAGGATTTCCATCTTTTTATTTTTAGCTTCAGTTCACAGCGCACTGTTCTCCTGTCCTCTTCTTCTCTCTCTCGTCCTCCTCAAATCAAAGACCACAGAAAATCCCAGTCTCACAGTTTGGTGGTTCAGTCCTGGTTTAAACCTGGTTTAGTCCTGGTTTAGTCCTGGTCTAGTCCTGGTTTAGTCCTGGTTTAGTCCTGGTCCAGTCCTGGTTCAGTCCTGGATTAGTCCTGGTTTAATCCTGGTTTAGTCCTGGTTTCGTTCTGGTTTAGTTCTGGTTTAGTCTTGGTTTAGTCCTGGTTTAGTCCTGGTTTAGTTCTGGTTTAGTTCTGGTTTAGTCCTTGTTTAGTCTTGGTTTAGTCCTGGTTTAGTCCTGGTTCAGTCCTGGTCCAGTCCTGGTTTAGTCCTGGTCCAGTCCTGGTTTAGTGTTGGTTTAGTCCTGGTCCAGTCCTGGTTTAGTTCTGGTTTAGTCCTGGTTTAGTCTTGGTTTAGTCTTGGTTTAGTTCTGGATTAGTCCTGGTTTAGTCCTGGTTTAGTCTTGGTTTAGTCCTGGTTTAGTCCTGGTTTAGTCTTGGTTTAGTCCTGGTTTAGTCCTGGTTCAGTCCTGGTCCAGTCCTGGTTTAGTCCTGGTTTAATCCTGGTTTAGTCCTGGTTCAGTCCTGGTCCAGTCCTGGTTTAGTCTTGGTTTAGTCTTGGTTTAGTCCTGGTCCAGTCCTGGTTCAGTCCTGGTTTAGTCCTGGTTTATTCCTGGTTTAGTCTTGGTTTAGTCCTGGTTTAGTCCTGGTTCAGTCCTGGTCCAGTCCTGGTTTAGTCTTGGTTTAGTCTTGGTTTAGTCCTGGTCCAGTCCTGGTTCAGTCCTGGTTTAGTCCTGGTTTAGTCCTGGTTTAGTCCTGGTTTAGTCTTGGTTTAGTCCTGGTCCAGTCCTGGTTCAGTCCTGGTTTAGTCCTGGTTTAGTCCTGGTTTAGTCTTGGTTTAGTCCTGGTCCAGTCCTGGTTCAGTCCTGGTTTAGTCCTGGTTTAGTCCTGGTTTAGTCTTGGTTTAGTCTTGGTTTAGTCTTGGTTTAGTCCTGGTTTAGTATCTTTTCTAGTGGAGATTCTGTCAAACGCTTGTCTCCATGGAGATGTTATTGCTTTGTCTGGAATGTTCCACAGTACAACATTAAACCTTTCTATCTCCATGGAGACCACACCAGACTGAGTCACAGCTCAGATCTGTGGAGAGGCGTCAGGATGTTTGTTTTTCTCTGTATTTCTGAGCTCTAAAACCTCCTGTGACTGAATAAATGTAAAGTAGAGCTGTTTAAAGTCACACTGCGGAACATTCCAGGCAGAGCAGTGACGTATCCATAGAAACGAGCAGGTGATGGACTCCTAAATTTTTAAATGACAAAATTAGTAGAAAATAATAAAAGTCTTTCACATAGACCCAAAAATATTGGCGAGGGTTTAGGGCCATCGGTTTCTCTGGATTTTTATTTTATTTTTTCCATTTTTAAAAATAATTTTTAGCTTTGTGCACTTTTTATTTATTGATTTTATTTCTCTTCTGAAGCATCTGAAACATCTGAAGCCTCTAAAGCAGGGGTGCCCAACCAGTCGATCTCAGGCAGAGTGTCAGTCGATCGTGTATGGATACGTTCACACTGCAGGGCTTAAAGCTCAATTCCAATTTTTTTGTGAAATCCAATTTTTTTTGCGAAGTCGTTCACATTTCCAATTAAATGCGACTTGTATGTGGTCTCCAGTGTGAACTTTAAACGCCCCAAAAGTGTCCCGCATGAACCCCGGAGGACACGACGAGGTCACGTGCAGCGAGCGTGCTCAGTGTTTACGGAAGTCGCCTAAAGTTGCTGTCGTACCGGAGCCAGAACATGTACAGCTTATTTGTTTTAAGGAGGAGACGGAGAAGGAGAAGGACGAGGTTTTTGGCCACGGCGTTTTGTGGGGCAGTGGCAGCAACGTCCGTAGAAATGAACGTGTTGGTGCGGAGTCGCAGACGAATGGTGGGATTGCTACGTGCTTCGCCGCTTCACTGACACGGAGTTCATATACTATTTTCACATGATGAGAAGAACGTTTATGTACATTTGTGAGCGCCAACTTGTACCACTCTCGCTGGAGGAAACACGCCCAGGTCGGATGAACGCGACCTGGCCGTTCAGACTGAAGTCACATGTCAAAAGATCGGAAATGTATCGGTTTTAGGAACACATATCTTGGGCTACGTTCACACTGCAGCCTGAAGTGACTCCAAAAGCCCATATTTTCCGTGTCTAACAGACCCTCCTCTTGGTAGATCTCGGCACAACATCAACCTCAAAAGTAGATCTCGGTTAAAAAAAGGTTGAGCACCCCTGCTCTGAACCCTGGAGTTCTTGCTGTCAGACT
>JAVJIX010000101.1:1775000-1802500 GCA_036785185.1 Paratrypauchen microcephalus
TGGGCATGGTTACAGAACTGGGCAAAGGCAACGCAGCGCAGTCTGTGCGCCAAGAGGAACTAATGAGATCTCTCATGAATCTTCATGGCGATATGAAGATGGGGGTCTGGCAAAACCCAAGCTCAATCTAAATTGTTTACCTGGGTCTCTAAAAATGTATTTCATCAATGCTAAATTAATTAATCCCTCTGGATAATTGTCTCCCTGTGAAAATCTGTGTGGCTCCAACAGTTATCTGTGTTTTGACTTCGCCTCCCTGCAAGAACACTTCCAAGGCCACAGAATGTGGTTTGTTATCTGGACTCTACATAAACATGGCACCCACTCACTGACACAACTGACACTAGAAATGAATGAGTAGAAAATGTCTTTAGTTAAGGTCTGATCTCTGCTCTCGGTTCAATCAATTTCATTGATTTCCAATCTGATCCCCCACACCCTTCCTTCTGTTACCAACGAAAAGATCACCGTGTGTTATATCTCCAATTGTTTTTCTGTCATTACATGTTGTTAAATTGTCACTGATTGTATGTATTGCATCTATTCTACTCTGCATCTCCCAGTCGGCGGCGCACCCATGCGCAGCAGCCCCTCCCCTAGCCACTCTATACTGTCCTGCCTGGTTAGTGGGGAAACTAAATTCCGAATTCACTCTGTGTACATGTACATGATTGTTTTCGACAATAAAGCAAACTATGACTCTGACTATGACTATGACTTGTGCTCCATAGCTCAAGTCGGGAACAATCATCGTGCTGTATAAGATATGGAGGGATTGAGGGTCCAAAAATAATCTTGCTTTTCCGATCACTGAAACATTTCTGGCCACCTTTGATTTGATGTTTGAGATGTGAGATTTCCAATTTAATTTATGATCAAGTGTCACGCCAAGAGATTTCAATTCATCAACTCTTTCTATTTCAACATTATCAATCAACACTTGTATCTTTGATTTTACTTTTCTATTTCCAAATACAATAAATTTAGTTTTTGTGACATTTAATGAAACTCTATTTATATCAAACCATGCTTTTATCTTACTCATTTCAGCTGGAACTTGATACGTGAGTTGTTGTAAATTGTCTTCTGAGCAGGTTATTGTTGTGTCATCAGCAAATAATACACATTTTAATTTATCAGATATTAAACAGAAATCATGTATGTAAAGCAAAAATAATTTTGGACCCAATACGGAACCCTGAGGAACTCCGCGTAATATTGTTTTGTGTATTGATTTATGATTCCCAAGCTGAACATACTGGCACCGATCAGATAAATAAGAAGTTGCAAGACCCCTGAAACCGTATTTACACATTTTTTCAATTATCATGGTCGATGTGTCAAAGGCTTTTTTTAAATCAATAAAAATCCCTATTGTGTATTTTTTTCTATCAAGGAGATCTATTCTTTCTGAAACCATACTGGTTTTCACTTAAGATTTTAAATTTATCTAAAAAAATGTTTCCCTGTTCACCTGTTCCTCCTCCTGTTCCTCCAGTTTTGTCAGTTTTTGTTGCTTATGCCTGATTTTGAGCACAGTTAGTTTTGTAAATACAGTATGTATAGTTTTTGTGGTTGCCACGACACCACGGTGAAATTTTGAATAAATCTTTGGGACAAATGAAATATGTTCAGAGTCTGCCTCCTGCTTAAGACCACACTGGCCAAGACAAAACTGAAAAAAAGAAACAAAAGCAAATGTGTGGTGTCACTTGCTTGTCTCCATGGAGATAGTTTCAATGCCATACTGTGGAACATACCAGACAACGCAGTAACTATATGTGTGTGTGTGTGTCCGCAGGTATGGCCCACACACTGGCCCTTCTGCTCTGGGGTGTGCTAGTGCAGAGCTCCGCCTCTCTGGTACTGGACTCCGCCTCTCCAGGACAGAGCTCCGCCTCTCAACACGGTAACACAATAGCCGTGTCTCAATTCACACAGTGTGCACAGTTCGGAGTGTGGTTTTAAGGGTACTCAGACTGCGCTCAGGACTGTGCATACTTGCGCCCACGTCCGCAGACCGCATGGGTGTCGGCGAAATGCGACAGGTCTCGCAACTACCAGATGCAGCCGCCGACTCCGTTTTCTCCCGTAGAAGGAAGTAACGCGCGGGGCATGCTGGGATTTATCCTCCTGGGACCTGATGAAAAAAAAGTGTATTTTAATTTTTTTTGTGTGTGTGTGATTTTCTATTTGGAGGTAAATAAACACCTTAGCATTTAAATTTTGTTAATTTTATTTTTACTCATAATGTTGGAACTTATCCGCTGTAATGGACTGTAATATAGTGTTAAATTCATGTGAAGTTAACAACCGAACAAAAACATGTTTTTTTGATGACCAACATCTCTGACAAGCTTCTACAGTCGCCTCAAAAAGTTTTTGGACTCCCTTTTAATTTCTTATTTATTTATTTATTTATTTATCATAGCGCAGCCACAAACTAGATTCTATCTCAAAACACTTGACAAAGTTCGACTGGTTATCTCAGTGTCCACTATAAAGGACACAAATTAATGGGGCGGGTCTCAGGAGGATATGACTGCGCGAAGTGTGCATGGATGCACAGTTGGTCCACGCCCCGATTTCCATGGAAACGGCTGCGGTTTTCAGGGTGTATTTTAAAGGAAAAGTAACGTTATTTTACAATCTGAGCCTTCTTTCGGTAATAAAACAAGTCGTTTGACTCACCCATATCACGTTTGTGTCATTTGGAGCTGTTTGAAGAAAGTTATGTTGTAGCGTATCCGTTAGCATGAGTATTCGGGGCATTACTTTGCGGTGTCCAAATAACACAAACTTTAGCACTTTTCAAATCATAGAAGCCCGATGTCTTAATGTAAGATTTCGTTTGAAGCAAAAGTGGCCTGTAATCCGAGATTTATCCATAGTTTTCAGCTTTGCGTTTCATGTTTGGGTCCCCGGAGCAGTCCGCGCATGCGCACTGGCGTCCTCATCTACTCGAAACTATGGCTAAATCTCAGATTACAGGCCACTTTTGCTTCAAACGAAATCTTACATTACGACATCGGGCTTCTATGATTTGAAAAGTGCTAAAGTTTGTGTTATTTGGACACCGCAAAGTAATGCCCCGAGCAAATGATACAGCACCATGTTAACGGATACGGGATCATTACAAGAACAGAACGGCATAACATAAGTTCTGCGATACTGCTCCAATTGACAGAAAAATGCTATGGGTGAGTAAAACTACTTGTTTTATTGCCGAAAGAAGGCTCAGATAGTAAAAAAACGTTAATTTGCCTTTAACTGCGCATGGGACAAAAATTAAATAGGACAGCAGTTGTCACGCCAGAAGTGACGTATGCTCCGTTAAAACCACACTCCGAACTGTGCACACTGAGAACTGAGACACGGCTAATCATTACAGTGAAGTTTTATTAGATCTTAAAATTTTCCCCAAATTTACTCTTTAAGTCTTCTTTTTTTAACTTTTATATAAAGATAAAATATTTAGTGTGATACTTTTACTTAAAAAACAAAATGAAGTGCTTCTTCCACTGCTGCAGAATCAGAGGTAGACAAACCTGACACGTGTGACACTGCTGCCCTCTGCTGGCGGCGGTGTGTACTGCAGGTCACGTGTCACACCATTAAAACACTACAAAAAGGTCATTAAACTAGGTTTTATTTAATTTAAAATTTTGAACTTTTATTTAAGTTGCAAAATTGAGTACTTCTTCCACCGCTGCGGGTACTAGAAAAACAGAATTAGAAAAACAAACCTCACCACTCACTCTGCTGCGCTCTGCTGGCGCCGGCGTGTACTGCAGGTCACGTGTCACCACAAAAAGGTCGTTAAACTAGATTTTCTTGGACTTCGACCTGTGGTTTTGCATAAGAAATATTTACACGCCAAAGAGGAGGTATGAGAAAAAAACCAAAACAAAACAACACTGTAATGTTAAAAGACTAGAACTAAATCAGGACTGAACCTTTAGTGTATTTCTCCTGACACAGCAGACTAGGCTGTAATATTCCACAGTAGGGCATTAAACGTATCTATCTCCATGGAGAATGTTCTGAAGTGTGGTTTACACATTTCCATGAGCCACTGCAGAAAGTTCCACACTGTAGCTTTAACGTGTTTGTCTTCACTGCTTCACAGTTCCGTAGATCTGCTTCGTATCTTTGTCTTCTGTGTGTTAAAGGAAAGAAAAACAAAAAAAACGAAAGTGTCCAAACCTTTGACTAGTCGTGTCTCCTTGTGCGCCCCCTGCAGGCAACTGCAAGAACTACCATCTGCAGTTCGAGCGAGTCTTTTCCGTTCCCGGAGACGTGGCCATGCTCAACAGCACTCTGCTGACCCCTACAACCTTCAGCCTATCAGCCGAGCCCTACAACGTCACATGGTACCGGCTGCACTCCGACCAGCCAATCAGCAACCAGAGCGGGCGGGTCCTGGTGGCGGCGGAGACGTTGTGGTTGTTGAACGTCACCCTGGAAGACGCTGGGGACTATCTGACTGTGGTCAGGTGAGGTTCTAATGAGGTTCTATTTGTTCCATCCATGTTCTTCCTCTTATCCGGGGCCGGGTCGCTGGGGCAACAGTCTAAGCAGGGACTCCCAGACTTCTTCACCCCGGACACTTCCTCCAGCTCCTCCGGGGGGACCCCAAGGCGTTCCCAGGCCAGGGAGGATCTTCAGTAACTAGAACACAAACATGCTATTAAAATACACAAATGCTTGGATCACAGCTGAGGCAAGCATTAGCCTAGAGAATACCTTGAATATACTCTTCACAAGAACTCGCAGGAAGGATCTTTGATGGGGTCCCTCCTTCAATTACCTCCACCAGTGGGTGATCCCGGTTTAGGGCCAGTGCCAGCTCCTCTGCAGGTGAAAGGTTTTGAGGGGGGCTCCCACCTCCTGTGGCTTGGTAGCTACTGTTCATTTTAAATTAAATTAAGGTACCATTTCAACAGTATTACTAATTTCACTGAATAATAATATTAATATTAGCCTACTTACCACTCTGCAAAATGTTTTTATGCTTTGTCTTTACCTGTAAAACAGTCCTCTTCACATTATTCCTGCTCAAAGACAAGATAACATAATTTAACGTATTAGTTGGTGCAAATACTTTTACACAGTAAAAAAATTGACAAGACTGCTCTACAAATGTGAATATAAACATTTTATGACATCAACTGTTCTCCCTGAATATCGATCTCGGGTCTCCCACATGACAAACCGTAACATATCCTCTCCCCCACGGACTTGTCTTAACACTGATGGTGAAAACATACTTTAAAAACTCAACATTCAGCACTGTTATAGGACTTAACTTACGTATTTAAGCGCTCTGCGATCTTCTGCCACACCATGTCTCTCGCCTTGGTTATTGCAAATGTGTTGTAGAGTTCCAAAAGAAACGTCTGTTCTGATGCACTGAAATAATCGGGCCGAATCTTCGACATGATGGCGTTTTCGACAGTCGCTTGTTCAGGGCTTCTTCCCTTCCCCGTGCATGTGTCTAGGCCAGGACAGGATAGGCGCGGCTGAAGTTAGCGCCACTGAGGCGCAGATGATTTTTTTTTTTTTTTTCCGTCCCGGGCGCCGAAAGATGGCTGCTCACTGCTCCTGAAAAGGATGGGTCAAATGCAGAAGTAAAATTTCTCCCGTGTATCATTGTGTGAGACCAATAAAGGCTTAATCTTAATCTTAATCTTAAAAAAATGCGTTAGTGGAACGACTTCAGGCTTTAGTCTAAGGTGACGCTTCTTCAGGCGAGGCGAGGACCACTTAGGCGCCGCTATGTTTAGTGACGTTCGTGGAATACCCCTTTGCTTCTGTTTTTGTGGTGATGTTTTGGTTGTGTTTTTGTGCTGATGTTTGCGTGGTCCCTTCAGAACGCCGGGGCGGTGCTACCGGCAGGAGACCAAACTGATTGTGGACTCTCCCCACTCTCGTTGTGGACGCCCCCAAACCGCGGGACAGCTTCTGACCAAAGGAGTGACGGACCGCCTGGCCTGTCCCCTCACGGACTACATGCAGAAACTGTCCACCTACGGCCTCAACTTCTCCATCACCTGGTTCAAGGTACAGCCTGGACTTCAGACCTTCCAGAATAAACACGTCTGTGGGGCTGAAGAATGGGACGATTTCTTTACTTTATAAAAGGAATGTCCAGACCACTGACCGCTCTGTGTGTGTGTGTGTGTGTTAGGGCTGTGAGCGTATTGATCGTGTACAGGGTCGTTTCGAATACTGGGACAGATTCCTGAAGGTGACGGAGGTGGAGTCAGGTGACCAGGGCCTGTACACGTGCACTTTGACCTTCAATCTGGACGGGGTCAACGGGAGCGTGTCCGAGACCATCGACGCAGAGGTCAAAGGTCAGACTTACTGTCTCCATGACAATAACACCTACTGTACATACTCTTCTGAAGAAATGCCTTTCAACTGATTCTGTAAGGTCAATGTCCACAATGTCCTCCAATGTCCTACATGTCCACTCCTGAGCCTGTGCTCCCAGAGCCTTCACCTGTAGATAGAGACTCAGTTCTTCTCAGTGTGTAAAATATCAGAACCTCTGAGCTGCAGACGCCGGATGACTATCTGTGTTGCCCGAAAACAATATCAGCAAAAAAAAATTACCTTACTTTCTTGGTCAGTTTTGACAAATTTCCAGTAATTTAAAAATATGCTTTTGAACCGCTGTCTTTACGACATTATCAGATAGAAGAATTCCAGAGCCGTCACAGAGAAAGACTTTGGTCAAGTGGTTAAGTCCTGGGTCTTTCACGTGGGAGTCCCGGGTTACTGACGTATTCATGCTCAAGTCAATTATGTGTTATATTTTCACAAATTTACATTTTCCATCAATAGGCATAAAACAATAAAAGACATTAGCTATGACATTCTGGTGTGAGGCCACTGCTGGAGGACTGCTGAGGAGGGTCCAAGTGTACGCCATCTTCAGTAACTAGAACACAAACATACTATTAAAATACACAAATGCTTGGATCACAGCTGAGACAAGCATTAGCCTAGAGAATACCTTGAATATACTCTTCACGAAAACTCGCAGGAAGGATCTTTGATGGGGTCCCTCCTTCAATTACCTCCACCAGTGGGCGACCCCGGTTTAGGGCCAGTGCCAGCTCCTCTGCAGGTGAAAGGTTTTGAGGGGGGCTCCCTAGGCCAGGACAGGATAGGCCTGACTAAATTTAGTGCTGCTGAGGGGCAGTTAAACTGTGTTAGTGGAACAACTTCAGGCTTTAGTCTAAGGTGACGCTTCTTCAGGCGAGGACTAACCACTTAGGCGCTGCCATGTTTAGCGACGGTCATGGAATACCCCTCTGGTTCAGGTTCAAGTGTGATTGCAGTACCTTTTAAAAACAGCAGAGGGTTGACTGTCTGTAGAGCTGAAGAGTTTTGGTTCATTCAAAAGTTGAAGATGATCAATATTTTCAGTGTGTGTTTGTGTAACTGTTGTGTGTGTTTGTAGGAGATTACTGTCTTCTTCCTCAAGTGCGAGAACCGGCCAACGATGTGGTCAGAGCGGATCTGGGTCAGTATCTGTGTGTGTGTTCTCCTGCGGTTGTGCGTTCTTTTGTGGTTGTGCGTTCTTTTGTGGTTGTGCGTTCTAAAGCGTTCCTCTGTGTGTGTTCTCCTGCGGTTGTGCGTTCTAATGCGGTCATGTGTCCACAGGAAGTGACCTGGCGAAGCGCTGTCTGGCGTTCTTTCCGTGTGAGGGGCACCCCCTGCTGGAGCCAGACATGTACTGGGCGTTCGAGGACGACGTCGTGGGGAGCGACACGTCGGAGCGCGTCCACGCCACGCGGAAGCGGTCAGTCACTCTGGGGCAAACTTCAACTGTGTGTCATTGTTAAAGCTGCACTGTGGAACTTTTCTGGTGGAGTGTCTGCCTCCTGTCTCCATGGAGATGTGGCGTTTCTGTTGCTCCAATAAATCCTTCTGTGAAAGTGGCGCCTCTCCACAGATCTAACCTGTAATGTAGCGTAGCGCTCGTCTCTTGCCTGGTTTACCCCAGACCATATCACAGTGATATATGGTCTGGGAGCACCTACTGAATATCTCGTAGTGGAGGTGTGGTTTACCGTTATTACGTTTACGTTTATTGGGCGTTACGAATGTCTATCATTTGGCGTATACGTAGCCCATAGCCAATCATGTCAGTTGTCAGTTCAAACTACAAGTTTCTGTTTGTCGCATAGTACGCGTCACCGTCTTTCCACCCCTCCCCGCTCTCTGATTGGCTCCCAGAATCGGGAGAGCTCGCTTGCCATAGTTGCCAGGCTGTCTTTCAGATCGGAACAAACTAAAGCAGAATGTGATTTCCAAGGTTAGCTCGTCTCCCTGGTGACAGAGGTTTAATCTACACCATGGAACCTTCTAGACAAAGCAACACATCTCCATGGAGACAAGTGGCGGACCCTCCACTAGAAAAGTTCCACAGTGCAGCTTTAATCTGACCCTGTCACAACTGAAAAACTCACTGTGTCCACAAGAGGGCGCTGTGTGTACACAGGTACTGTAGTACTGATGAAGTACTTGCGTGTAGTACTGATGCAGTACTTGTGTGTAGTACTGACAGTACTACACACAGTACTTTGTGTACTGGTACAGGCTGGTGCAGAAGCTGGAGGACGGGGTGTAGTACTGACGCAGTACTTTGTGTACTTTGTGTACTGGTACAGGCTGTGCAGAAGCTGGAGGACGGGGTGTAGTACTGACGCAGTACTTTGTGTACTTTGTGTACTGGTACAGGCTGTGCAGAAGCTGGAGGACGGGGTGTAGTACTGACGCAGTACTTTGTGTACTTTGTGTACTGGTACAGGCTGGTGCAGAAGCTGGAGGACGGGATGTGGATGGAGACGTGGCTCATCATCTCAGAGCTTCAGGAGGACGACTTCAACCAAACGTTCATCTGCATAGCCTGGAGCGACCGAGGAAGTCACTCCTGCTACTTCACACTACTGCGTACAGGTACTACTACTGTGTACTACTGCGTACAGGTACTACTACTGCGTACTACTGCGTACAGGTACTACTGCTGCGTACAGGTACTACTGCGTACAGGCACTACTACTGCGTACTACTGCGTACAGGTACTACTACTGCGTACAGGTACTACTGCGTACAGGCACTACTACTGCGTACTACTGCGTACAGGTACTACTACTGCGTACAGGCACTACTGCGTACAGGCACTACTACTGCATACTACTGCGTACAGGCACTACTACTGCGTACTACTGCATACAGGTACTACTACTGCGTACAGGTACTATTACTGCTTACTACTGCGTACAGGAGTCTGCTGGTCACATCTCGTGTGCTTCATAAATAAACCTGTTGTTTAATTGCATTTTAAAGATCCCATGACATGGTACTTCTTGATGCTTTTATATGGCGCCTTAATGATTCCCTAATACTGTAAATGAATCCTGCTCCAAAATCAACACTCAGTGCATGAGAAAGACCCATGAACACAGGCAGAGTCAAAAAATATGTCTCTGAACACCTCATTCTGGGCGTTGTTGCTTGAATGCAAATGAGAAGGACAGAGATAGGCCAGAGCAGCGGGTGGGGGCGTGGCCAAACTCTCTGCTGTTTCCTCGTTTTAGTGGTGCAATGCGCACTGGCTCCACTTCCGCGTTTTATGCGCGAAGGAAGAAAGGAGAGGCGTTTCAATGAAAAAAACAAATTTTCACAGAAAATAAAATTAAACCACTGCTGTTTCAGAGGTCCAGAGACTCAGATAAAGGACATCCGAGCCTGGAAACACTCTCACGTGCCTCCAGGCAAATAAAAAAACGCATTTCGCATTGCGTAGCTCCTTCGCAGTCCAAACTCTGGCCGTGACAGTGGGTAGACATCCAGACGGGCGGTGGAACTACATTTGCATTTTTTCTTCAATGTGACGTCAGAAAATTTCCTTGTTCAGAATCGCCCGTTTGAGCTGTTTTTTTTTTATTTTTTATTTATTTAACCTTTATTTAACCAGGTAAAAAACCCATTGAGATCAAGACCTCGTTTACAAGGGTGACCTGGCCAAGAGGTCAGCAGCACACGTCCAGAGTAAAATAACAGTAAAATATCAAATGTAAAGTGCAATAGTTGTAAACAGTAAAATTAAGTGCAAATGATATTAAAAAGGTGCAAACAATTGTAAACACAAGCGATAAAATGCGTTAGTTAAAATGACAGTACATTTAAAAACACAGACACTGATTTATGTTTTTTTTTGCCGATTATATAAAAAGGAGCGAAATGTTTTAAATGAGACAAGTTCAGTCATTTTCAGTTCAGTTTGAAGAGTGTTCCAGGCCGATGGAGCGGAAAAGCCAAAAGCCTGCTTTCCTAACTCAGTCCTAACACGAGGAACTTGCAGTTGAAAAATGTCACTAGATCGCAAGGCATAAGCATTGGTAGTTCTTTGAAGCAGTGTACAAAGATACGAGGGTGCCAAGCCGACGAGTGCCTTGTAAACCAATAGCAACCAATGAGTGTACCTTCGTGTGCTCAGAGAAGGCCACTCTGCTTTGGCGTACAGTTCACAGTGATGCGTAAGGCGATTACAACCAGTCACAAACCTCAAAGCACAATGATACACCGTGTTTAAGGACTGAAGACATTTAGAGGACGCAGTCATGTACAAGACATCACCATAATCCAGCAGAGGAACAAAAGTTGCTGAAACAAGATGTTTACGAGCTCTGAGTGAGAAACAAGATTTATTACGATAATAAAAACCTAGTTTCACTTTTAGTTTGCGCACCAGATTGGCAATATGTAGCTTGAACGAGAGCTCAGAGTCAAGCAGAAAACCAAGGTATTTGTAACTGCTGACAAGTTCTATTGATCTTCCTTGGACAGTTTTTATTTCAGGCATGTCCTCAGGAAAAAGACACTTATGAGAAAACACCATAACTTTAGTTTTCTCAGCATTTAAAACTAATTTCAGGGACTGCAGACGTGTCTGAACAATATCAAAAGCAGATTGTAAATACTCGAAGGCCTGTACTAATGAGGTAGAGCAGCAATAAATTACTGTGTCATCGGCATAAAAGTGGTAAGTGGCATTTGACAAATTAAAACATAAATTATTGATATAAATAGAAAATAAAATGGGTCCCATCACTGAGCCCTGTGGCACTCCTTTTGTGACTTTAAGGGAAGTTGAAAAAGATGTGCACACACTGTTTTCTGTTTGACAGGTAGTCAGCAAACCAATCAGCAGCTTGGTTTGACATGCCTATACTGTTCAAGGAGTTAACAAGGAGAGAGTGATCCACAGTATCAAAGGCCTTGGACAAATCAATGAACAAAGCAGCACAATAATGCTTGCGATCAAGTGCAAGGATAAAATCATTAAAAACTTTTAAAGAGGCTGTGACAGTGCTGTGCTGTTTTCTAAAACCAGATTGAAAATCAGTTAAAATATTGTGTGATTCTAAAAACACCTTCAGTTGGTCACTGACCAGCTTTTCAAAGACTTTTGCCACAATACATAATTTAGAGATTGGCCTGTAATTGTTGACTTCTGAAGGGTCACCTCCTTTTAAAAGAGGAAGCACAAAAGCAGATTTCCAGACATTCGGAATTTTGCTGGAAGTCAAACTTAGATTAAAAATATGCGACAAAGGCTCAGCAATAAAATCAGCAGCCAACTTTAAAAATAAAGAGTCCAATTTATCTGGCCCAGCTGTTTTCTTGATGTCCAGATTTTTAAGTTCGTTAAGAACATCGGACACAGACACATTTTTAAAATAAAATCTGTGTTCGAAAGGGTAGTTATTTGAAGAATCAAAATTTGAAACACGGCTTGAAGCCCGTTTGAGCTGTCTTTTTTTCAAACGCAGAAAAGGATCACAAATGCTCAGTTTACACATTTCGCAACTTTTAGCCATGAGGGGGCCTAAACAGGGTAGGAGACCTCACATTAACGTTCAGAAACCTCAGAAAGTGAAAATTTCATGCCATGGGACCTTTAAAGTCCTGCTGATGCTTCTCAGACCCTAACCTTGTGCTGATGTTCCACAGACCCTGACCTTCTGATGTTCCACAGACCCTGACCTTCTGATGTTTCCACAGACCCTGACCTTCTGATGATGTTCCCACAGACCCTGACCTTCTGCTGATGTTTCCTCAGACCCTGACCTTCTGCTGATGTTCCCACAGACCCTGACCTTCTGCTGCCCGTGGGCCTGGGCCTGGGCTCCGTTCTGCTGCTCCTCCTGCTCAGTGTCTCCGTCTATCACGTCTTCAAAGTGGACCTGGCTCTGTGGACCCGGGGGACCTTCCCTGGACTCTACCGCAGCACAGGTACGGCAGCACCAGGCCCCCCTGGACGGTCGGGGCCCCGGGGTCAGGGGCCCCAGGCCGCGGGGTCAGGGTTAGAGATGTAGATGTCGATTGACGGCCGATCTGTGAATGCTTTTAGATGATTCTCTCCAAATGATGTACCGTATTGGCCCGAATATAAGACGACCCTGATTATAAGACGACCCCCTCTTTTTCAAGACTCAAGTTTGAAAAAAGACTTTTTGAACACCAAATTTAATTTTTATACAGAAAATAATTACAGTACATCTGAAACAAATGATTATAACAATATATTCGAGAGAAAAAGCATGTTATTTTGCCTCATTCAAATCATGCAAAAACTGTCTATCACATCTTAATATCTGAACATTTAAATATGTAAACTAAAGTGCAATCACATTTGTAAATGAATGGCTTCTGGTTTTTGAAATGTAAATAAACCAATCTACTGTGATAAAACAACAAAATTGCAATAACTGCATTAACCATCAAAGTGAAGTCTAAGTGAAGTCAGCTGCCGGTTAACCTGGCCGATCTTCGACCCACTTTTCTCCAGATTGTCGCTACGTTTCTCCATTTTCTGTTATCTCTTCTCTTATTTTCTTCTCTTTTCTTTCTTACTGCTATTTTTTATTTTTCTTCTTCGCTTTGGCCTGGGGAGTTCAGTTCAGCATTTGCTTTAAAGATATCTGGCGCCATCTAGCGTTGTGAATGGGTATAATGTCTAGACCCCGAATGTAAGACGACCCCCACTTTTTCAGTCTTATTTCAATGCAAAAAACATCGTCTTATATTCGGGCCAATACGGTAATTTAAAGGCCCCAATTTAGGCTGTTTTCAGATCCATGTTCTAATGTTTCCTCACCACACACAGACCACCTTGTGATGTCATGTGGTGATACAGGAAGTGCTCCACTGTGTTTTTAAACTCCAAACTGCGTCACTAGAATCAGCTGAATAATTCCAACCCTGGAATTAACACTCTCTACTAAAGGTGAAAGGAGCTGAGCCTTTCTGTGTGGAGTTTGCATGTTCTCCCCGTGTCTGGGTGGGTTTCCTCCGGGCACTCCGGTTTCCCCCATCAACCCAAAACATGCTCCAGGTAAAATCCTCCAGCTGAGGTCCTGACCAAACCGAAGCAAGAAGATCATGGAGATGGTCCCGGATGGGTTAAATGCAGAGAAGAATTTCTCCTGCAATAAAGTCACTTCTTCTTAAAATTTTTTAATTTCCTCCAGCAGGACGTGAACGCCTCTGCAGAAGCTCAGATGAGTTTTTACTCAGTGGGACTGAACCAGGGAAACCCCCACAGAAGCACGGGGCCTGTCACATAAAGAACTGCTCCTTTTACCTTGAACGAGGCTGAAATGATTCAAATACAGTCATACCTCACGTTACGAAAGACCCTACAAACGAATAATCCAAGTTACGAAACGCCTTCACTTAAAATTTCCGTCTCTAGATACGAAAGAAAATTCAAGTTATGAAACGGGAAATCTCAAAAATTCAAATAATGCGCGCTCAGTTGCGCGCTCGGCTTCACAGTCGCCCGAATCCCCCGAAAGGTAAATACACTTGTAGCATTCTGTATTTTGTTCATCTCCGTGATACCCATGATGCTTTTCGTGTGCCTTTGACCCTCGTTCGTCACTGAGTTCTAACACGCGGAAAGGACAGAGTTACTGTTGTTTTGTGAGTTTTTCGCGTGTGCTCATTGCAACTTTATTCTTCGTTATTCATCATGGCCCCCAAGAAAGTGATTCCCAGTGCGAGTGAAAAGAAGAAGCGGGCTCTGTTGTCAATAGAAGTAAAACAGGAGATGATAAAAAAATATGAAAGTGGCATGCGGTTGTGTGATCTCGCAAAGGAATATGGGCAAAACCCATCTACCATCGGTACGGTATTGAAGCAGAAGGAGGCCTTAAAAGTGACCACCCCTTCGAAAGGCTTCTCTGTGATATCGAAAAAGAAGTCGTCACCGAACGACGAGATGGAGAGACTGTTACTCCTTTGGATAAAGGAGAAAGAAATTGCTGGAGATACAGTGACGGAGGCGATTATTTCTGAAAAAGCAACTGCCATATTTAGTGACCTTGTAAAGGAGGATGGGGGTGAGGGTTCTTCGGAACAGCAAGCAACCCGGAATTTAAAGTATCGCGTGAGTGGTTCGAGAAATTTAAGAAAAGGACTGGGATCCACTCTGTCGTACGGCATGGCGAAGCATCGAGTTCAGAGCAGAAGGCTGCAGAAGAATTTATTTAAAAAATTCGAACAACTTGTGGTGGAAGATGGGTACATTCCACAGCAAGTTTTTAATTGTGACGAGACTGGACTTTTCTGGAAGAAGATGCCTCGCTGCACCTTGATCACAGCTGAGGAGAAGAAAATGCCAGGACACAAGCCCATGAAGGACCG
The DNA here is from genome assembly GCA_036785185.1 of Paratrypauchen microcephalus. Taxonomy (NCBI): domain Eukaryota; kingdom Metazoa; phylum Chordata; class Actinopteri; order Gobiiformes; family Gobiidae; genus Paratrypauchen; species Paratrypauchen microcephalus. Next base: position 1,789,734 of record JAVJIX010000101.1, read on the forward strand.
CCTTACGCTTGCTCTCTGTTGTAATGCCAGTGGAGAGTGCAAGATTAAGCCCCTGCTAGTGTACCACTCGGAAAATCCCCGAGCCTTCAAAGCTCACAAAATCCTGAAGGAGAAACTTAACGTCATGTGGAGAGCCAACGCCAAGGCTTGGGTCACCCGACAATTTGTTGAATGAGTGAACTTTGTGTTTGGCCCTGCCGTGAAGAAGTTCCTCGAAGAGAACAACCTCCCCCTCAAGTCTCTGCTGATTCTTGACAGTGCCCCTGCCCACCCACCCGGCCTCGAAGATGATATCCTGGACGAGTTCTCCTTCATCAAGGTGCTGTACCTTCCTCCAAACACCACCCCTCTCCTCCAGCCCATGGACCAGCAAGTCATTTCAAATTTTAAAAAACTTTACACGAAATTTATTTTCAAGAGGTGTTTTGACGTCACGGAAAATACCCAGCTTACCCTTCGTGAATTTTGGAAGCATCACTTCGACATCGTTGTGTGCTTGAAGTTAATTGACATGGCTTAGCAGGAGGTGACCAGACGTACCCTTAATGCTGCTTGGAGGAAGCTGTGGCCGCACGCCGTTGCTCCGAGAGACTCCGAGCCTCAACCTGAACCTCATGAGGTGGATGAAATTGTGTCGCTGGGAAAGGCCATGAGGCTGGAGGTCAATGAGGAGGACATTGAGGAGTTGGTCGAGGAGCACCAAGAAGAACTCTCAACGGAGGAGCTGAAGGAGCTGGAGATGATGCAACGCTCGGCAATGCACAAGGAATTCAGCGAAGAGGAGGCAGCTATCATGCCGTCAGCACGAATAAAAGAAATGCTGTCGAAATTTCACAAACTTTCCGAATTTGTGGAAAAAAAACATCCCGAAAAAGTGTTCACGAGTCGTGCTATCGCCCACTTTGACAACGTATGCCTTGTGCATTTTAGGAAAATTATGAAAAGTCGTCAAAGGCAATCATCATTGGATCGATATTTCACCAAACGTCCGTCAACAAGCACTGCCGAAACAGGCAAAAAGCAGTGACAATAATTAAAACAAGTGAAAAATTAAATGCGAAAAAAAAATCATAAAACAGAAAAATGTAAAAAAAAAAAAAAGATAAAAAGTGTAATTTTAATTTAATGTTAAGTTCTTTTGAATTCATAATTTTAAGTTAAATTTATTAATTTCAGTGGAATAAAGTTGTATGAAATTTATTTCAATGGTAAATGATTTGCATGTCTTATTTTAATGGTTTAATAAATAATTTTTACTTTTAACACATACTGTATTTAATACAAAATTGGTATACAGTACTTTTATAATTTTTAAAGGGTTTAGGAACGAACGGGGCCTTGGAACGAATCAGGCCTTTTACATTTATATACAGTAGCTACTCAACTTACGAAAAATTCACGTTACAAAACCACTTCTGGAACGAATTAATTTCGTAAGGTGAGGTACCACTGTAGTTCATAGTTCATAGTTTGCTTTATTGTCAAAAAAAACATATGTACAAGACACATAGAAGATCAAAATTTCGTTTCCCCTGACCAATCAGGACAGAGATAGAGTAGCCAGGGGAGGGGCCGACTCGGAGATACAGAGATGAAAAGTGCAGCACAATCAATAACAATATTCACAAACATATTACGACAACAATTGGACAGGTAAAACACACAGCGTTTTTTTCGTTGGTGAGAGACGGGCGGGTGGGAAGGGGAGCAGTCCAGAAAAATTAGTGAAAGAAAGAAAGAAAGCTATGCCTTTATTAGTCCCACAGTGGGGAAATTCCAGTTCTGCATTTAACCCATCCTGTTATCAGGAGCAGTGAGCTGCACATTACTGCGCCCGGGGACCATCTCCATGATCTTCTTGCTTCGGCTTGGTCAGGACCTAAGCTGGAGGATTTACCTATGGTGCATGTTTTGGGTTGGTGGGGGGGCAGAGTCAAAACAAAGAGTCCAGTTGAATCACATTTTCAGGAGAATTGATTACACTAGGGGAAATTTAACATAATCGATACATTTTTAGAACCCAGGCGAACAGACAATTTGCCAGAACCCTGGTTTCTGCCAGGCCCCTAACTTCCTGCAGGGCTGTGCGACTCGCAGTCCTCCCCCCCGTACGTATGATAATGAATATGGACTGAGCCGCTGACCCCACAGTTCCATATCCATTTATCCGCGATGTTATCCAGCGCCAGGGGTCTTTCCACAGATTGGATGGTACAGTTCAATCTGTGTTTTCTCCTTGTGTTGTTGCCCCCTGATTCTAGTAAAGCAGTGTGGAGTTTAAAAACACAGTAGAGCTCTTCTTTTATTACCACATGATACATGCAGTTGTAGTACTGTCCTGACCGTACTTGTACTTGTGTCTCCAGCCTCTGACGGGAAGCTATACGACGCGTATGTGGCGTACCCTCCGACCTGCGGGGGGAGCTGCTCAGATGTGGAGCAGTTCGCCCTCCACACTCTGCCCCAGGTCCTGGAGGACGCCTGCGGCTTCTGCCTGTTCATCCCAGGACGAGACTGTCTCCCCGGGCAAGGTCACTTCTACACACTGTCCTTGTATCCTCATGTCCTTATGTCATTGTGCCCTTGTGACATTGTGTCCTTGTGTCCTTGGACAAGTTCTTGGGGGTGTTGTGGACCTTCAGCAGCCTTGTTCCTGATTGGCTCTTTGGTTTCATGCTTAGATTTCCAAATATGGTCCCTTAACCGCTATAACTGCTGGCCTCGCTGAGCTTCATTTGACTGGAGCTGTCACACTCCCTCAGAATCCCTCAGAACACTTTACACACCCGTCCTCTCTGTAACTGTGCTTCTCTGTGTTTTCGCTGCAGCTGTGGTGGACTCTGTGGAGGAGAACCTTCAGGCCTGCCGCCGCATCCTCCTGCTCTACGGCGCCTCCACCTTCAGCAAGAGGTACTGCACCAGCAACAACAACAACTCTCTGCTGTCCAGACCCATGAGTGACCAGACAGACATGAACCAGCAGGGGTCTGTGAGCAAGGACCACCTGAACACCAGCATGGACCACCTCCACCTGAACACCAGCAAGGACCATCTGAACTCCAGCATGGACCACCTCCACCTGAACACCAGCAAGGACCATCTGAACTCCAGCATGGACCACCTCCACCTGAACACCAGCAAGGACCACCTGAACACCAGCAAGGACCACCTGAAAACCAGCAAGGACCACCTGAACACCAGCAAGGACCATCTGAACACCAGCATGGACCACCTCCACCTGAACACCAGCAAGGACCATCTAAGCACCAACAATAACCCAGAGAGCATAAGTTTGAAGAACCTGAGTCCAGACAAAGAGCATCTGAAGAGTAGCGAGGTCCACAGGAGCTGGGATGCCCACAGTGAGCTCGAGTGTGGGCAGGACATGTGTGGGCATGCCCGGGTACAGCTGGAGTGTATGGCCGCCATGCACAGGGCTCTGCTCGAGAGATCTCTGAAGGTGAGTGTGCCACTAAGTTCATAGAACAGATGATGGAACAGAACACAACTGACGACTTCAGCAAAAACGTGAAAAGAAAAAGTCTTGTAGTTTCCTCTCAGTATACAGCAAAGAAGATAATTCACTTCTGTCATTGGACAAATGTTTCTCAGCTCGTCCAAGCTGCTTCAGTTCTGGGACGACCTGCAAAATGTATTTGATCAATTTGTCCAGTGGGTAGATTGAATTTTCTCCTTTGTTATGGATCCTCCCTGGACGACTGAGGGGTTTCTCTGAGGGGTTCCACTCAGGGGTTTCTCTGAGGGGTTTCACTCAGGGGTTCCACTCAGGGGTTTCTCTAAGGAGTTTCACTCAGGGGTTTCTCTGAGGGGTTTCTCTGAGGGGTTTCACTCAGGGGTTTCACTCAGGGGTTCCACTCAGGGGTTCCACTCAGGGGTTTCACTCAGGGGTTTTACTCAGGGGTTTCACTCAGGGGTTTCTCTGAGGGGTTTCTCTGAGGGGTTTCACTCAGGGGTTTCTCTGAGGGGTTTCTCTGAGGGGTTTCTCTGAGGGGTTTCACTCAGGGGTTTCACTCAGAGGTTTCTCTGAGGGGTTTCACTCAGGGGTTTCACTCAGAGGTTTCTCTGAGGGGTTTCACTCAGGGGTTTCTCTGAGGGGTTTCTCTGAGGGGTTTCACTCAGGGGTTTCACTCAGAGGTTTCTCTGAGGGGTTTCACTCAGGGGTTTCTCTGAGGGGTTTCTCTGAGGGGTTTCACTCACGGGTTTCACTCAGGGGTTTCTCTAAGGGGTTTCACTCAGGGGTTTCTCTGAGGGGTTTCACTCAGGGGTTTCACTCAGGGGTTCCACTCAGGGGTTTCTCTAAGGGGTTTCACTCAGGGGTTTCACTCAGGGGTTCCACTCAGGGGTTCCACTCAGGGGTTTCACTCAGGGGTTTTACTCAGGGGTTTCTCTGAGGGGTTTCACTCAGGGGTTCCACTCAGGGGTTTTACTCAGGAGTTTCACATGCTCTCACGATAGATCTCACTGTAGTCTTATGTTCAAAAGCCAAATGAATTTTACTGATATCAAAAATATGATTCCATTTCTTATTGTTAAACTCCTCTGTAGTTTATTGTCACTAATGTCTGTAGGAGGTGGTAACAAAAAGAAGAAGAAAAAAAAGCTTTTTGGCAGTTTTTCAAAACTGAGATCTGTTTTTGCTTTTGAACTTCAGTTGTTTGAGGTTCTAAGACATTTTTTCTGAAGCTTTTCAAAGCTCAGAATCTCCAGACTTACCTCATGAGCTGCAGAGGCTGCACTAGCACCGACTCTGGGGTTCTGAAGGGACCTTCAGATCAGAGACGTTTTAGGTTTAAACTCACTGGATTTCAGATTTGAACCAGCGACCCACACGAGAGAGTCGTGTGACGCTCATTCTGCGTTCTGATTGGAGAACCGTCTGGAACCAAAATCATTTTTACCTCATATCTGGGCTCTGTTTATGGAATTCTAAATCTGAATTCTAAAAATCTAAATCTTACACATGGATCCTTTAAGATACATCTGTGTGGTTCTGTGTGGTTCTCCGTCTGTTCTCCATTCTCCATGGAAACGCTGTTGCTCTGTCTAGAATGTTCCGCAGTACATTAAACCTCTGTCACCATGGAGACATTACAGGTCAGATCTGTGGAGAGAAGGAGTTATTATATTTTTGAGGAACAGAAACACTTGAAATGAATAAACGTTGGATAGAATTGTTTAAAGTCATACCATGGAACATTCCAGGTGAAGCAATAACATCTCCATGGAGACGAGCAGATCGCCCCTGCACCAGAAAAGTTGCGCAGTGCAGCTTTAAAGCGGCGTGTGTCTGTTTGCAGGTGATCCTGGTGGAGCTGGAGGAGCTGGGGCCCTCGGACGTGGAGCGGCTCCCGGAGTCGGTGCGTCACCTCAGGCGGACCCAGGGCGCCGCGTGCTGGTGGAAGAGCCAGAGGAGCGCCCCCTGGTGGACGGCGTGGACAGCGTGCGGCGTGCGGAGAACCGGGAACTCCGCAGACGTAGAGACTCCGCTGTCGCCCTGCGTGTCTCCGGGCTGCAGGTTCTGGAAGGAGGTCCGCTACAGAATGCCCGTGTGAGCCGGAGACGCATCGATCCGTTTACCGTCGTCAGATACGGAACACTTCGTCGGGTCGGACAGCAGCGTCCAAATGTGGCTTCGGCGACATCGTGGTGGGATGTGCATCGATGTAAAAAGGCAAAAGGAGAAATTCAGTTTGTCGACTGGACAAAAGTTTATTTGGTGGAATCTGTTTCTTCTGCTTCTTCAGTTGTGGTCAGACGCTGGTGGACACCGCCTGGATCTGCCTGAAGGGGGCGCTCACTACTAGGGACGCACCGATGTGGAAATTTTAGCCGATACCGATATCCAATATTAATGTTGCTGATATCGGCCGATACTGATATTTATTTATTTTTAATTCTGAGATAAAATTTTATACAGACTGAAAATCATGAAAATGAATTTTTGAACGTCTTCTTTTATTTTCAAAACGTGTTTTGACTCCTTTTTTTTATAGTGTAACATTGTGTTCTGCGTCCTGATTGGCTAAGGGACCTTTGCCGATTGATGTTATAGATGGGGGATGCGGGGGGGCCAGGTCTAGACCAGGTCTAAACCTGGACTAAACCAGGACTGGACCAGGTCTAAACAAGGTCTAAACCTCGACTAGACCAGGACTAACTGCGGACTAAACCAGGTCTAGACCAGGTTTAAACAAGGTTTAAACCTGGACTAGACCAGGACTAGACGTGGACTAAACCAGGTCTAGACCAGGTCTAAACAAGGTCTAAACCTGGACTAGACCAGGACTAACCGCGGACTAAACCAGGTCTAGACCAGGTCTAAACAAGGTCTAAACCTGGACTAGACCAGGACTAAACGCGGACTAAACCAGGTCTAGACCAGGTCTCAACAAGGTCTAAACCTGGGCTGGACCAGGACTAAACCTGGACTAAACCAGGACTGGACCAGGTCTAAACCAGGATTAAACCACCGCGTGCGGCACAGACTGCGTGCCTCCCCCTCAGGACCGCGGTGAAAAATCTACGAAAGTTTGAGTGTTTAAACGAGAGAGAAATGTGAGCAAACGTTAATTCGAGGGATTACTGTCCTGACAAATATCGGTCGTTATGTTAAAAATTTGGCAATATCGGCTGATACTGATGTTAATGCCGATATATCGTGCATCCCTACTCACTACAGTGAAATGGTGACGTCTGTCGGAGGATCACAGTCGTGGAACACATGACCTGCTCATGTCAGGAACTGTGGGTCCTCCTCAACCTTCAAGAACACTCTGAAACACTCACTGTGGTCACATGGTCAGATGTGTTACTCGGCGGGTGGTCTGTCCTTAGATCCCAGTGCACATGAAACTCGTGTAATGGGATAATGGTCAGCGACCTGGAGGCTCCGCTACGCTATGTGGCGCTGTCGTCCAACTACTTCAATAAAAACACAACAAACTATGTGGCGGTTTACAAAGATGGAGCTCCAGGAGTTTGACGGACTAATATGAGACTAAACCTGGACTAAACCTAGACTAAACCTGGACTAATATGAGACTAAACCTGGACTAAACCTGGACTAAACCTGGACTAAACCTGGACTAATATGAGACTAAACCTGGACTAAACCTGGACTAAACCTGGACTAATATAAGACTAAACCTGGACTAATATGAGACTGAACCTGGACTAAACCTGGACTAAACCTGGACTAATATGAGACTAAACCTGGACTAAACCTGGACTAATATGAGACTGAACCTGGACTAAACCTGGACTAAACCTGGACTAATATGAGACTGAACCTGGACTAAACCTGGACTGAACCTGGACTAAACCTGGACTAAACCTGGACTAAACCTAGACTAAACCTGGGCTAAACCTGGACTAAACCTGGACTAAACCTGGGCTAAACCTGGACTAAACCTGGACTAAACCTGGACTAAACCTGGACTAAACCTGGACTAATATGAGACTAAACCTGGACTAAACCTGGACTAAACCTAGACTAAACCTGGGCTAAACCTGGACTAAACCTGGACTAATATGAGACTAAACCTGGACTAAACCTGGGCTAAACCTGGACTAAATCAGGATAATATGAGACTAAACCTGGACTTAACCTGGACTAAACCTGGACTAAGTCGGGACTAATATGAGACTAAACCTGGACTAAACCAGGACTGAACCTGGACTAAACCTGGACTTAACCTAGACTGAACCTGGACTGAACCTAGACTGAACCTTGACTAAACCTGGACTAAACCTGGACTAAATCAGGACTAAAATGAGACTAAACCTGGACTAAATCAGGACTAATATGAGACTAAACCTTGACTAAACCTGGACCAAACCTGGACTTAACCTAGACTGAACCTGGATTAAACCTGGACTAAACCTGGACTAAACCTGGGCTAAATCAGGACTAAACCTGGACTAAACCTGGACTAAACCTGGACTAGTTTGCCGGAGCAGCATTGGTGTACGTGTTGTGCATTCTTTCTTTGCAGCCATGATTTCGTCGGACTTTTCTGATCTCTACTTATGACGGCGTCGGCGCCTCCTGCCACTTCCGGGTGAAATCCCTGGCAAAAATTCCCGCGCATGCGCAGCACGCCAATCCTATCCGATATCGTGCACAAGGTGGCACCGAGCGGATTACTATCGGCCTAAGCCAGGGGTTCCAATCGGATTCGAGAAACCAGTCCCTATACGATCCTTAGCCTGTGCACATGGCTGATATAAGACACTGTCCACCAGCGTCTGACCAGAACTGAAGAAGCAGAAGAAACAGATTCGACCAAATAAACTTTTGTCCAGTCGACAAATTGAATTTCTCCTTTTGCCTTTCGTTCTACCTGGACGACTGAGGAATTCTGGACACATCGATAATAATAATATTTACTGGTCGTAGTCGCCACAGAGAATCTCGTGCTTGAACTTCTATTCACACAAAGCTGTGAGAACCTCAGGGAGAAACCACCCTGGAGCTGAACGTTGTGGGTAACGCCACACTGCGTTTGGTCCACGCTGGTCTGGGGAGTGTTTTTATCAGTATTGGTCCAAAACGTTGGTCACTTTATGCTTTTTCTGTGGAGTTTAAAATCTTTAATATCAGCCGCAGCAGCAGGTGAAGAGCACGTTCCTGGGCTGGCCGCCTCTTCTGTCACCACACGAGTTTGTGGCTCTGCTCAGCACTGTGGAACATTTCAGGCACAGCAACGGTGACCTTTCCGTGGAAACAAGCAAGCAGCAGACCACATGTGACTTGAGGACGCCCACACAGACCCTCAGAGGAAACATCAGCTTCGTGCGAGGTCTTTTTGTGTCCTTTAACTCACTTAAAGGAGCAGTACCTGATTTTTCCTGCTTTAAAGGTCCTGTATTACGCAAAACTGACTCTTGTGAGCTTTAAGTCGTGTTCTAATGATGTTCCTCCTCAAAAACACACCTGGAGTCGTGTTTGTTTCATTCACATGTTTGAGGAGCTCTTTATTATCAGTCTGTCTACATCTCCAAAGCTCAAAATGTTAGCTCAAAAATTACGATTAGATTAGACAAACCTTTGGACCTCGAGAGCTGCTTGTAGAATCTGGTACAGGGCCTTCATCTGAGCTGCGGCCAACAAACTGCCAAGTGATTTTCTCAGCTCCATTCTGTGTGAAAGGAAACGTTCTCAGACATAAATGTAAAAAATGTCCAAATGTAAAGTCCATGCTGTAAAAAAAAAAGAAAAAAAAAGTTTTTAATCAATAAAGACGTACCTCAGGTGTGTCGTTTGTTCAGTGTTTTCTTTGTTCCAGCCTCTCCTCCTCCTGAGGCTCAAAATCCAACACCACGACAGAGGGGCCAAAAGTGAGGAGGATCTGGATCTGGATCTGGATCTGGATCTGGATCTGGATCTGGATCTGGATCTGGAGCTGGAGCTGGATCCGGAGCTGAAGCTGGAGGTGGATCTGGATCTAGAGCTGGAGCTGGAGGTGGAGCTGGATCTGGAGGTGGATCTGGATCTAGGGCTGGATCTGGAGGTGGATCTGGAAGTGGAGGTGGAGCTGAGGGTGGAGGTGGATCTGGATCTAGAGCAGTGCTTCTCAAATAGTGGGGCGAATCCCCCTGGGGGGGCGTGGCGTGATGCCAGGGGGGGCGCGTATGACCCTGGGAAACATGTTTTTTTGCTGTACTGTACTAGAACTAAGTGTAATTGCACATCAACAACAGTAGTTGGCAGTGGCGTTCTCACATGCGATTTACGCACAGTCTCACCATTAACAGAACATCCTCTGTCACAGAAAAAACACGTATATTCCACTGAGTCGTGTCCTTTAGTCCGACAGAAGCTGACGCATCAGTGGCACAAGGAGAGCGTTTTTTTTCAGTGCTTTTAGCTTATGCAAATGAGGTGGTTTTAAGTTTCATTTCTGTAAAACGTAAACAAATGTGCGCAAAGCATTAAAAACACATTAATATTTGAGTCCTCAGTGCAGTCTTTGTTGTAAGTTTCTTTCTTTTTTTTGTTTATAATGTTAATAAAAGGATACAATGGTGTTCTCATAACAATTTTCTAGACAAATAATACTTTATATTTATAGTCGCGTGCAGGAAGGGGCCGTGAAATTTTTTCTTCTTCCTAGGGGGGGCGTCACAGAAAATAATTGAGAAGCACTGATCTAGAGGTGGATCTGGAGGTGGAGCTGGAAGTGGAGGTGGAGCTGGAAGTGGAGGTGGATCTGGATCTGGTGGTGGATCTGGATCTGGAAGTGGAGCTGGGGGTGGAGGTGGATCTGGATGTGGAGGTGGATCTGGATCTAGGGGTGGATCTGGAGGGGATCTGGAAGTGGAGGTGGATCTGGAGCTGGATCTGGAGGTGGAGCTGGAGGTGGATTTGGAAGTGGAGGTGGATTTGGAGCTGGATCTGGAAGTGGAGCTGGATCTGGAGTTGGATCTGGAGCTCCCCCCTAGGTCACAGCTGCGGTTTTATCACACTACACTATAAACATGGACATTCCAATCCGGCTCACTCTGACATGTATTCTGTAAACACTCTGCCCTGAAATGTTAGGGTTACGGTTCAGCTTCAGTTTTCAATCAATTTCATCAATATTGTGTTTTGCTCCCCATTTCCACCCCCCTGTTTGTTTACCAAACAAAAAGACGCCGTGTGTTTACCTGTCCAATTGTTTTTGTCCTAATATGTTTGTGAATATTGTTATTGATTGTACGGCATCTTTTTCTACTCCGTTGTCTCCATGTTGGCGGCGTTGCGGCCCCTCCCCTGACCGTCACTGTCTCTGTCTCTGATTGGCCAGGGGGAAACAAAATTTCGATTCACTGTATGTCATGTACATGTGACAGCATTCGACAATAAATCTAACTATGAACTATGAACTATGGAGGTGGAGCTGGATCTGGATCTGGAGGTGGATCTGGATCTGGAGGTGGATGTGGAGCTGGATCTGGAGGTGGAGCTGGAGCTGGATCTGGACGTGGATCTGGAGCTGGATGTGGAGCTGGATCTGGATCTGGATCTGGAGGTGGATGTGGAGCTGGATCTGGAGGTGGATCTGGAGCTGGAGCTGGATCTGGAGGTGGAGCTGGATCTGGAGGTGGATCTGGATCTTGAGCTCCAAAACTCTGGTAACATTTAGGACCCAGCTCCAGATCTGCTTGTCTTTGTGAAGTTTGGTGGAAGCGCCTGGCTCTGGCTGGTCTGGTCATTACATTAATGTATTATTATTATTATTATTATTAAAGCGGAGCCCCAGCTCAAACCCTCTAGCGCCACCAACAGGACAAAATTTGAGGGACATTTCTGCTTATAACATAGCGTTTGATTGGCTGTCAAGACAAAACGATAAAAGATATAAAAAATCCGGGCAAGTTTCTGATGAGGCTCAGTACCAATGCTATGTATCAAAATTAAATAAAAATAAAAATTAAAACTTGGCCCCACTGCTTGCCCCCACATTGCTGCTTGCTGCTATATTTATAATAATAATAATAATAATAATAATAATTATTATTATTATTATTATTATGTATTGTTATTATGTATTGTTATTATTTTTTATTTATTTATTTTATTATTATTTCTTTTTATATATATATATTAGATGTTTTATTATTTAGCTTTAGTTCAGTACAGTTCCAGGGCTGACATGGTCCAGATGATTCTAGTGAAGGTGTGTGTGAGTTTAAAACCACGGTGGAGCTCTTCCTGTATCGCCACATGATGACATCACAAGGTGGAACAGAGTGTGAAACAAAACACAGCTCCAGGTCTGTCTGTGGTGAGGAAACGACCTCAGAACGTAACGTAATGTTGGAGCTTTGGTTAAAAACACTGTGGAGTTTCCCTCAGCCCTGGTCTGGCTCTGAGAGGAACCGCTCTGGCTCAGGTCTGGGATTTTTCGGGGGCGGGGCCTCGTCTGTCACTTCCTCTTTCCATATCTGAGTCAACATTTGTCTTTCCTGTCTTTCCTCCTCCTCCTCATTCTGTGTAATCATGGAGCTGAGCTCATGTCGCTGTCGCAGGAGAACACCATGAGGTTCTGGACCTGTGTACTACCTGCTCTGCTCCTGTCTCTGCCCCAGGCTCACAGTGAGTACTGCACATACTTCACATACTTCACATACTTCACATACTTCACATACTTCACATACTTCAGGTACTTCAGGTACTTCACACAGACCTGAGCTGGAGGGGAGTTTTTGTGTTTCTGTGAGGACTTCAGACTATGGGGATGGAGAGTGCCCCCTTTAGGCAAACAAACGAACAGATACAAAAGTACTAGCACTGTCAAATACAGGAGTACTACTACTACAGTAGCAGTAGTAGTAGTAGTAGTAGCAGTAGTAGCAGTAGTAGTAGCAGTACCAGTATTAACAGTAGTAGTAGTAGCAGTAGTAGTAGCAGTAGTAGTAGCAGTAGTAACAGCAGGAGCACAGGGCTCTCGAGTCTCTCAAGTTCACACGCCACACATGGTATTTCTCACGCTGACATTTTTTTAAGCAATTCAAAACTGTAGCCACTGTTCACAGCGCTTCTGTGCCCAGAAAATCGGTAAGTTAATGCAGGCACCGCGCGTTTTCAGCGAAAAAAAAGTCACTCGCACACCAGTACTGGAGTTGAGCGATCAGCTGTGAGGCCGATCGCGCACAGCTGATCGGCCTGTTCCGCTCCGCTGTGAGCGATCCGCGTGAATGTTTACGCAGCATTTCCAAGAGAAGAAGAATCCTTAACTTGCTACGTTAATGCTACGTAA
>JAVJIX010000101.1:1810000-1857500 GCA_036785185.1 Paratrypauchen microcephalus
GCAGAGACCACCTCACCCACCTGCAGCAGAGACCACCTCACCCACCTGCAGCAGAGACCACCTCACCCAGCTGCAGCAGAGACCAGCTCAACCACCTGCAGCAGAGACCACCTCACTCAGCTGCAGCAGAGACCACCTCACTCACCTGCAGCAGAGACCACCTCACCCACCTGCAGCAGAGACCACCTCACCCACCTACAGCAGAGACCACCTCACCCACCTACAGCAGAGACCACCTCACCCACCTGCAGCAGAGACCACCTCACCCACCTGCAGCAGAGACCACCTCACCCACCTGCAGCAGAGACCACCTCACCCACCTGCAGCAGAGACCACCTCACCCACCTGCAGCAGAGACCACCTCACCCACCTGCAGCAGAGACCACCTCCACCGTCAGAACACTGCAGGGTGTAACTTACAGAGTGCAGCTCCTCTTCCACTGAAAACAGAACACAAAACACTTGGCACTTTCTATGAGAACTTATAGTTAAAAAGTATCTTCAAAGACGAACCATCATTATAGATTATAAAATTATAAATTATATTTGGTTTTAAGTTCAATCTCAAATATTATATTTTTCTCTTATCCTGTGAGGGAAAAAAAAACCTCTGACCTGTTTTTAAATCTACCTCATCGTTATTCGTTATATATTTTTAGGTCTATTTTTTTTATTATTTTAAGCCGTTATTTATTATCTTGTTCTATTGCATGCTACTTTTTCCTGCTGTTCTTGATCTGTGTTTTGCAACACTGGAATTTCCCCACTGTGGGACTAATAAAGGTTTACGACGTTTCGTGCCCCCATTAAAAATATATATACGCGTCATTCCGTCTTACGCGGTTTAGCGTGGTAAGAGATGTAAACAAACACAAACGGCGCGTGGTGCACGGTGGAAGAATACGCTTTGTTGTGGTTGTAGGGAGAAGAAGACAGCCTCGTGTGCGTGCCCAATGTGGGAGGAAGTACCTGATGTGGGCTCTGATCTGCTCCTATGAAAGTGACAGTGATAACCAAGCAGCAGTGTTGTATAGTAACAAAGTAATAATACTTCACTACTGTACTTAAGTACATTTTGGGAGACTTTGTACTTTACTTGAGTTTTTAAAAAAATGATTACTTTTACTTTTACTTCACTACATTTCCGAATTTAATTGCATACTTTTACTCCAATACATTTTCAATGTGCCGTTTAGTTACTCGTTACAAAAAAACCTCTACTGACTGAAGGAAGTCAGGTCGTGCCTGGGCTTGTTCGCTACTTGCGCATGACAATCAGCCTACAACTGTTGGTTTCATGCAGCTAGTTTAATCAAACAACATCCCTGATGGAATTACAAATAACGTATTTTGTGCCTGCATTTCCTTGCTCATAGGACGGCGTTTCATGGATATCACCAAACCCAATATCTTCGACAGTGCTCCATATGACACAAAACTACCATGGGTGAGCCCAACATGGTGTTTTACAGTAGAATTAAGGGCCCAATTGCAAAAAACCCACTTCCTCCAAAAACACTCCTTCAATGGTGTTATGTATGCCTTATTTTCAGCACTGTTATTTTTAAAAAAAACAAAGGTTTGGGGGGGGCATTAAAAAATATTAAATTCAGAGTGCCTTTGCTTGATACTTTTACTTGTACTTTTAATTACATTACTTGAGTACATTTATTTTTACATTACTTGTCATACTTAAGTACAAGAAGTTCCAGATACTTTAAGACTTTTACTCAAGTAACATTTCAGTGATTTCGACTTTTACCAGAGTCACTTTTGGGAGGGATACCTATACTTTTACTTGAGTTTGATTTTCCAGTACTTTATACAACACTGCCAAGCAGCGTAGTGGTCTAATTTTTGAGATGGAAAGGTTATTGGTGCTTTGGTTGGAAGATCAAAGGCAAAATCCAACTTACGACGAAATTCGGGTTACGACGCGTCTTAAGAATGGATCAACGTCGTAACCCGGGGACCCCCTGTATCTTTAAAAACACCACTTCTGTGACAGTTTGATTTTAAAAGAATCCTTTGTCCATTAGCCACACTGAAAACTGTTCCACCGTCTCTTCCAGGCCACAAGAGGACGCCAGAGATCCACGTGAGCGAGGGGCACCTGTTCATTCTGCCGTGCGATCCAGCAGGTCAGACAAGAAACGTGAGCTGGAGCCGAGAGGAGCACAGACTGGACCAGAGCAGGAACCTGAGGCTGGAGCTCCAGCAGGTCCAGGAGGTCCAGGAGGTCCAGCAGGTCCAGGAGGTCCAGGAGGTCCAGGAGGTCCAGGAGGGGCAGAGGAGGAGCCTGGGGGTGGAGGTCCTGGAGGGGAGGCTCTGGTTTAGCCCTGTCCAGAGAAGACACAGCGGAGTCTACACCTGCACCTACAGGTCAGAACAGGTTACTGCACCTGTCAATCACACCATTTGAAATCAGGGAGACCATAATCTATAATCTATAATCTGGTCTGAGAGAGACATGATATAGACGATATAGATTGGTTATATAAATGGACGTAGCTAACCCGCTAGCCGCCGCATAACAAATAGACGGTGTTCATGGGGACAGTTCCGGCTCCATCAGCTCTGGCTCCACTTCACTTTCCATTGAAAAAGTGGCTGCTGCTGTCGTTACTCCACATAATCCCACAAGAATACAGCTCCAGATTCACTCCTGCTGGCCTCATGAGCTTCATTTGACTGGAGCTGAGCGCTGTGGGAGACGTCGCTTAGGCCTCTTGTTTATACAGACTGAGGAATACAGGTTTAGTCCAGGTTTAGTCCAGGTTTAGGCCAGGTTTAGGCCAGGTTTAGTCCAGGTTTGGTCCAGGATTAGTCCAGGTTTAGGACAGGTTTAGAACAGGTTTGGTCAAGGTTTAGGCCAGGTTTGGTCAAGGTTTAGGCCAGGTTTAGGGCAGGTTTGGTCCAGGTTTGGTCCAGGATTAGTCCAGGTTTAGGGCAGGTTTGGTCCAGGATTAGTCCAGGTTTAGGCCAGGATTAGTCCAGGTTTAGGACAGGTTTAGAACAGGTTTGGTCCAGGATTAGTCCAGGTTTAGGGCAGGTTTGGTCAAGGTTTAGGCCAGGTTTAGGCCAGGGTTAGTCGAGATTTGGTCCAGGTTTGGTCCAGGTTTAGTTAGAACCCTGGACTTGAACTTAGTTTTTTTTTTTTTCTAACTGTTCAGTTTTAGTTTGTTTTTCTTAGTTTTAGTTTTAGTTTTTCTTAGTTTTAGTTTTTGGGTTATACTTTGGGTTATTTGTCAAGTGCAGGATTCAAAAAGAAAGTTTTGTGTTCTCAAACTTACAACAAACAAATAGAATTTTCAAACATTTCTTCAGGTTTTACCCCCACAACAACCAAAGCCGTCCACAAGCTGCAGCCTTAAAGCCCCAGTGTGTAGGATTCGTGGTGCATAGGTGGATGGTGCTATTGCACTTTCTGTTTTAGCTACGGCAGACCTCGAGGGTCACCCAGGCGCGCGCACGAGCCGCGCGCCGCTACTGTATAAATAAAACGCGGTCCCGTTTTTTTTTTTTTTTTCTCATGAAAACACACATTCCCGATCATGTACCATGACACTCTACACATCAAATGAAACCTTACAGTCTCCTCTTTTTGACTATGCAATTCATTTCCCTGCACAACAATCACTCCCCGAGCACATGGGGCTTTTATACGGAAAAGCACAAAACGAGGTTAGCTTACCTTAGAATGCTTTGCACAGGTCAAACTCTGTATTTCACCATAAACTTGCTCTCAATTTGTCCGTAAGGATCCAGCGAATAAAATCCAGTAAAACAATTTAGTCCAAAACACGTGTTAGATCCATTACGATGTCTGATCCGGCAGCATGCTTGTGTTGTTTACCCAAAACCACGAGCCATGCCGAAGGCGAAGGCGGAGCCCAAATGTCCTTCTGCGGCTCTCGTATTCAAAATGGTTGCCTCTGCATGGGGAAGATCCTCTTTTTATGTGACTATATCTAAGTCCAAAAGAATACTTTGATTTCATGATGGAAGTGAAAAGGCTTGGAAAACAATGTATTTTTGAATGGGTATCTTCAATTTCAGTAATTAATGGGTAAAAATCTTAAACACTGTCCCTTTAAGTGCAAAAACAAATAAAAATATAGCTGCAAGCAGCACCGTTTGACAGGGTCTAACAAGGTCTGACAGGATCTAACAGAGTCTGACAGGGTCTGTCAGGGTCTAACCCTGTCAGAACAGACACATCAAAGACAGATCAAAGGTTGCTAGGTGCGTTGCTAGGCAATTGACAAATTTCATGTGCATGCAAAATTTCACAACTTTTTACCAGACGGTTCTAGGGGTTGCCATAGACTCCCATGGTGAAAGGAATAAAGAATAATAATCAGGAGACCAGAACATCAAAGGGTTACTAGGCAACTTGCCTAGGCAACTTGCCTAGGCAACGCAAAGCAATTCCTATAGGGTGCCTAAGCACCTTCGGTGCTTTTCCCCCTAAATATAGCTGCAAGCAGCAATGTGGGGCCAAGCACCGAAGGTGCATGTAGGCCTCAGCATGTAGGCCGCATGCAGGGTCTGACAGGGTCTAACAGAGTCTCTGACCATGGGAGTCTATGGCAACCCCTAGAACCGTCTGGTAAAAATCAGTAGAAACACTATGGTGCCTAGCACCTTCGGTGCTTGGCCCCAAATACACACCAAAACTTCCACATTTACCAACTCCAAAAAAGGACAAAACCAAGAGCGATTTATCCAGAATTTCAGTTACTTTGAGTTTTGTAAACGCACAATACAGTTTCAGTTAATTATCGTTTTTTTTATTTTGTCATTTTTATTTGTTTCAGTTAACAAAAATATTTTTTCAATCTTAGTTTTGTTTTTTTTGTTCATTTTCATTATAATAACCTGAGTGTGTGTGTGTGTGTGTGTAGGTCTCACGTCGGGGAGCACCAAGCTCACGTGAGGCTCTCCGTGTCCAGGAGGAGGTGTCCAGTGTCGGGAGAGAGCAGAGTTCTGGACCGGGGGGTGAAAGGGTGGATCCCCTGTAAACCCCACCAGCCCTACAAGTCCTACAACGTGAGCAGCACCGGCCCGGTGCGCTGGACGAAGGTACGAAAAAACCCACTGTCCACTGTCCACTGTCCACTGTCCACTATCCACTGTCCACTATCCACTGTCCACTATCTACCGTCCACTATCAACTGTCCACTGTCCACAATCCACTGTCCACTATCTACTGTCCACTATCCACTGTCCACTGTCCACAATCCACTGTCCACCGTCCACCGTCCACTGTCCACTGTCCACAATCCACTGTCCACTGTCCACCGTCCACTGTCCACTATCCACTGTCCACTATCTACTGTCCACTATCCACTGTCCACCGTCCACTATCAACTGTCCACTGTCCACAATCCACTGTCCACTATCTACCGTCCACTATCCACTGTCCACAATCCACTGTCCACCGTCCACTGTCCACTATCCACCGTCCACTATCTACTGTCCACCGTCCACTATCCACCGTCCACTATCCACTGTCCACTATCTACTGTCCACTGTCCACTATCCACTGTCCACTGTTCACTGTCCAATGTTTACTGTCCACCGTCCACTGTCCAATGTTTACTGTCCACTGTCCACTATCCACTGTCCACCGTCCACCGTCCACTGTCCACTGTCCACAATCCACTGTCCACTGTCCACTATCCACTGTCCACTATCCACTGTCCACTATCTACTGTCCACTATCCACTGTCCACCGTCCACTGTCCACCGTCCACCGTCCACCGTCCACTGTCCAATGTTTACTGTCCACTGTCCACCGTCCACTGTCCATTGTCCAATGTTTACTGTCCACCGTCCACTGTCCAATCAAAGATTGTGTCGAGGATTTTCCAAGGAAAGAGAAACACAGCGACTGTTTCTCCTTTTTCAAATGTTCCTCATGTGTGACACCACCTCCTCATCCACACCTCCTCCCACCTCCTCCTCCTCCACAGCTCCTCCCACCTCCTCCTCCACAGCTCCCTCAGTAGAAACACCTCCACCCACCTCCTCCTCCACAGCTCCCTCAGTAGAAACACCTCCACCCACCTCCTCCTCCACAGCTCCCTCAGTAGAGACATCTCCTCCCACCTCCTCCTCCACACCTCCTCCCACCTCCTCCTCCACAGCTCCCTCAGTAGAAACATCTCCTCCCACCTCCTCCTCCACACCTCCTCCCACCTCCTCCTCCACAGCTCCCTCAGTAGAAACACCTCCACCCACCTCCTCCTCCACAGCTCCCTCAGTAGAGACATCTCCTCCCACCTCCTCCTCCACACCTCCACCCACCTCCTCCTCCACAGCTCCCTCAGTAGAGACATCTCCTCCCACCTCCTCCTCCACAGCTCCCTCAGTAGAAACACCTCCTCCCACCTCCTCCTGGCTCTAGAAATCCTGTCTGTTTCCCGCTGGTGCTCGTTCAGAATCGCTGTTGCTGCTGTAACTTTACTGTACGTTTTCAAATGATCAGCTGAAGTTTCCTGTCCTGAAGTTTTATCGACCAGCGCGTCAGTCTGTCGACCTTTCATCTGCTTCAGCGCCATCGCTGGAAGGAATCTCCAAGAATCACCTGAGTTTGGCTTCGCTCCTTTTCCCTTCTCTTCTTCTTTCAGCGACCTCATAAACTGACTTTCTTTTGCGGCGTCCTCATAAACACACTCTGTGTGTGTGTGTGTGTGTGTGTGTGTAGGATTGTGCTCCTCTGCACAGACCGGGGGCCCCAGTGACGGTGGACGACTTGGGGAACCTGTGGCTCCCAGAGGCCTCGTCTCAGGACACAGGGACCTACACCTGCTTCTTCAACGTCAGTGTGGGGGGACAGAACTACAGCGCCTCCTGGAGCGTGGAGGTGACACTGACCAACGGTAAGGCCCAAACACTCTGTGTACTTCAAAGTACTGTGTACTTCAAATGTACTCTGTACTTCAGAGTACTGTGTACTTCAAAGTACTGTGTACTGTAAATACTTGAACTCCTCCACTTGAGGCAAGGACTCTCCCCCCACTCCAAGTGAGGGGAGGATGGAGCGTGAGATTGACAGGCGGATCGGCGCAGCGTCGGCAGTGATGCGGTCGCTGTACCGGACCGTTGTGGTGAAGAGGGAGCTGAGCTGAAAGGCAAAGCTCTCGATTTACCGTCGATCTACGTTCCTCCCCTCACCTATGGTCATGAGCTCTGGGTAATGACCGAAAGGACGAGATCGCGGATACAAGCAGCCGAAATGAATTTCCTCCACAGAGTGGCTGGACGCTCCCTTAGAGATAGGGTGAGGAGCTCAGTCACAGGAGGAGCTCGGAGTCGAGCTAACGGGCGCAGCATTTGGCACACTGGCCCACGCCACGGCACTTTGAGGGGTCGTCACGGGCATCTCCGGAATGTCCTGTCCTCAGTTTTACTGAATGTAGTGTGTACTTTCATGTACTTTCATGTAGTGTGTACTTTCATGTACTTTCATTTTTGTAGAGTCCCTGTACGTGGATCCTCGCGTGTTCTATCCCCGGGACCTGGTGCTCCCAGTGACACTCGGTAAAGGCCCATGTCACACTGATGATCTTTATAGTGTGATACGTTTGTCCTGCATGGGGCAGTGTGGTGTAATGTGTGTGTGTGTGTGTCCTGCAGGGGGCAGTGTGGTGTAATGTGTGTGTGTCCTGCAGGGGGCAGTGTGGTGTAATGTGTGTGTGGGTGTCCTGCAGGGGGCAGTGTGGTGTAATGTGTGTGTGTGTCCTGCAGGGGGCAGTGTGGTGTAATGTGTGTGTGTCCTGCAGGGGGCAGTGTGGTGTAATGTGTGTGTGTCCTGCAGGGGGCAGTGTGGTGTAATGTGTGTGTGTGTCATGCAGGGGGCAGTGTGGTGTAATGTGTGTGTGTGTCTTGCAGGGGGCAGTGTGGTGTAATGTGTGTGTGTGTGTTTGTCGTGCAGGGGGCAGTGTGGTGGTGTAATGTGTGTGTGTGTTTGTCCTGCAGGGGGCAGTGTGGTGGTGTAATGTGTGTGGTTTGTCCTACAGGGGGCAGTGTGGTGTAATGTGTGTGTGTGTCCTGCAGGGGGCAGTGTGGTGTAATGTGTGAGTGTTTGTCCTGCAGGGGGTAGTGTGGTGGTGTAATGTGTGTGTGTGTGTGTGTGTGTGTGTGTGTGTGTGTGTGTGTGTGTGTGTGTGTGTGTGTGTGCCTGCGTGCGTGCGTGTGTGTGTGTGTCCTGCAGGGGGCAGTGTGGTGGTGTAATGTGTGTGTGTGTGTGTGTCCTGCAGGGGGCAGTGTGGTGGTGTAATGTGTGTGTGTGTGTTTGTCCTGCAGGGGGCAGTGTGGTGGTGTAATGTGTGTGTGTGTCCTGCAGGGGGCAGTGTGGTGGTGTAATGTGTGTGTGTGTCCTGCAGGGGACAGTGTGGTGCTGCAGTGCTGGGCGGACCTCGGTTACTTTCAGGACGAACACACGTTCATGTACTGGCTCCTGAACCACACACACACCGACGAGCACCCGGAACTGAGCGACACCTGGAGCTAGTGAGAAGCACTGCTCTGTCTGAAGCTGTGTGACTTTAACCTGTTTAACACAGTCTGACCAAACCGTGTGTGTGTCTGTGTGTGTGTGTCTGTGTGTGCGTGTGTGTGTGTATGTGTGTGTCTGTGTGTGTGCGTGTGTGTGTCTGTGTGTGTGTGTATGTGTGTGTCTGTGTGTGTCTGTGTGTGTGTCTGTGTGTGTGTGTGTGTATGTGTGTGTCTGTGTGTGTGTGTGTGTGTGTGTATGTGTGTGTCTGTGTGTGTGTGTGTCTGTGTGTGTGTGTGTGTGTGCGTGTGTGTGTGTGTGTGTCTGTGTGTGTGTGTGTGTGTGTCAGTGTGCAGGACAGGGGGCGTGTCCTCGGCGTGTCCACTCTGTCCATCTCTCAGGTCCACGTTGGGCTCCTGGACGTCTCGTTCTTGTGCTGCGTGAAGACGCCTGTGGGAGAAGACCAGGGCCAGGTGTGGCTCACACGAGGTACTAAACCAGGACCAAACCAGGTCTAAACCAGGACTAAACTAGGACTAAACTAGGACTAAAGTAGGACTAAAGTAGGACTAAAGCGGGACTAAACCACGAATGTCGCTAAACATAGCGGTGCCTAAGTGGTCCTCGCCTTCGACTAAAGTCTGAAGTCGTTCCACTAACACATTTCAGCTGCGCCTCAGCGGCGCTAACTTCAGCCGCGCCTATCCTGTCCTGGCCTAGACGCGTGCACGGGGAAGGGAAGAAGCCCTGAACAAGCGACTGTCGAAAACGCGATCATGTCGAAGATTCGGGCCGATTATTTCAGCGCATCAGAACAGAAGTTGCTTTTGGAACTCTACAACACATTTGCAATAACCAAGGCGAGAGACATGGCGTGGCAGAAGATCGCCGAGCGCTTAAATACGTAAGTTAAGTCCTAATGTTGAATGTTGTTAAGTTGTTAAGTCCAGTGCTGAATGTTGAGTTTTTTAAGTATGTTTTCAAGTTCAGTGTTAAGACAACTCCGTGGGGGAGAGGATATGCTACGGTTTGTCACGTGGGAGATGTGAGTTCGATTCTCAGGGAGAACAGTTGATGTCATAAATATTATATATTTGTAGAGCAGTCTTGTCAGTTGTAATTTATTTTTGCTGTGTAAAAGTATTTGCTCCAACTAATAAGTTAAATTGTGTTATCTTGTCTTTGAGCAGGAATAATGTGAAGAGGACTGTTTTACAGGTAAAGACAAAGCACAAAAACATTTTGCAGAGTGGTAAGTAGGCTAATATTAATATTATTATTCAGTGAAATTAGTAATACTGTTGAAATGGTACCTTAATTTAATTTAAAATGAACAGTAGCTACCAAGCCACAGGAGGTGGGAGCCCCCCTCAAAACCTTTCACCTGCAGAGGAGCTGGCACTGGCCCTAAACCGGGGTCGCCCACTGGTGGAGGTAACTGAAGGAGGGACCCCATCAGAGATCCTTCCTGCAAGTTCTTCTGAAGAGTATATTCAAGGTATTCTCTAGGCTAATGCTTGTCTCAGCTGTGATCCAAGCATTTGTGTACAGTGAACCCTCGCTCTATCGCGGTTCACTCTTCGCGGCCTCGCTGTTTCGCGGATTTTTTTTTCAATTTTTTTTTTTTTTTTATAGTGTAACTTTTTTTTTTATAGTGTAACAATGTCTTCTGCGGCCTGATTGGCTAAGAGACTAGACCAGGACTAAACTTGGACTAAATCAGGTCTAGACCAGGATTAAATCACTCCGTGCGGCTTTTGCGTTCGTTTGTGCTTGTTCGGTTTGTGGCTCGGGTTGAGAGGAATCACAGGAGCAAGATGGCGCCTATGGTCGGTAGAGGTAAGATCGGGCCTAAAAAATCCAGCCCGGCCCGAGCCCGACCAATTAACTTGATTTGCAGGCCCGAGCCCGAAGCAAACCCGAAATTTCATATTTTATTTGTGAGGGGCGTTTTTTTGAAACAAATGATAATATAGATGTTTGACGATCATCAATTTTGCTAGTACAGCTGTTTAAATGCCTGCTCAGCGTCGAGGTCAATGTTCCCCCTAATGTTTTATGTGTCTGAGCAAACACACTAACTCCCTGAGCGCTCCTTGGAACCCTGTGCGCGACATCCGACATGCACCCCCCCCCCCCGCTACACGCGGAAAGAGCTGCGCGTGCTCGCGGCTTGCGCGTGCTCGTGGCTTACACCGGTAGAAGTTTAATACGAGACACGTACTTTTGTTTCTGAATACGGGACGATTCCCCCGTATTCAGATGACCCCGCAGCTGAAAAAAAAGCAGAACTCTTTCATCCCTGCGCTGCATAGGTTTTCTTGTGCGCTGAGAATGTGTGAGCAGTGCGCAACTGCACAGGCGCGCAGCTTAGAGGGAACGTCGAGGTGCCAGTCTTTTTGCTCTCGTATGAAAGCAAAGCGCCACACTGACTACATTCAGCGAAGCCAACGCAAGTTTCTGTAGCATTTTCAACAATCAATTTGAAGCTTTTCCACACCTCACTCTTACCGGTGCGTGTTTGTCTTTTCAGTTCTCCTGTCTTTAGTTTATCCTTAACTTCTTGCTCCTCCATATTGGGGATACCAGGTCAAAATAGATGCGGACTTGCGGAGGGGAAGATTATTAAGAGCGGCTCCTGTTTAATAGTTAAATAGCAATTACCTTACAGCGCCTTCTCTGTTTTATCCAAATTATTTATTTTAAAACAAGTATTCCTTAGTTTAGTATCCACACGTCGTTTTATTATACATTTTTATAAACATATATTTATTTTTAAAAAAAGTCAGCGAGAGAGAAGCCCGAGCCCGAGCCCGACCCGAAGCAATGATTGACATTTTAGGCCCGAACCCGACCCGAAATTCGGGTCGGGTCAGGTCGGGCTCGGGCTCGGGCTTAAGATCTTACCTCTAATGGTCGGCTGTACTTCTGCTACCTCTACTATTTCTCGTATTTTTGTGATTTTCCTTGTGCTATATTTTGCATGGTCAGCCCTGTCAACAAATGGCTATGTCGCGGCTGTTATTCAATATGACAGACATACGTTATTCCGCATCAAGGCACATATGGAAAGTTTTTCTGTTACCTGGCCAGGTACACAGTTTTTCCTTCCAAAACTGGAATGCTCCACGTCATCGCTGGAGTACCTGCTGCTAACTAAGCCCCGGGGCAAAAGAAAAAGGAAACGGGGATCCAGGGCAGGTGTCCAAACCAGGCGGAGAAAACAGCGAGCAAGCGGGACTGGATCTGCGGGGAGCGAACGGTGTCTGATACCGGTTCCTATGTGGGCGTCGGACGGCGAATCTGCGGAGCCACCGCCGCTACGGAGCTGTGACCGGATCTTTCCCACTCGAGTCGTCCGTACTTCTCTGCGGCGTGAGAGGGTCCTTCGCCCTGTCACTTGTATCAAGGATGGAGGTTGTGTCCAGTCTTGTCCGGAGCGTCCAGTCGATCAGTGCACGTCAGTGTCCGAACGCGCGCAGCCTCTCCGGATGGCCCTGCTTAACGCACGCTCCATATCGAATAAATCCTTTATACTGAGCGACTTGTTTGTCAACGAACACGTGGATTTTATGTTCCTGACTGAGACATGGCAACGCGAACAGGATTTTGTCCACCTTAATGAATTGTGTCCCCCGGACTGCTCCGTGACTGGAACCCCGCGGGCCGCACGGCAAGGCGGCGGTCTCGTGCTCGTTTACCGGGATGGCTTCTGGACACGACAAATGAATCCGGTCGCGTTCAACTCCTTTGAGATGCAGATGACTAAGGTTGGGAACATTGTTTCATTTTATTGTATCTTAATCTATCGGCCGCCTGGTCTTGCACGTTCTTTCTTGGATGATTTCGCAGACTTGTTGTCTTCTATTATTAAACTTGAGAGAGTTTTGATACTCGGTGATTTTAACCTCCATGTAGATAATCCCTCATCCCTTATCCACGATGAGGGATTTATCGTGGTTAAATCTGTGACAGAGCAGCACGTGTGTTGCACTTCTCCAAGGGGTTGGTGCGCGTCTCGTCCCGGGACGTAGCAGTGCTCCTCGCACATCTGGCGGGGCTCCCGGAGCCGTGTCTCCCCCACTATTAATACATTTTTTTGAAAATCTATGAAAGTTTGAGTGTTTAAACTAGAGACAAATGTGAGAAAATGTTAATTCCAGTCTGAGAAAAGTGTATAATGTGTGTGGTGAGGCATTTACAGCCTTAAAACATGTAGAATAATTGTAAAATATAAAATTGTTCTACTTCGCGGATTTCTCTTATTGCGGGCTATTTCTGGAACCTAACCCCCGCGATAAACGAGGGTTCACTGTATTTTAATAGTATGCTTGTGTTCTAGTTACTGAAGATGGCGTACACTTGGACCCTCCTCAGCAGTCCTCCAGCAGTGCCTTGCCTGACCCTCAGCAGTCCTCCAGCAGTGGCCTCACAACAGAATGTCATACCTAATGTCTTTTATTGTTTTATGCCTATTGATGGAAATCGATAAATAGGATTTCATTAAAGAGGCTTGCACAGCATCTCTGAAGCAAATTTGTTGAATCATTGAAATGTTGCATCATGGAGTGTGCCTGTTATTTGGCTACATTTTGTTTTAAAAGTCAAGGTTTACCTGTAACTGTATTCTTTGATAGAGATGTCACATAAAATATAAAGTGTCAATGACGTCAAGTGAGAGTGATGTTAGGCCCAGCTGATATAAGTTCTATGATGATATGATATAAGGAGAAATTCAATTTGTCAACTGGACAAAGTTTGTTTGGTTGAAAACATTTCGCCGCTCATCCTAGAGGCTTCGTCAGTTCTGGTTCGAGTGCTGGTTAGACACTGCTTAGCTTAGCTGCAGGGAGGAGCTCACTACCCTGAATTCTTCTGAAACTATCTCAACTAATTTGTTTGTCGCCGGTCTCCTCCTATTGGCCGGCGACTCCAAGTAGATGTCTTCAGGAAGCCCACACACACAGACCAATACCTGCTTTTTGATTCACACCACCCACTGCAGCACAAACTGGGAGTTATTCGGACATTACAACACAGGGCCCAAGTGGTTCCCACAAGCACAGAGGGTAAGGAGAAAGAAGAACTACATGTGCAGGAAGTCCTCTCTGTTTGTGGATATCCTAAATGGGCTGTCAACAAAACCAAGAGAGACAAGGACAAGAAACAAGACAACAGAGAATCCGAACTCAGGAGGAAAGGGGTAGGGGTTTCGACCAACCAAACTTTGTCCAGTTGACAAAATGAATTTCTCCTTTTATCATGGATTCTACCTGGACGACTGAGGGATTCTTCATGCATCTATGATGACATGAATAATTTTAGGTTAAATTCATTCACATTTGTTACCTGGCCAGCCAAATGATATCTCTCTGTATTTCCTATACAGCGCGATACCATTTGGACACCCTCGCTCCACTCTCGCTCCTCCGGTTAAAAACGGACTCCGCGATTCTGATTCGTTCAAAGATGGTGACGTCAGTGCACCCGCCTTTGCCCGCAATGTCACTCTTAGGTAGCGGAAGTTCCTCCTCAGTTTTGAATCAAGATGGCGCAATCTCTGATTGGTTCACTTAGCTGTCTGTCTACGCGCAACAGCAGCGCATTCTGTGGATCAAGCATTACCAGACTCATCCGCTGGTACAGCGATGAGTCATGGATTCTTCCAGGCAATCACATTTGTGTAATGTGTGGCAAATGTAAATTCGTGAAAATGTAACACAATTGACTTGAGCATGAATACATCAGTAACAGGAATCAAACCTGGGACGCCCACATGAAAGACGGAGCACTTAACCACTCGACCAAAGTCTTTCTCTGTGACGACTCTGGAATTCTTCTATCTGATAATGTCGTAAAGACAGCGGTTTAAGAGAATATTTTAGATTACTTTGTCAAATTAATTTGTCAAAACTGGCCAGCTAGCTCCGACGATTGTGTTGCCGCAGTAACTCAGCGGGTACTAAGTTTAGCAAGAGTCATGGAACCGAACTCTCTCTAAAACTAGCACAAACTGTCGAATAAAGCCGGGCTTTGCACTTAGCCAAAGCCCGGCTTAATACCCCCCAGGTCTAAACCAGGACTAAACCAGAACTAAACCAGGACTAAACCAGGACTAAACCGGGTCTAAACCAGAACTAAACCAGGACTAAACCAGGACTAAACCGGGTCTAAACCAGGACTAAACAAGGACTAAACTCGGACTAAAGCAGTGTGTCTCTGTGTCTGACTCTGTGTGTGTTGTTGTGTGTGTTGTTGTGTGTTTGTCTGACTCTGTGTGTGTTGTTGTGTTGTTGTAGTGGAACCCAACCCTCTCCCTGAGGTTCTGGGCTGGAGTGTGGGTCTGGTTCTGGTTCTGCTGCTCGTCTGTGTGTCTGTGTTCTTCTGCCGAGTGGAGCTGCTGCTGCTCCACCGAGACCTGAGGGGGCGCTGCAGCCAACCCCACGGTACTGTCACCGCCACCAGCACCGCCACCGCCACCCTACAGCCATCACAGCTGTCACAATCAATATCTTTATCAGATTCCACTGTTGTGCTTCTTGCTAGTGAAAAGTTCTGAATCTTTTGGACTTCTGTGGAGCTTTTGGATCTGGTTCATAATGATCTGTGCTCTTCCTCCTGCAGTGACTGATGAGAAGCTCTATGACGGTTTGGTGACCTGCCTGGTCCCGTCCGCCTCTGAGCTGGAACTCTTCTGCCTGAAGCTCCTGCCCCAGCGCCTGGAGGTCCAGTGGGGTTACAGGCTGTTCATCCCCGGGAGAGACGACCGCCCTGGAGAAGGTGACCACCCAACAACTACTACTACTACTACTACTACTACTACTACTACTACTACTACTACTACTACTACTGCTACTACTGCTGCTAATGCTACTACTACTACTGCTACTGCTGCTACTGCTACTACTACTACTGCTGCTGCTACAACTACTACTACTAATGCTACTGCTACTACTACTACTGCTGCTGCTACTACTACTACTACTACTGCTACTACTACTACTACTACTACTACTGCTACAGCTACTACTACTACTGCTACTACTACTACTACTACTACTACTGCTGCTGCTACTGCTACTACTACTACAAGTACTACTACTACTACTACTACTACTGCTACTACTACTACCATGACTAAAACATCACATATACCAGTAGCAAAAGTACAAAAGGCTTGTGTATAATACAAATAAGTAAAACACACAATGTGGAGCGGAATAAAGCTCAAATGTGTCATTTCAGCATCAGTGTCATTTCAGCAGCAGTGTCAGTGTCATTTCAGCAGCAGTGCCAGCGTCATTTAAGCAGCAGTGCCAGCGTCATTTAAGCAGCAGTGCCAGCGTCATTTAAGCAGCAGTGTCTGTGTGATTTAAGCACAGCAGTGTGATTTAAGCAGCAGTGTGATCGGGGGAGGGAGGGCAGGGAGAGAGTTGAGCATCCTGACAGTTTGGTGAATGAAGCTGTCTTGCTGGTCTTGGCCCTGAGGCTCCTCAGTCTCCTTCCTGATGGCAGCAGACTGAAGAGGCAGTTGGATGGGTGGGTGGGATCACCCAGAGGGCTTTGCGGGTGAGGCGGGTGTGGTAGATGTCCTGCAGGGAGGGGAGAGAGACACCCACGATTCTCTCAGCTGCTCTCACTGTTTCTTTGTTTGAATACTATACAGACTGTATATAATATATATTTATAATTTTGGCCTTACCTCTATGCGTGTTGCCATAGCGATGGCGGATGCGCTCTCGGACGCCGTAATAAGGAGCCGGACTCTGCTGCTGCTGTGTTCCTCTGGACCACAGGGGGCGCTGCAGGACATGGAGGAACTGCAGCCGCTGAGCTACGAGCAGAAAGTGGGACTGAACGACGCTCTGATGCACAAGGGGCTGAGCGTCATCCTCATCGAGATCGGTATAAAGTACTACTGCTACTACTACTACTACTGCTACTACTACTACTACTACTACTGCTACTAGTACTACTACTACTGCTACTACTACTACTGCTACTAGTACTACTACTACTGCTACTACAACTGCTCCTACTAGTACTACTACTACTACTGCTGCTACTACTACTACTGCTACTACTACTACTACTACTACTACTAGTACTACTTCTACTGCTACTACTACTACTACTACTACTACTGCTACTACTACTGCTACTACTACTACTACTGCTGCTGCTGCTACTACTACTACTACTACTACTACTGCTGCTGCTACTAGTACTACTACTGCTGCTGCTACTACTACTACTGCTACTACTGCTACTACTACTACTGCTACTACTACTACTACTACTGCTGCTGCTGCTACTAGTACTACTGCTGCTGCTGCTACTAGTACTACTGCTGCTGCTGCTACTAGTACTACTACTGCTGCTGCTACTAGTACTACTACTACTGCTGCTACTAGTACTACTACTACTGCTGCTGCTGCTGCTGCTACTACTGCTGCTACTATTACTACTACTACTACTACTACTACTAGTGTAGAATCCCTCAGTCGTCCAGGTAGAACCAAAGGAAAAAGGAGAAATTCAGTTTGTTGACTGGACAAAAGTTTATTTGTTGGAATCCGTTTCTTCAGTTCTGGTCAGGCGCTGGTGGACACTGTCTGTATCTGCCTGAAGGGGGAGCTCACTGCAGTGAAATAATCGGCCTAACAAACAAAAACTGTCATTCATGCATATTTGAGTAATCTAGCAATCTCTCTCTCCTATTCAAACCTTCCTCAGGGTGAGCTGTAAAATTCTGTACGAGGCTCCGCCCACAAGCCTACGTCGCCCATGCTCCCGCACGACAATGCTCCAGAAATATACAAAAACATGACACAAAACAATACACTACGACTTCACAACCTGATGTGATGTGCAGGAGGGTTCAGACAGGGCCTGGAGAGATCACTAGATTACTCAAACATGCATGGATGACAAAAACTTCATGAGGAAACAGAACATGGTAGAACGCTCCAAAAACTGGGTTGCAGGTCTAAACCCGGACTAACCTGGGTCTAAACTGAGTCTAAACTGGGTTTAAACTGGGTCTAAACCGGGTCTAAACCAGGACTAAACCAGGTCTAAAACCAGGTCTAAACCATGTCTAAACCAAGCCTTTTTCTGAAGTATACCAAAAAGTCGATTTTGCGTAGAACCTCCTCCTTAAAGAGTTTGTGACAGACTTTCACACAGAGGCTCGTTAATCCCCTGTACCGCCCCCTGCAGGTGGACCTGTGGACTACAGCCGTCAGCCAGAGTCTGTGCAGTACCTGAAGAGGACACAGGGGGCGCTGCAGTGGAGACCCAGGGGCAGATTCAGCTTCCTGTGCCCAGAGAGGAGCTTCTGGAACAAGCTGCGCTACCACATGCCCCAGGTCCCATCAGGAAGGAGGCTGCAGGGGCCCCAGTGCTGTGGGCGAGTCTGAGTCCGAGTCCTCCTGAAGTCTGCAGTCCCTCCTCCAGCGCTGTGGGCAAGTCCGAGTCCCCTTGAAGTCTTCAGTCCCTCCTCCAGCGCTGTGGGCGAGTCTGAGTCCGAGTCCTTCTGAAGTCTGCAGTCCCTCCTCCAGCGCTGTGGGCAAGTCCGAGTCCCCCTGAAGTCTTCAGTCCCTCCTCCAGCGCTGTGGGCGAGTCTGAGTCCGAGTCCTTCTGAAGTCTGCAGTCCCTCCTCCAGCGCTGTGGGCAAGTCCGAGTCCCCCTGAAGTCTTCAGTCCCTCCTCCAGCGCTGTGGGCGAGTCTGAGTCCGAGTCCTTCTGAAGTCTGCAGTCCCTCCTCCAGCGCTGTGGGTCCGAGTCCTCCTGAAGTCTGCAGTCCCTCCTCCAGCGCTGTGGGCAAGTCTGAGTCCCCCTGAAGTCTGCAGTCCCTCCTCCAGCGCTGTGGGCGAGTCCGAGTCTGAGTCCTCCTGAAGTCTGCAGTCCCTCCTCCAGCGCTGTGGGCGAGTCCGAGTCCGAGTCCCCCTGAAGTCTTCAGTCCCTCCTCCAGCGCTGTGGGCGAGTCCGAGTCTGAGTCCTCCTGAAGTCTGCAGTCCCTCCTCCAGCGCTGTGGGCGAGTCCGAGTCTGAGTCCTCCTGAAGTCTGCAGTCCCTCCTCCAGCGCTGTGGGCGAGTCCGAGTCCGAGTCCCCCTGAAGTCTTCAGTCCCTCCTCCAGCGCTGTGGGCGAGTCCGAGTCTGAGTCCTCCTGAAGTCTGCAGTCCCTCCTCCAGCGCTGTGGGCGAATCTGAGTCCGAGTCCTCCTGAAGTCTGCAGTCCCTCCTCCAGCACTGTGGCCGAGTCCGAGTGCCCCTGAAGTCTGCAGTCCCTACTCCAGCCCTGTGGGCGAGTCCGAGTCCAAGTCCAAGTCCGAGTCCTTCTAAAGTCTGCAGTCCCTCCTCCAGCACTGTGGACGAGTCTGAGTCCTCCTGAAGTCTGCAGTCCTTCCTCCAGCACTGTGGGCGAGTCCGAGTCCAAGTCCGAGTTCAAGTATGAGTCCTCCTGAAGTCTGTAGTCCCCCCTCCAGCGCTGTGGGCGAGTCCAAGTCCAAGTCCGAGTCCTTCTGAAGTCTGTAGTCCCCCCTCCAGCGCTGTGGGCGAGTCCGAGTCCAAGTCCAAGTCCGAGTCCTTCTGAAGTCTGTAGTCCCCCCTCCAGCGCTGTGGGCGAGTCCGAGTCCAAGTCCAAGTCCGAGTCCTTCTGAAGTCTGCAGTCCCTCCTCCAGCGCTGTGGGCGAATCTGAGTCCGAGTCCTCCTGAAGTCTGCAGTCCCTCCTCCAGCACTGTGGCCGAGTCCGAGTCCGAGTGCCCCTGAAGTCTGCAGTCCCTCCTCCAGCCCTGTGGGCGAGTCCGAGTCCAAGTCCAAGTCCGAGTCCTTCTGAAGTCTGCAGTCCCTCCTCCAGCACTGTGGACGAGTCTGAGTCCTCCTGAAGTCTGCAGTCCTTCCTCCAGCACTGTCGGCGAGTCCGAGTCCAAGTCCGAGTTCAAGTATGAGTCCTCCTGAAGTCTGTAGTCCCCCCTCCAGCGCTGTGGGCGAGTCCAAGTCCAAGTCCGAGTCCTTCTGAAGTCTGTAGTCCCCCCTCCAGCGCTGTGGGCGAGTCCGAGTCCAAGTCCAAGTCCGAGTCCTTCTGAAGTCTGTAGTCCCCCCTCCAGCGCTGTGGGCGAGTCCGAGTCCAAGTCCAAGTCCGAGTCCTTCTGAAGTCTGCAGTCCCTCCTCCAGCGCTGTGGGCAAGTCCGAGTCCAAGTCCGAGTCCGAGTCCTCCTCAAGTCTGAGTCACAGAGGACTTAAGGGGGACTGCTCTTTGAAACCTCACACCAAGTACCACCAAAGAAACGGATTTCTGGATTTCTCATACCAGGTCTACACCAGGTCTAAACCAGATCCAAACCAGGACTAAATCAGGTCCAAACCAGGACTAAACCAAGTGGAAAAGCGCTGTATAAAAATGTTGACCACTGACTATTTAACCTGGAGTTCAGTGATGTAGAAGTTCTCAGGTTTATTACCTCAAACTCGTCTTTTTCAATGAATCTGTTTCATGTTTCTGTTTCTCTGCTCAGATAAACCTGCTTCCTGCTCCTGTCCATATCTCAAACTGTTTCTGGGGAAGATTTGGCTGAAAAAAGTCAAACATCTAAAGCGTCAGACTGATCAGAAGGGACTAACTGTTTTGGAAGTTCCACAGAAACAGCAGCGAGTGAATGTTCTTTGTCAATCACAGAAAACAGGCATAAATAAACCAAAATAAGCGAATACTAAAAGTACTTAAAAGTGCACTGTGTGACTTTCTGGTTTCCATGGAGATGTCATTGCTGTGTTTGAAATGTTCCGCAGTGTGACATTAAACAGCTCTACCTCACATTTATTTAATTATCGGTGGTTTTAGAACTCAAAAATACCTGACCTTACCCGTGGTCTGGTTTGGTCTCCATGAAGATAGAAAGGTTTAATGCCATACTGTGGAACATTCCAGACAAAGCAACAACATCTCCATGGAGAAAAATAAAAACATATAATCTGGAGCAGGAAGCATGTGAGCTGCAGCTGTGTGTTGTTGTATTTGTTTATTCCTTGAGAGCCAGCCTTATTTTTATGAAGATCGTTTGTATTTTTTGTATTTTTGTATTAAAAATCAGATTAAATCAGAATCATCTCGTCATGAAGTGTGTTTCATTCACTCTGGTGCTCCTCTGTAAACCACAGGGAGCTGGAGAACCTCAGATCTTCAGCGAGGGCAGAATCCAAACACAGAGAGGCACGTTCACTCTGAAGGTCCGAGGATCTCTTGAGACTTTTTCCAGATCTGATTTTTAGAGGCACAGTTCACATACTAAATGTGTGAGGAGCTCTGACGAGACCAGAGACTCTGAAGAGTCCAGCTCTGAAGAGACTCTGAAGACTCCAGCTCTGAAGACTCCAGCTCTGAAGAGACTCTGAAGACTCCAGCTCTGAAGACTCCAGCTCTGAAGACTCCAGCTCTGAAGACTCCAGCTCTGAAGAGACTCTGAAGACTCCGTCTCTGAAGACTCCATCTCTGAAGACTCCATCTCTGAAGACTCCAGCTCTGAAGACTCCATCTCTGAAGACTCCATCTCTGAAGACTCCAGCTCTGAAGACTCCAGCTCTGAAGACACTCTGAAGACTCCATCTCTGAAGACTCCATCTCTGAAGACTCCATCTCTGAAGACTCCAGCTCTGAAGACTCCGTCTCTGAAGACTCCAGCTCTGAAGAGACTCTGAAGACTCCAGCTCTGAAGAGACTCTGAAGACTCCATCTCTAAAGACTCCAGCTCTAAAGACTCCAGCTCTGAAGACTCCAGCTCTCAAGAGACTCTGAAGACTCCAGCTCTGAAGAGACTCTGAAGACTCCAGCTCTGAAGACTCCAGCTCTGAAGAGACTCTGAAGACTCTGAAGAGTCCAGCTCTGAAGAGACTCTGAAGACTCCATCTCTAAAGACTCCAGCTCTGAAGACTCCAGCTCTGAAGAGTCCAGCTCTGAAGAGTCCAGCTCTGAAGAGACTCTGAAGACTCCAGCTCTGAAGACTCCAGCTCTGAAGACTCCAGCTCTGAAGACTCCAGCTCTGAAGACTCCAGCTCTGAAGAGACTCTGAAGACTCCATCTCTAAAGACTCCATCTCTAAAGACTCCAGCTCTGAAGACTCCAGCTTTGAAGAGTCCAGCTCTGAAGAGACTCTGAAGACTCTGAAGACTCCAGCTCTGAAGACTCCAGCTCTGAAGACTCCAGCTCTGAAGACTCCAGCTCTGAAGAGACTCTGAAGACTCTGAAGAGACTCTGAAGACTCTGAAGAGACCCGGTGGTGCAGATTGGCACCTCTGACCACCACCATCACTCAGGCACGCTCCACTTTCCTTCTACATGTCTGTGGTATGGAATGTGCAGCCATTACCATGGTGTCACAGTACACACATTAGCAAACACTGTCAAAAATCATATTAAGGTAGTCTGTAAAAATACAAAATGGATTTAAAGAGCACATTTTTATTTTCCTGTGATCAGTGTGAGCGTTCATGGACCTGTTCAGGAGTTTTTCATTGAAAAGGTGAGAGCGAATGACTGAAAAACTAGAGAGGGACTTTTAACAGCTCAGATCAGCAGGTTTTGTTTTTCTGTGGTGAAGGAGGTGTCCTGGGTGTTCTTCAGGGTGGAGGACTCTGAAGGTGAGGCCCAAAGTGTTTCTACTCTGTGACGGTGACACCAACATCTTCATGGGCTGCCCCGGACACGCCTGCAGCACCTGTGACCACACTAACGGCGCCCTCTGCTGGTACAAGGTGAGAATGGACCAGGGTCCTGACCCGACGACTAAAGAAGTGAAGTGAAGGAGTGCGATGTCAGCCACAACGGTCCAGTCAAATGAAGCTCATGAGGCTAGCAGTTTTAGTCCGTATTAGGAATTAGGGATGGAACGATATCCAAATATCTCTGCACGATACTTTCACGATATGCAGCTCACTGTACTTTTTACTGTTTTTGGAGGCTAACAAAACTGTGAGTATGCTACTTTTTCCTCTTAAAATGCCTTGACAAGATTTTGGTTCTGTCATAATCCAAAGAACTAAAATGTACAAGTGCTTATACCAGTTATTTCTTCATTTGATCGGCACTAAAATGGAGCCGAGGATCATGGTCTACGAAGTTCCCTCTCAGCTTTATTGCTGTACCATAAATATTAATAGAATTTATGACGATACCACAATATTTAGGCTATTGTTCCATTCGTATTAGGAATAGGAATTTATTAACAAACAAAACAGCAATTTAACATTTTAAAGGTCCCATGGCATGAAATTTTCACTTTCTGAGGTTTCTGAACGTTAATGTGAGCTCCCCTACCCTGTTTAGGGCCCCCCCCCCCCATGGTTAAAAGCTGCGAAATGTCTAAACTGAGCATTTGCGATCCTTTTCTGCGTTACAAAAAAATCGGAGCTCAAACGGGCGATTTTGAACAAGGCACCTTATTGACGTCAGATCGAAAAAAGAAATGCAAATGCAGTTCCACCCCCGTCTGTCTGTACTCAGCGTCTCTGTAAATCACGCCCAGAGAGTTTGGACTGCGAATGCGCTAGGCAATGTGAAATGCGTTTTTTTATTTGCCTGGAGGCACGTCCGAGTGTTTCTAGGCTCGGAAGTCCTTTATCTGAGCCTCTGGACCTTTGAACAGAAGTGGTTTAATTTTATTTTCTGTGGAAATGTGTTTATTTTTCAATCTCTCCCCCTGTGCAAAAACACGGAAATGGATCAGCTGAGAGCTCTGAGCCCAGAGCGGAGAGTTTGGCCACGCCCCCACCCTCTACTATTGGCCACCTCTTTTCTCCTCATTTGCATTCAAGCAACAACGCCCATTATGACCTGTTCTGAGGGAGAAAAATTACTCTTTCTCATCTTATCTCTGTTTCTCATGCACTGAGTGTTGATTTTGAAGAAGGATTCATTTACAGTATTAGGGAACCATTAAGGAGCCATATAAAAGCATCAAGAAGTACCATGTCATGGGATCTTTAAGGCCATCATGAGGAGCCTGACAGCAGCAGTTACAGAGAGACGGGCCAAAGTTTTTCAATAGAAAATGAGTTGGAGCTTGAGTCGATGGAGCCGGAAGTACCCCCATGCTCACGTCCATCTATAGTACATCACCACACAGGCAGATTTTTTGGATAACTTTCTGCAATTAATTAGAATTTTGAGGAGGAGGTGGGAGGAGCTGTTTCTGCTGAGGGAGCTGTGGAGGAGGAGGTGGGAGGAGGTGTGGAGGAGGAGGTGGGAGGAGCTGTGGAGGAGGAGGTGGGAGGAGGAGGTGGGAGGAGGAGGTGGGAGGAGGTGTTTCTACTGAGGGAGCTGTGGAGGAGGAGAGGTGGGAGGAGGTGTGGAGGAGGAGGTGGGAGGAGGTGGTGTCTCACATGAGGAACATTTGAAAA
Source organism: Paratrypauchen microcephalus (assembly GCA_036785185.1). NCBI lineage: Eukaryota > Metazoa > Chordata > Actinopteri > Gobiiformes > Gobiidae > Paratrypauchen > Paratrypauchen microcephalus. The sequence continues at coordinate 1,833,899 of JAVJIX010000101.1, forward strand.
AGGACAGTTGCTGTGTTTCTCTTTCCTTGGAAAATCCTCTTTAAAACCTTTAACTGAAAGTGTGGCCAGTGAAATAACAACAGCTCACAGTATTTTTATGTCTTTTATTCAAAGTCTTCACGTTTGAGGCCTAAAAACTCCAGCGCGTTTCCGGACAGAAGTTTGTCCTGGAACAAGAGAAGAAAATGTGTTGTAAAAATGTAAAAAAAAAAAGTAAAAAAAATGTAAAATGTGAAACATTTTCTTTAAAGGCCAGAGGAACACAGAGGAACACAGAGGAACACAGAGGAACACAGAACACAGAGGAACACAGAGGAACACAGAGGAACACAGAGGAACACAGAGGAACGCAGAAGAACACAGAGGAACACAGAAGAACACAGAGGAACACAGAAGAACACAGAGGAACGCAGAAGAACACAGAAGAAAGGCAGGTTTCAAACTCACCTTGGTGTTGGGCTGGAGCTCGGTCATGGACTCGATGAGAGCGCCCGGCTGCAGCTCACCCAGAGGAAACGGGTAATCTGTGCCCAGCATCACCCGGTCCTCAAGGACAAAGGCACAAGGTCAAAGAACACAGGACCAGGACTACACCAGGACTAAACCAGGACTACACCAGGACTACACCAGGACTACACCAGGACTAAACCAGGACTAAACCAGGACTACACCAGGACTACACCAGGACTACACCAGGACTAAACCAGGACTACACCAGGACTAAACCAGGACTAAACCAGGACTAAACCAGGACTACACCAGGACTAAACCAGGACTAAACCAGGACTAAACCAGGACTACACCAGGACTAAACCAGGACTACACCAGGACTAAACCAGGACTACACCAGGACTACACCAGGACTGTGTGAGATCAATAAAGTCTTATTTTATCTTAAACCAGGATTACACCAGGACTAAACCAGGACTACACCAGGTCTAAACCAGGACTAAACCAGGACTAAACCAGGACTAGACCAGGACTAAACCAGGACTGAACCAGGACTAAACCAGTACTAAACCAGGACCAAACCAGGACTGAACCAGGACTAAACCAGGACTAAACCAGGACTACACCAGGACTAAACCAGGACTACACCAGGACTACACCAGGACTAAACCAGCTCTAAACCAGGACTAAACCAGGACTACACCAGGTCTAAACAAGGACTAAACCAGGACTAAACCAGGACTACACCAGGTCTAAACCAGGACTAAACCAGGACTACACCAGGACTACACCAGGTCTAAACCAGGACTAAACCAGGACTACACTAGGTCTAAACCAGGTCTAAATTAGGTCTAAACCAGGTCTAAACCAGGTCTCGTGTACCTCTCCGATGACGTCCAGCAGGAGTCTGAGGGCGCGGGCGTCGTGGGTCAGGGAGTCGGTGTAGAAGCGTCCGCAGTACTTCACAGGAGACTCGGGGTTGTCTTGGGCGCACAGATCTGGTCTGACGTGGTGCCCATGAGCAATGCGTCCCACGGTGAAGGGGAAGGCGCCGCCTGACAGACAGACACACACGAATACTTTTGTCTCTTAAACATAAAGATGTGGTGGCCGAACCTCCATGAGCGAAGCAAACTCTGAGTTTAGGAAATCTCTCAAAAACTCCTCCAAAGATCATGGAGCAGATCGCTGTGGTGGTTTCTGCAGGCATCCCTGAAAACACAGGAGAGAGGAGCAGTAGTAGTAGTAGTAGTAGTAGTAGTAGTAGTAGTAGCAGTAGTAGTAGTAGTAGTAGTAGTAGTAGTAGTAGTAGCAGTAGCAGTAGTAGTAGTAGTAGTAGTAGTAGTAGTAGTAGTAGTAGTAGTAGTAGTAGTAGTACTTACCCACTAACCAGGGGAGCCAGTACTTGTTCATGCGTCCATCCGTCTGCATGTCCCAGGGGTGAACGAAGAGACAACAACCGAGCTCCTCTGCAGCCTGAAAGACCAGGACTAAACCAGGACTAAACCAGGACTGAACCAGGACTGAACCAGGACTGAACCAGGACTGAACCAGGACTAAACCAGGACTGAACCAGGACTGAACCAGGACTGAACCAGGACTAAACCAGGACTGAACCAGGACTGAACCAGGACTGAACCAGGACTGAACCAGGACTGAACCAGGACTAAACCAGGACTAAACCAGGACTAAACCAGGACTGAACCAGGACTAAACCAGGACTAAACCAGGACTGAACCAGGACTGAACCAGGACCGAACCAGGACCGAACCAGGACTGAACCAGGACTAAACCAGGACTGAACCAGGACTGAACCAGGACTGAACCAAGACTAAGCCAGGACAGAATCAGGACAGAATCAGGACTAAACCAGGACTGAACCAGGACAGAATCAGGACAGAATCAGGACTAAACCAGGACTGAACCAGGACAGAACCAGGACTAAACCAGGACTAAACCAGGACTAAACCAGGACTAGACCAGGACTAAACCAGGACTGAACCAGGACTAAACCAGGACTAAACCAGGACTGAACCAGGACTAAACCAGGACTAAACCAGGACTAAACCAGGACTGAACCAGGACTGAACCAGGACTGAACCAGGACTGAACAGGACTAAACCAGGACTAAACCAGGACTAAACCAGGACTGAACCAGGACTGAACCAGGACAAACCAGGACTAAACCAGGACTGAACCAAGACTAAGCCAGGACAGAATCAGGACAGAATCAGGACTAAACCACGACTGAACCAGGACAGAATCAGGACAGAATCAGGACTAAACCAGGACTGAACCAGGACAGAACCAGGACTAAACCAGGACTAAACCAGGACTAAACCAGGACTAGACCAGGACTAAACCAGGACTAAACCAAGACTGAACAGGACTAAACCAGGACTAAACCAGGACTAAACCAGGACTAGACCAGGACTAAACCAGGACTGAACCAGGACTAAACCAGGACTGAACCAGGACTAAACCAGGACTAAACCAGGACTAAACCAGGACTGAACCAGGACTGAACCAGGACTGAACCAGGACTAAACCAAGACTGAACAGGACTGAACCAGGACTAAACCAGGACTGAACCAGGACTGAACCAGGACTAAACCAGGACTAAACCAGGACTAAACCAGGACTGAACCAGGACTGAACCAGGACTGAACCAGGACCGAACCAGGACCGAACCAGGACCGAACCAGGACCGAACCAGGACTAAACCAGGACTGAACCAGGACTAAACCAGGACTAAACCAGGACTAAACCAGGACTGAACCAGGACTGAACCAGGACTGAACCAGGACTGAACCAAGACTGAACAGGACTGAACCAGGACTGAACCAGGACTAAACCAGGACTAAACCAGGACTAAACCAGGACTAAACCAGGACTGAACCAGGACTGAACCAGGACTGAACCAGGACTGAACCAGGACTAAACCAGGACTGAACCAGGACCGAACCAGGACCGAACCAGGACCGAACCAGGACTAAACCAGGACTAAACCAGGACTGAACCAGGACAGAATCAGGACAGAATCAGGACTAAACCAGGACTGAACCAGGACAGAACCAGGACTAAACCAGGACTAAACCAGGACTAAACCAGGACTAGACCAGGACTAAACCAGGACTGAACCAGGACAGAACCAGGACTAAACCAGGACTAAACCAGGACTAAACCAGGACTAGACCAGGACTGAACCAGGACTGAACCAGGACAAACCAGGACTAAACCAGGACTGAACCAAGACTAAGCCAGGACAGAATCAGGACAGAATCAGGACTAAACCAGGACTGAACCAGGACAGAATCAGGACAGAATCAGGACTAAACCAGGACTGAACCAGGACAGAACCAGGACTAAACCAGGACTAAACCAGGACTAAACCAGGACTAGACCAGGACTAAACCAGGACTGAACCAGGACTAAACCAGGACTAAACCAGGACTGAACCAGGACTAAACCAGGACTAAACCAGGACTAAACCAGGACTGAACCAGGACTGAACCAGGACTAAACCAAGACTGAACAGGACTAAACCAGGACTAAACCAGGACTAAACCAGGACTAAACCAGGACTAAACCAGGACTAGACCAGGACTAAACCAGGACTGAACCAGGACTAAACCAGGACTGAACCAGGACTAAACCAGGACTAAACCAGGACTAAACCAGGACTAAACCAGGACTGAACCAGGACTGAACCAGGACTGAACCAGGACTAAACCAAGACTGAACAGGACTGAACCAGGACTAAACCAGGACTGAACCAGGACTGAACCAGGACTAAACCAGGACTAAACCAGGACTAAACCAGGACTGAACCAGGACTAAACCAGGACTGAACCAGGACTGAACCAGGACTGAACCAGGACCGAACCAGGACCGAACCAGGACCGAACCAGGACCGAACCAGGACCGAACCAGGACTGAACCAGGACTAAACCAGGACTAAACCAGGACTAAACCAGGACTGAACCAGGACTGAACCAGGACTGAACCAGGACTAAACCAGGACTGAACCAGGACTGAACCAGGACTGAACCAGGACTGAACCAGGACTGAACCAGGACCGAACCAGGACCGAACCAGGACTAAACCAGGACTAAACCAGGACTAAACCAGGACTGAACCAGGACAGAATCAGGACAGAATCAGGACTAAACCAGGACTGAACCAGGACAGAACCAGGACTAAACCAGGACTAAACCAGGACTAGACCAGGACTAGACCAGGACTAAACCAGGACTGAACCAGGACTAAACCAGGACTGAACCAGGACTAAACCAGGACTAAACCAGGACTGAACCAGGACTGAACCAGGACTAAACCAAGACTGAACAGGACTAAACCAGGACTAAACCAGGACTAAACCAGGACTAAACCAGGACTGAACCAGGACTGAACCAGGACTAAACCAGGACTAAACCAGGACTAAGCCAGGACAGAATCAGGACAGAACCAGGACTAAACCAGGACTGAACCAGGACTGAACCAGGACCGAACCAGGACCGAACCAGGACCGAACCAGGACTAAACCAGGACTGAACCAGGACAGAATCAGGACAGAATCAGGACTAAACCAGGACTGAACCAGGACTGAACCAGGACAGAACCAGGACTAAACCAGGACTAAACCAGGACTAGACCAGGACCGAACCAGGACCAAACCAGGACTAAACCAGGACCGAACCAGGACTGAACCAGGACTAAACCAGGACTGAACCAGGACTGAACCAGGACTAAACCAGGACTGAACCAGGCTGAATCGGTGTCTCGCTTTTAAGCGTTTTAGAGATGCTCTTACCTTTATAACCTCAGGGGCAGATATATTTCTTCTATTTTAAATACTGGTTCTAGAGGAATATCAGGGATCACAGGGCATTTGTGATTCTTTGTTAATTCTTCAATTGAACATATGAAAAATGTATTAAACATATTGACAGTTTTGTCTAAATCATCCGTCAATGTCCCATTTACTTGATGTTGTTGATTCCTGATAGGACCCTTGTTACGTCCTAGAAGTTTATTTAGATTTTCCCATATTATATTCCCATTTCCGTTTGCTCCTTTTATAACGTCAGTGTAGAAATTGGCTTTAGCTTTAGGTAAATATTTGATCACTCTACTGCGGAGTGTTGTGAAAATCTGGCGATCACTTGCTGTTTTCAAGAATTTCTTAAGTGCGCGGTCCCTTTCCTTCATCAGTTTTCTACTGTCACTGTTAATCCAAGGAAGATTACCCTTTTGGCTTCTTTTGTGAACTGTTTTAAAATTTCTTTGACACTTTTGATACAATTGTTAGAACAAGTCTCAATGTCCCCATTTTCCAATACATTAGGCCAATTGAATTGTTCAAGTTCATTCTTCAAATGTTGTTGCACCCGTTTAGGTGTAAAAAGATAGGTTTGGCATTTGCCGATTTTGGCTGGATGCTGCCTCTTTATTTTTCTTGAGCAAAAAATAAAATTGTGGTCAGAAAGGCCAGATAGGAGATTATAAGTCTTCACAATTCTGTCTGGTTTAATTGTAAAAATTATCGATTGATGTTTTCGACATATTTGTTATTCTTGTTGGTCCATTTTATAATGTGTATTAAATTGTATTTATCAATAACTTGTGTCAGTTTTGGTTTGCTGTCCCAGTTCACATTAAGATCACCCATAAAAATGATCTCCTTTTGAGAATTGTTTTAAAAATGGATTCAAATTGATGATAAAAAATATCCTCAGGAGATGGAGGTCGATACAGATCACAGTGAAAGACGTAGCGGGGGACAGTGTTATATTTACATTCAACATTCATTTCCCCTGGCCGGCTGATTAGTTCACATTTAAAATGATTTCTAACATAAATCAGAACACAGAACACGGCCACCTCTTCCTGAGACTCTTTTCTGTAAACATTGTATGCTGGTACTGTATATTCACAGCTGCTGTTGGAGACGTAGGAGTCAGACAACTTTCAGAAATTCACCTAGCAGATGTTCTATTTGCTCCATTTAACTAGGACTAAACCAGGACCAAACCAGGACTAAACCAGGACTAAACCAGGACTAAACCAGGACCAAACCAGGACAAAACTTTGCTTGGTTTACACCAGACCATATCACAGTGATATATGGTCTGGGAGCACTTACTGAATATCTCGTAGCGGAGGTGTGCTTTACGATTGTCAACGGCCGTTTATTAGGAGCTACGAATGTCTATCATTTGGCGTATACGAGTTTCCGTTTGTGGCGTAGTACGCGTCACTGTCTTTCCACCCCTCCCCGCTTTCTGATTGGCTCCCAAAATCAGGAGTGCTCGTTTAGCCTCGTTGCCAAGCTGTCTTTCAGATCGGAACGAATAAAAGCAGCCTGGGATTTCCCAGGTTAGACAAAGCCAGGTCTAAACCCGGTCTAAACCCATTCTAAACCCGGCCTAAACCAGGCCCGGATCTAGACTGCACAGACTGTGGGGGGGCATTTCAAAATGTTGGTGGGGCAGAGTGTGGAGTTTCATGTGGAACATTTTTCTTCTAATGCAGGGGTTCTTAACCTTTTTGACGTTGAGGCCCAGTTTTCCCAGTGCAGAGCGGCTTGGGGCCCATTAAGTATTAACGGTGTATCAGAGGTGGAGGGAGAGGTCTTGAACATACATGGCATACCACCTCTCCGCTCTAAACCCTGGCAGATCGACAGAGAAAGAACCGAGGCCTGAGCTCACAAATCCTGCCCCACCTCTGCGTTCCTTTCTCTGTATCTGCTCCTCCGCGCTTTGTAAATATGTCCCTTTTAGCGAACAATGTCCTGTTCTTGCTTTAAAACCTGCAATATCAGTCTCGGGTTGCGCTGGAGCGATGGTGAGGTGACGTCTCTCGCCAAATTACGCGTTTTAAGTGGATTTATACGCTGCGGACAAGACACTAAAACGAATACGCGCACCTAGAACACGATCCGAGTTGGATTCGATGATAAAACTGAGATTATAATCGATAAATCTTGGTTTTGGAGCGCGCTGCGAGGCGGAGGGAGTCCGACCAACGTTCCAGCGGATGCCCAATCGCCTTTGTGTTGCACGCAGGGACCGTGGACTCTCAGAACGATTATCTATGCAGTAAATACACAGATACGACTGCGCTGGCGATGATTTGAAATGTTCCGTGATTGAAGCGCCACTGTTCAGGCCCGAAACATGAACAGGAACTGTGCTTGGCCTTCGCTTCGCTCGCGTCTTTTTTCTTTTTTACTGTAGAGATACTGGCGACTGATTCACTGGACTCTCAATACTTATTGTCCTACTGGCCAATCAGACGTCGTGGAATTTTGGCGGAGCAAACAAGAAAACGTGATAGGCAGGTTGAAATTACATCAAATACAGTTGACCAATTGGGTGGGCAGGAGAACATTTTGGGTCTAAACCAGGTCTAATCCCAGTCTGAACCTGGACTCACGGCGTAGAAGGGCTGCAGCTCCGGGGCGTTCAGGTCCCACTCGTTGACGTGCGTTCCGATCTGGAGTCCGGGGAAGCGGAGCTCGCGGACGCAGCGCCGCATTTCGTCCACGGCGAGTCCCGGCGCCTGCAGTGGCACCGAACCCAGACCCACGAACCTACCAGGGCACGACCGCACCTGCTGCGCCAGGTCATCGTTCAGCAGACGGCACAGGTCCAGGCAGTCCGCGGGCCGGGCCTGCAGGACAGACTGTCAGATACCCTCCCTGTGTGTCAGATGCCCTCCCCGTGTGTCAGATGCCCTACCCAGTAGTTGAACATGACGGGAACAGTGGACAGAGCCTGCACAGTCACTCCTAACAAACAAAAAGTATTTCAAATAGTTAATTTAGTCGTAAAAGCAGCAGTAGCAGCATTAGTAGCAGTAGTAGTAGTAGTAGTAGTAGTAGTAGTTGCAGTAGTAGTAGTAGCTGCAGTAGTAGCATTTTGTTTCCCGTCTCCAAGAGTTGTGGGCACAACCGAGAGAGGCATTACCTCCCTGCTCTGCACTAAGTGTGCTTCACGGTGCTGCTGAGCATGAGTTGGATGGGACCCTACAGGTGGGACCTTTGTACTCTTGGCCGGGGCATCCCCTTCGGGCTAGGTCACCCGTCATCCGAATAGGAAGTGCAAGGGCCACTGATGTCTTTGTGGTGTTTACTGCCATGGCTGCTAGACTGGCAAACACCAGTACTCTTCTTGTGTATCTGGAGGGTCTCATCAGGGATCATGGTTATGGTGATTCAGGGAGCAAGTGCTCAAGCCAAGGTCCTGGGTAACTCCTTGGTCCATCTCACCATGACCAGGTGCCACAATTGGTTAATTCAGACTGACTTTGTCAGAGATGGAACATGTTGCTGTTTTGGGCGCTGGCATTTCGCCTGGTCATGTGTTTGGCCCAGCTGCAGAGGCCTGTCCCTGTCACCCCCAAACTTTCACAAAGTGTATCAATGCTGCACTCCCCCCTCTCCAGAGGAGGGGTATCTGAGTGTTGAACTATTTAGATGATTGGACCATTTGACTTGTACCAAGCACCTCGGTGGAGTATTTGGGGCTGGTTCTGAATTCCGACACAATGAGAGCCATCAGGTGTCAGCCATCAGGGAGTGCATAGCGAGCTGCCTTGTTCAGCGTACTGTGACTGCTCTGCAAGGCCAAAGACTGCTAGGTCTCAAGTAGTGCCTCTGGGTCTGCTGCACACACAACCAGTTCAGTGGTGGTTTGTATGCCAGAGGGGCTCCATGCCCAGGGACAGGTTTAGGAAGATAATTCTGTCCAGCACAAGCCGCAAGCCCCTTACATGGTGGATGGGATCAAGAGCAGTCGCAGATGGAGTTCCCCTAGGCCTTGGGGCAGCCCTGGTCACTATAACAACTGATGCATCCCAGATGGGCTGGGGGAAGGCAGGTCTGCTCAAGGGACTTGGGACTCTGTACGACAAAGTTAGCACATCAGCTTCCTCGAGGTGGAGGCTGTTCGTTTGGTCCTGCAGTACTGAGGGGCAAGCAGGTGATGGTACGGACAGATAACACTGCAGTGATGTCTTACATCAAACATCAGAGTGGTCTGAAGTCTCCATCTTTGCATTCCAGGGCATGCCATCTCCTTCTGTGGGTCCAGTCAGAGGGCATGTCTCTGAGAACGTTCTACCTTCCGGGCCTCCTCAGTGTTGTAGCAGATCTGCTGTCCAGGGCGCTGCTCACTCCAATGAGTGCATCCCCAGGTAGTGGACCAGATATGGTGCCGCTTCAGTCAGGCCTCAGTGGACAGAAGACAACACTCAATGTCCCCTGTGGTTCTCAATGAATGGCCCACCAGGGCCACTGGAGACAGGTACCCTGAGTCAGAACTGGCCTCCAGGGGTGCTTTATGCATTCCCTCCACCACCTCACCTTCCAGCTCTGCTTGGCAGGGTGAGAATGTTCCAGGCACAGGTTCTCTTAGTGACACCGAGATCCTGGCCACAGTGATCCTGGATGTCCGCGGTGTAGGAGATGCTGGACGGAGAACCGTGGCACCTCCCAACCAGAGTGGACTTGCTATCCAAGATCTGGCACCCTCACCCAGAATCTTCATGTTTGGGCCTTGAACGGCAGCACTGGCATACTCTTTCACTAAGCAGGATTGTTGTTGACACCTTACATGCCGCACGGGCGCAATCCATCCAACGTCCGTATGGGTGTTGGTGAGCATATTTGCTAGGTTGTGCCACAGGACTGGTGTGGACTGTGTGTCCTGTGACATGACTGTGGTGTTGTCCTTCCTTCAGCACCTTTGGGTCAGGGGCGCTCAGAATCCACTCTACGTGGATATCTTTGCCATTGCTACAGCTCATTGCTGGTGTGATGGGCTGACCCCTGGGTCCCTTTGCAACACAGTTTTTGAAAGGTGTTAGGAGGCGTTGCCCAGCCAGACGTCATTTGCTCCCATCTTGGGGTCTGTAGGTATTCCTCAGGGCGCTCTGCCTGCTTCCTATTGAGCATTTGTCTGACCTGGACCTGCGGATCTTGAGCTTAAAAACCCTCTTTTTGCTTGCCATATCATCGGCTAAGCGAGTGGGTGAGCTTGGTGCTCTCTCTGTTGGAACAGGGTGCCTGCTTTTGGGGATGAGAATGGGGTGGTTCATCTCCTGCTGCACTCTGCCTTCTATTTTCCACCACTAGACCTGAGGATGCATCCCTGTGCCTGCTGAGGAATCACCTGTAAACTCAGATTCACAGTCCACTTGAGTCAGATTTTTTCAAATAAGGTTAACTTATTAGATTTTACAGCATAGTAATAGTAGTAGAAGAGGTAGTAGTAGTAGTAGTAGTAGTAGTAGTAGTATTAGTAGTATTAGTAGTATTAGTATTAGTATTAGTATTAGTATTAGTAATAGTAAAAGTACCGTGTCGGTCCATGTCCTGGATTCGGACTGCAGGGTTCCAGCAGTTTTCTTGAACGACGCGAAACAACTTCCCGTCCTTCATCATCCGCCCCTCACCCTGAAACCAGATCAGATCTAGACCAGGACTAAACCAGGACTGAACCAAGACTACACCAGGACTAAACCAGGACTGAACCAAGACTAGACCAGGACTAGACCAGGACAAGACCAGGACTCACGTTCTGAAGCTCCAGCTGCACGAAGCCTCCATATCCATACCTCTGAAACACAGGAGGAAGTGTTGAACCGTCAAACTCACCCTTATGAGGCATCGACTCTACTGCCTGAGTCACCCTGAGGAACAGCTGGACAAGTAGTAGCAGTAGTAGTAGTAGTAGTAGTAGTAGTAGTAGCAGCAGTAAGATAAGATAAGATAAGATAAGCCTTTATTGATCTCACACAGGAGAAATTTACAGTAGTAGTAGTCGTAGTAGTAGTAGCAGTAGTAGTGGTAGTAGTAGTAGTAGTAGTAGTAGTAGTAGTAGTAGTAGTAGCAGCAGTAGTAGTAGTAGTAGCAGTAGTAGTAGCAGTAGTAATAGCAGTAGCAGTAGTAGTAGTAGTAGCAGTAGTAGTAGTAGTAGCAGTAGTAGTAGTAGCAGTAGTAGCAGTAGTAGTAGCAGTAGTAGTAGTAGCAGTAGTACTACTACTACTACTACTACTACTACTACTACCAGTAGTAGCAGTAGTAGTAGTAGTAGTAGTAGTAGTAGTACCAGTAGTAGTAGTAGTAGGAGGAGTAGCGCAGTAGTAGTAGTACCAGTAGTAGTACCAGTAGTATTAGTAGTAGTAGTAGTAGTAGTAGTAGTAGTAGTAGTAGTAGTAGTAGTAGTAGTAGTACCAGTAGTAGTAGTACCAGTAGTAGTAGTAGTACCAGTAGTAGTAGTACCAGTAGTAGTAGTAGTACCAGTAGTAGTAGTAGTAGTAGTAGTAGTACCAGTAGTAGTAGTAGTAGTAGTAGTAGTAGTAGTAGCTGTACCTTTCTGAGGTCGGGCCACTCTCTGGGCAGGATGTGGTTGTGTATATCTACTTTCATGGCTGTAGAAGTAGTACTGCAGTACTTTAAACGTTTAGTCCAGATGCCACGGAGAGCACAGACTTCTGGGTAATGATTGACTGATCCCGCCCCCTGATCTGTATCGACCAACCGGACGCCGCCCCCGAGTCACTGATTAAACGAGAACTGAACTGCACAAGTTCATGACTTGGTTTAGTCCTGACTTAGTCCTGGTTTAGACCTGACGTAGTCCTGGTTTAGACCTGGTTTAGTCCTGGTTTAGTCCTGGTTTAGACCTGGTTTAGTCCTGGTTTAGTCCTGGTTTAGTCCTGATTTAGTCCTGATTTAGTCCTGGTTTAGACCTGATTTAGTCCTGGTTTAGATCTGGATTAGTCCTGGTTTAGTCCTGATTTAGTCCTGGTTTAGAACTGGTTTAGTCCTGAGTTAGTCCTGGTTTAGACCTGGTTTAGTCCTGATTTAGTCCTGGTTTAGACCTGGTTTAGTCCTGATTTAGTCCTGGTTTAGACCTGGTTTAGTCCTGGTTTAGTCCTGGTTTAGACCTGGCTTAGACCTGGTTTAGTCCTGGTCTAGTCCTGGTTTAGACCTGGTTCAGACCTGGTTTAGACCTGGTTTAGTCCTGGTTTAGACCTGGTCTACTCCTGGTTTAGACCCGGTCTACTCCTGGTTCAGTCCTGGTTTGGTCCTGGTTTAGACCTGGTCTACTCCTGGTGTTCTTCTGGTTGAGACCTGGTTTAGACCTGGTTTAGTCCTGTTTAGTCCTGGTTTAGTCCTGGTTTAGTCCTGGTTTAGACTTGGTTTAGTTCTGGTTTAGTCCTGGTTTAGACCTGGTTTAGTCCTGGTTTAGTCCTGGTTTAGTCCTGGTTTAGACCTGGTTTAGTCCTGGTTTAGTCCTGGTTTAGTCCTGGTTTAGACCTGGTTTAGTCCTGTTTAGTCCTGGTTTAGTCCTGGTTTAGTCACTTGTTTCTTTCTGAAGTGGTTTTAGATCAATATTGAGATTTAGAATGTCACGATTATAACTTCACTAACGAGGACCACGATAGAAAGATTTTTCTCGCCTGGCTGATTCAAGACCCTCAAAGACGAATGAAGATGAGTAAAATATGGAAACCAGAAGGAGTTAGTTGAGGTCCTGATGAACGTACGGGAAGATGGACTCAAGAGGACTGACAGTCGAGGGTCAAAATGGCAATTCAGAACGTCTGTCCGGGCGGAATGACGCGCTCGGACACAGAATGTGGGAGGACTAAAAGGAGGTGCAGCTGATCGAAGGATTCTCTTTAGTGTCCTGAACAGAAGGTGTATTATTAGAGCAGGATTTGAACTGATCGGTGATTTCAGCACTTTGATGATCCCAAAACCTGCCTGAGCTTGTAGGCGTACCCCTTCATTTCAAGTCTGGTCGAGAGCTTACTTCGTTTCATAGGGTATGTAGCCCGAGGTCGTGGCCCGAGCCCTTGATCAAAATTAGGATCGGGACACCCCTTGCCCTCATATGAAGGCGCAAAACCAAGGGGTAGGGGTAAGACGAAGGGGTAAGACATAGGAATGGGACGCAGACATAGTCCAGGATGATGCCCAAGTTCCGGACTGTTGGGGAGGGGCGAATGTTATTGCCATCGATGAGCACGAGATCTGACTGTATATACTACTGTGTACTCTGAATACTCCTGACTGTGTACTCTGAATACTCCTGACTGTGTACTCTGAATACTCCTGACTGTGTACTCTGAATACTCCTGACTGTGTACTCTGAATACTCCTGACTGTGTACTACTGTGTACTCTGAATACTCCTGACTGTGTACTCTGAATACTCCTGACTGTGTACTACTGTGTACTCTGAATACTCCTGATTGTGTACTACTGTGTACTCTGAATACTCCTGACTGTGTACTCTGAATACTTCTGACTGTGTACTACTGCGTACTCTGAATACTCCAGACTGTGTACTACTGTGTACTCTGAATACTTCAGACTGTGTACTCTGAATACTCCTGACTGTGTACTACTGTGTATTCTGAATACTCCTGACTGTGTACTCTGAATATTCCTGACTGTGTACTATTGTGTACTCTGAATACTCCTGACGGTGTACTCTGAATACTCCTGACTGTGTACTACTGTGTACTCTGAATACTCCTGACTGTGTACTACTGTGTACTCTGAATACTCCTGACTGTGTACTACTGTGTACTCTGAATACTCCTGATTGTGTACTACTGTGTACTCTGAATACTCCTGACTGTGTACTCTGAATACTTCTGACTGTGTACTACTGCGTACTCTGAATACTCCAGACTGTGTACTACTGTGTACTCTGAATACTCCAGACTGTGTACTACTGTGTACTTTGAATACTCCAGACTGTGTACTACTGTGTACTCTGAATACTTCTGACTGTGTACTCCTGTGTACTCTGAATACTCCAGACTGTGTACTACTGTGTACTCTGAATACTCCAGACTGTGTACTACTGTGTACTCTGAATACTTCTGACTGTGTACTACTGTGTACTCTGAATACTTCAGACTGTGTACTCTGAATACTCCAGACTGTGTACTACTGCGTACTCTGAATACTCCTGACTGTGTACTCTGAATACTCCTGACTGTGTACTACTGTGTACTCTGAGTACTCCTGACTGTGTACTACTGTGTACTCTGAATACTTCAGACTGTGTACTACTGTGTATTCTGAATACTCCTGACTGTGTACTGTGAATACTCCTGACTGTGTACTACTGTGTACTCTGAGTACTCCTGACTGTGTACTACTGTGTACTCTGAATACTTCAGACTGTGTACTACTGTGTACTCTGAATACTCCTGACTGTGTACTCTGAATACTCCTGACTGTGTACTACTGTGTACTCTGAATACTCCAGACTGTGTACTACTGTGTACTCTGAATACTCCTGACTGTGTACTCTGAATACTCCAGACTGTGTACTCTGAATACTCCAGACTGTGTACTACTGTGTACTCTGAATACTCCTGACTGTGTACTACTGTGTACTCTGAATACTCCTGACTGTGTACTACTGTGTACTCTGAATACTCCTGACTGTGTACTACTGTGTACTCTGAATACTCCTGACTGTGTACTCTGAATACTCCAGACTGTGTACTACTGTGTACTCTGAATACTCCAGACTGTGTACTACTGTGTACTCTGAATACTCCAGACTGTGTACTACTGTGTACTCTGAATACTCCTGACTGTGTACTACTGTGTACTCTGAATACTCCAGACTGTGTACTACTGTGTACTCTGAATACTCCAGACTGTGTACTACTGTGTACTCTGAATACTCCAGACTGTGTACTACTGTGTACTCTGAATACTCCTGACTGTGTACTCTGAATACTCCTGACTGTGTACTACTGTGTACTCTGAATACTCCAGACTGTGTACTACTGTGTACTCTGAATACTCCAGACTGTGTACTACTGTGTACTCTGAATACTTCAGACTGAGTACTCTGAATACTGCAGACTGTGTACTACTGCGTACTCTGAATATTTCTGACTGTGTACTACTGTGTACTCTGAATACTCCAGACTGTGTACTACTGTGTACTCTGAATACTCCTGACTGTGTACTACTGCGTACTCTGAATACTTCTGACTGTGTACTACTGTGTACTCTGAATACTCCTGACTGTGTACTACTGCGTACTCTGAATACTTCTGACTGTGTACTACTGTGTACTCTGAATACTCCTGACTGCATACTCTGAATACTCCAGACTGTGTACTACTGTGTACTCTGAATACTCCTGACTGTGTACTACTGCGTACTCTGAATACTCCAGACTGTGTACTACTGTGTACTCTGAATACTCCAGACTGTGTACTCTGAATATTCCAGACGGTGTACTACTGTGTACTCTGAATACTCCTGACTGTGTACTACTGTGTACTCTGAATACTCCAGACTGTGTACTCTGAATACTCCTGACTGTGTACTACTGTGTACTCTGAATACTCCGGACTGTGTACTACTGTGTACTCTGAATACTCCAGAGTGTGTACTCTGAATACTCCTGACTGTGTACTACTGTGTACTCTGAATACTTCTGACTGTGTACTACTGTGTACTCTGAATACTCCAGACTGTGTACTCTGAATACTCCAGACTGTGTACTACTGTGTACTTTGAATACTTCTGACTGTGTACTACTGTGTACTCTGAATACTCCAGACTGTGTACTCTGAATACTCCTGACTGTGTACTACTGTGTACTCTGAATACTCCAGACTGTGTACTACTGTGTACTTTGAATACTTCTGACTGTGTACTACTGTGTACTCTGAATACTCCAGACTGTGTACTACTGTGTACTTTGAATACTCCAGACTGTGTACTACTGTGTACTCTGAATACTCCAGACTGTGTACTACTGTGTACTTTGAATACTCCAGACTGTGTACTACTGTGTACTCTGAATACTCCAGACTGTGTACTACTGTGTGTGGAGCAGGTGTGGTCAGAGCCGGGAGGAGGTGTGGTCAGAGCGGGGTAGAGGTGTGGTCAGAGCGGGGCAGAGGTGTGGTCAGAGCGGGGCAGAGGTGTTGTCAGAGCCTTTAGGAGGTGTGGTCAGAGCGGGGCAGAGGTGTGGTCAGAGCGGGGTAGAGGTGTGGTCAGAGCGGGGCAGAGGTGTGGTCAGAGCCTTTAGGAGGTGTGGTGAGAGCGGGGCAGAGGTGTGGTCAGAGCCGGGAGGAGGTGTGGTCAAAGCGGGGCAGAGGTGTGGTCAGAGCCGGGAGGAGGCGCCTGTGTCCCGGCTCCTTCTGCGGCGCACCCCCGTGGAGCCCACACCCTCCGGAGCCCAGCCCGGTTCAGGTTCAGCGGCAGGAGCTGGAAGGGGAACCCGGAGAGAGGCTGCGTTCCCCGGTGTGCGCAGCGCGGGAGTCCCGGTGCTCACGGACACTTGGCTCCAGAATGAAGCGGAGTACCGGACGGGACACGCTCTAACCCGGGCTGAAGCGGACCAAAGAGGGAGAAACTCGGACTGAACTCGCACTTGACTCACCGCACAGATGTCCTCCCGCCCGGAGCTCTCCCCGGACCTGACGGTGGAGCAGGCCGGGCCAGGACCGAGGATGAACGGCCACTGTGGGAACCACGCGGCGGAGCGGGACCGGAGCATGAAGGTGACGGACGGCGGGGACGAGGAGCACGGTATGTCCGAGCAGAGCGGGACACGGACCCGGGCCAGTGCGGAATATTTAAGGGGGTCCGCGGGGGTCCGGTGTTATAAACCATAAATATTTGAACATTTTTCTGTGGATAATATGAGTTTAATGTCACGTGTTTGGTTTATTTTTTTATTTGATTTAATTTTAAAATCACTAAAGTTTAGGATTCAGTCCTGATTCAGTCCTGGTTTAGTCCTAGTCCAGTCCTGGTTTAGTCCTGGTCCAGTCCTGGTTTAGTCCTGGTTCAGTCCTGGTTCAGTCCTGATTTAGTCCTCGTTCAGTCCTGGTTCAGTCCTGGCTTAGTCCTGGTTTAGTCCTGGTCCAGTCCTGGTTTAGTCCTGGTCTAGTCCTGGTTTAGTCCTGGTCTAGTCCTGGTTTAGTCCTGGTTTAGTCCTGGTTTAGTCCTGGTTCAGTCCTGGTTCAGTCCTGGTCTAGTCCTGGTTCAGTCCTGGTTTAGTCCTGGTCTAGTCCTGGTCTAGTCCTGGTTCAGTCCTGGTTCAGTCCTGGTTCAGTCCTGGTCTAGTCCTGGTTTAATCCTGGTTTAGTCCTGGTTTAGTCCTAGTTCAGTCCTGGTTTAGTCCTGGTTTAGTCCTGGTTCAGTCCTGGTTCAGTCCTGGTTTAGTCCTGGTCTAGTCCTGGTTCAGTCCTGGTTCAGTCCTGGTCTAGTCCTGGTTTAGTCCTGGTTTAGTCCTGATCTGACACGGTCTCGGTTCGTTTGTCTGATTCTTTTTGGAGTTTTATTTTTGACATGTGACGATTGTGAAACTTCACGAGGAAAAACACGGATCAGAATGAGACAGCACTTTACCCCGCGAGAGGGAGGGCATCTGACACAACCTGCCCCACGGGAGGGCATCTCACACAACCTGCCCCACGGGAGGGCATCTCACACAACCTGCCCCACGGGAGGGCATCTCACACAACCTGCCCCACAAGACACAGACTGGAGTATTCAGAGTCCTGGTTTAGACTTGGTTTAGTCCTGGTCTAGTCCTGGTTTAGTCCTGGTTTAGTCCTGGTCTAGTCCTGGTTTAGTCCTGGTCTAGTCCTGGTCTAGTCCTGGTCTAGTCCTGGTTTATTCCTGGTCTAGTCCTGGTTTAGTCCTGGTCTAGTCCTGGTCTAGTCCTGGTTTAGTCCTGGTTTAGTCCTGGTTTAGTCCTGGTCTAGTCCTGGTCTCGTCCTGGTCTCGTCCTGGCTTAGTCCTGGTTTATTCCTGGTTTAGTCCTGGTCTAGTCCTGGTCTCGTCCTGGCTTAGTCCTGGTCTCGTCCTGGCTTAGTCCTGGTCTCGTCCTGGCTTAGTCCTGGTCTAGTCCTGGTCTAGTCCTGGTCTAGTCCTGGTCTAGTCCTGGTTTAGTCCTGGTCTAGTCCTGGACTAGTCCTGGTCTACAGCAGGACTAGACCATGAGAGAGGAGGAGGAGGCTCTCTCGTGTTCAGATAATCCTCAGACCTTCAGCATGTGGACATTCTTCACAGGATCAGATCACCGGTCTGAGAATTCCTGGCCGTGTGATGCTAACTGCAGGCACTGCTCTGTCTTAGTTGGACTTTAATCTGAACTTTGTTTGAACATTTCACTCCAAATCCACCTGCAGACGGTCAGAGAAGAAACAAGTTGAACATGGAGAAACATCCGAGGAGGACAGTTTGGAGAAACATCTGAGGAGGACAGACTGGAGAAACATCTGAGGAGGACAGTCTGGAGAAACATCTGAGGAGGACAGTCTGGAGAAACATCTGAGGAGGACAGTTTGGAGAAACATCTGAGGAGGACAGTCTGGAGAAACATCTGAGGAGGACAGTCTGGAGAAACATCTGAGGAGGACAGTCTGGAGAAACATCTGAGGAGGACAGTCTGGAGAAACATCTGAGGAGGACAGTCTGGAGAAACATCTGAGGACAGTTTGGAGAAACATCTGAGGAGGACAGTTTGGAGAAACATCTGAGGAGGACAGTCTGGAGAAACATCTGAGGAGGACAGTCTGGAGAAACATCTGAGGAGGACAGCAACTGAACATGAGAGAGGACTCTGAATACTCCAGTCTGTGTACCGTGGGGCAGGTTGTGTGAGGTGCCCTCCCGTGGGGCAGGTTGTGTGAGATGCCCTCCCGTGGGGCAGGTTGTGTCAGATGCCCTCCCTCTCGCGGGGTAAAGTGCTGTCTCATTCTGATCCGTGTTTTTCCTCGTGAAGTTTCACAATCGTCACATGTCAAAAATAAAACTCCAAAAAGAATCAGACAAACGAACCGAGACCGTGTCAGATCAGGACTAAACCAGGACTAAACCAGGACTAAACCAGACCTAGACCAGGACTAAACCAGGACTGGACCAGGACTAAACCAGGACTGGACCAGGACTGAACCAGGACTAAACCAGGACTAAACCAGGATTAAACCAGGACTAAACCAGGACTGAACCAGGACTGAACCAGGACTAAACCAGGACTAAACCAGGACTGAACCAGGACTGAACCAGGACTAAACCAGGACTGAACCAGGTCTAAGCCAGGACTAAACCGGGTCCAGGACTAAACCAGGTCTAAACCAGGTCGAGGTCTGAACCAGGTCTAAACTAGGTCCAGGACTGAACCAGGACTAAACCAGTACTGAACCAGACCTAGACCAGGACTAAACCAGGACTGAACCAGGACTGAACCAGGACTAAACCAGGACTGGACCAGGACTAAACCAGGACTGAACCAGGACTAAACCAGGACTGAACCAGGGCTGAACCAGGATTAAACTAGGACTAAACCAGGTCCAGGACTGAACCAGGGCTGAACCAGGATTAAATTAGGACTAAACCAAGTCCAGGACTGAACCAGGACTAAACCAGGACTAAACCAGGATTGGACCAGAACTAAACCAGGACTGAACCAGGACTGAACCAGGACTAAACCAGGACTAAACCAGGACTGAACCAGGACTGAACCAGGACTAAACCAGGACTAAACCAGGACTGAACCAGGACTGAACCAGGACTAAACCAGGACTGAACCAGGACTAAACCAGGACTGAACCAGGTCTAAGCCAGGACTAAACCAGGTCCAGGACTAAACCAGGTCTAAACCAGGTCGAGGTCTGAACCAGGTCTAAACTAGGTCCAGGACTGAACCAGGACTGAACCAGGACTAAACCAGGACTGAACCAGGACTAAACCAGGACTAAACCAGACCTAGACCAGGACTAAACCAGGACTGAACCAGGACTGAACCAGGACTAAACCAGGACTAAACCAGGACTGGACCAGGACTAAACCAGGACTGAACCAGGACTGAACCAGGACTAAACCAGGACTGAACCAGGACTGAACCAGGACTGAACCAGGACTAAACCAGGACTGAACCAGGTCGAGGTCTGAACCAGGTCTAAACTAGGTCCAGGACTGAACCAGGACTAAACCAGGTCCAGGACTAGTTGCTGATGTTCCTCCGTCTCGTTCTGTCTCAGGTCTTCTGCAGTCCAGCGTCCGTCTCAAACCTCACGAGGCTCAGACGTGGCGGAGGAAGGCTCTGGTCGTGTCGTGGGTCAGTGTGGCCGTCACTTCGGCACTCGCCATCGCCGCCTTCGGTAAGAAACGCCACAAACATCTGTATGCACTGCTGTGTCTGTGCCACACTACACCTCCAGCTTACATATATGAGTGTCATGACAACCAAAGAGCCAATCAGGAGCCAGGACGTGGACAGCACCGCCCCTTCCTAGAAATGCTGTCAATCAAACCTGTTGCTAACCGCTAGGGGGCGGGGCCTCGGGGAAAGAAGGCGTCTGATTGGTCTATTCTGAATGTTCATATTTTGATTGACGTCCAAACCCGAGGATCATTAGTCCTGGTTTAGTCCTGGTTTAGTCCTGGTTTAGTTCTGGTTTAGTTCTGGTTTAGTCCTGGTTCAGTCCCGGTTTAGTCCCGGTTTAGACCTGGTTTAGTTCTGGTTTAGTCCTGGTTCAGTCCTGGTTTAGTCCTGGTTTAGTCCTGGTTTAGACCAGGTTTAGTCCTGGTTTAGACCTGGTTTAGACCTGGTTTAGTCCTGGTTTAGTCCTGGTTTAGTCCTGGTTTAGTCCTGGTTTAGACCTGGATTAGTCCTGGTTTAGTCCTGGTTCAGTCCTCCTGGTTTAGTCCTGGTTTAGACCTGGTTTAGTCCTGGTTTAGTCCTGGTTCACACCTGGTTTAGTCCTGGTTTAGACCTGGTTTAGTCCTGGTTTAGTCCTGGTTCACACCTGGTTTAGTCCTGGTTTAGACCCTGGTTTAGTCCTGGTTTAGTCCTGGTTTAGACCCTGGTTTAGTCCTGGTTTAGACCCTGGTTTAGTCCTGGTTTAGTCCTGGTTTAGTCCTGATTTAGACCTGGTTTAGACCCTGGTTTAGTCCTGGTTTAGTCCTGATTTAGACCTGGTTTAGACCCTGGTTTAGTCCTGGTTTAGTCCTGGTTTAGACCTGGTTTAGTCCTGGTTTAGTCCACACACACAGTTGAACATTTGCTGCAGAGAAGTGAGATTTGCTGAAGATCATTTTACAGCCCGTCAGCACAGGGAGGGGAGACTGTGGCAGAGAGAGAAAAAACGCCCACTTGATGACATCATGAGGTGGAACAGAGCGTTTGGGGCTTTGGAGATGTCACAGACGAATAATAAAGAGTTCCTCAAACATGAGAATGAAACAAACACGACTCCAGGTGTTTGAGGAGGAACATGAGAACGTGAGAACATTGGTGGTTGGTGCTTCTCACAGTTGTTTGTGTTGCAGTCGTGTCGTTCCTGAGGCACAGCTCTTCGGCGTTTGGATTCGCTGTGAGTTTTTTTTTCTTAAAAGCACAACATAATCACAAAAGGACAAAAGTGTCCTTTGGCTCTAATATTCCACAGTGTGGCTTTAACCCCTTGACACCTGCAGCCTGTAGCCAACATAATACATGCAGTTCCTCTAATGCCGATTTGTGCATGGTCAGGACACACATAGGAACCTTTTGCATGCACTTGTTTCTTGTAGGACCGCTTAGTAGCTGAACAACATCCGGGTTATGGAAGCCAAGTAGCTGAAATAGCCGATGTGCATTTTGAGGCTGAAAACTTGCAGAAATTTTCTAACGTGAGGTAAGTTGGACTAAGATAAAAATATGTACTAGTGTATTGACTCCATCTTCAACTTATATATTGGAATCGACTTTATGTGAGTGATACTTTTTGAGTTATTTGAAGATTTTTGTTTGTAATGAATTAGCGACATCAGGCCATAAGAGCTAACTGCGTTAGCCTCTATAGCTTGCATACATACAGCAATAATGAGTACATTTTAGTAATATTTAGATCGATTTCAGTGCCAACATGCATTGTTTTTTTAGAAAACACAATTCTACCAAATTTCTATAATCACTGAGTAAAATAGCATTCTGGAATATAATTTTTTTTCTATATTTTACACAAAACAAAATGAAGCTGTCTATGTTTTATGCAAAGCGACCATAAGGTGGACCCCAGCCCAGGCTGTACCTGTGGAAAGTGATGATGATGATGTCTCAGTGACAGTGGGGATGATGATGTGGACTCTCAGACCAGGTGAGGGAAAATAGCAGTAATAATAATGCTGTCACTGTCTTTATATTTATAAATGTAACCATGTGTACATGATTTTATTATGTAGATACATTTTTTTAAGTATTTATTTTTTCCTACATCAGGAGATGACAGCAGCAGCAGTGATGAAGATGCCAATGAAAATGGCACTGATGCCCTTCCTGCGACCAGCGCTGCTGCTGCAAAATCAGCTTGAGATATGAGATTATTTATAAAATTTGGTGTTGTAATGTTACAAACCAAAATCCTGTTAATTGTTAAAATGTAGGGTTTGTAATTTGAATTTTTTATGTATTTGTACATTCATTTTTTTATTTAAATATATTTACAATTTTTACCCTAAATGCCTGATGTCGCTTATTACTCTCGCTGTCCTTGCTGGAAGGCGGCTGCTTCTTTTCTCGCTCCCTTATCTCCTGCTCTGTGTCTTCGTGCGTTTCTCTTGTTTTTGTCCATATTTCTCCTGTTGGAGTAGATTTTCGAATTCTAAATTATGGATTTGAAGCTGGTCCCAACGCAATTGGCTTTTTTTTTTTACAAAGGAATGTGGGTTTGGGAGAGCCGATCGGGACTATTTACTATTTGGATTTTTGATGTCAGGACATGTGGATTGGCCTGGGGGATGTTTTCTGATCCATCGCAGAATTGGAATGCTGCAGCGGACAAAGAGCCCCCAAGGTGTCGGCTCATTCTACACCACAGTGGAGCCGGTGAAGACCAGGGAAGGTCTACATCAGGAGGAGACACAGATTGAACTGTACATCTCCAATCTGTGGATACCCAAATGACGCCCGGATACCATCACGAATATGTTTGTGGAACTGTACGAAACACGCAGAGTCTCAGTTTGGTGACATGAAGTTGGGGACCTAGCAGAACCAGTTTTCGGAATAATTGTCCGTTCATCTGAGTTCTAAAGTGTATTGATTATGTGCATTCTCCCCTGGTTTAATTAACTCTCCTGGGAATCT
>JAVJIX010000101.1:1862500-1897500 GCA_036785185.1 Paratrypauchen microcephalus
GTGTGTGTGTGTGTAGTTTGTGTGTGTGTGTGTGTAGTGTGTGTGTGTGTATGTGTGTAGTTTGTGTGTAGTGTGTGTGTATGTAGGTGTGTGTGTGTGTGTGTGTGTATGTGTGTAGTTTGTGTGTGTGTGTGTATGTGTGTAGTTTGTGTGTGTGTGTGTATGTGTGTAGTTTGTGTAGGTGTGTGAGTGTGTCTGTGTGTGTATGTGTGTAGTTTGTGTGTCTGTGTGTGTAGTGTGTGTATGTGTGTGTAGTGTTTGTGTGTTGTGTGTAGGTATATGTGTGTGTAGTGTTTGTGTGTGTGTAGTGTGTGTGTATGTGTGTGTATGTATATGTGTGTGTAGTGTTTGTGTGTGTGTATGTGTGTGTGTGTATGTGTGTGAAGGTGTGTGTATGTGTGTAGTGTGTGTGTATGTGTGTGTAGTGTGTGTAGGGGTGTGTGTGTGTGAATTGTGTGTGTAGGTGTGTGTAGAGTGTTTGTGTGTAGTGTGTGTGTGTGTATGTGTGTGTAGTGTTTGTGTGTAGTGTTTGTGTGTAGACTGTGTGTATGTGTGTGTATGTGTAGTGTATATATGTGTGTGTGTGTGTGTGTAGTGTTTGTGTGTAGAGTGTGTGTATGTGTGTGTGTAGTATGTGTGTGTATGTGTGTATGTATGTGTGTAGTGTGTGTGTAGTATGTGTGTGTGTATATGTGTGTGTATGTGTGTAGCGTGTGTGTATATGTGTGTGTAGTGTGTGTGTAGTTGTGTGTATGTGTGTGTGTAGGTGTATGTGTGTTGTGTGTGTGTGTGTCAGTGTTGTATAAAGTACTGGAGAATCAAACTCAAGTAAAAGTATTGGTACCCCTCCCAAAAATGACTTTGGTAAAAGTCGAAGTCACTGACTGAAATGTTACTTGACTAAAAGTCTTAAAGTATCTGGAATTTCGTGTACTTAAGTATGACAAGTAATGTAAAAATAAATGTACTCAAGTAATGTAATTAAAAGTACAAGTAAAAGTATCAAGCAAAGGCAGTCTGAATTTGTAATATTTTTTAATGTTCGTTTTATTTTATTTTTTTAAATAAAGGTTTTGGGGGAACAAGAGTGCTGAAAATTAGGCATTTGGCCCTTAACTCAACTGTAAAACACCATGTTCTACTCACCCATGGTAGTTTTGTGTCATTTGGAGCACTGTGTGTCATTTGTAATTTATTAATTATGAGTCTAGACCAGGTTTAGACCCGGTCTAGACCTGGTCTAAACCGGGACTAAACCGGGTCTAAACCTGGACTAAACCGGGTCTAAACCTGGTCTAGAGTCTAGACCCGGTCTAGACCTGGTCTAAACCGGGACTAAACCGGGTCTAAACCTGGTCTAGAGTCTAGACCAGGTTTAGACCCGGTCTAAACCGGGACTAAACCGGGACTAAACCGGGTCTAAACCGGGTCTAGAGTCTAGACCAGGTTTAGACCTGGTTTAGACCCGGTCTAGACCTGGTCTAGACCGGGTCTAAACCGGGTCTAAACCGGGTCTAAACCGGGACTAAACCGG
The DNA here is from genome assembly GCA_036785185.1 of Paratrypauchen microcephalus. Classification (NCBI taxonomy): domain Eukaryota; kingdom Metazoa; phylum Chordata; class Actinopteri; order Gobiiformes; family Gobiidae; genus Paratrypauchen; species Paratrypauchen microcephalus. The sequence goes on from JAVJIX010000101.1 coordinate 1,864,035, forward strand.
GACTAAACCGGGACTAAACCGGGTCTAAACCGGGACTAGACCAGGTTTTAACCTGGACTAAACCAGGCCTAGACCAATTCTAAACCAGGATTAAACCACCGCAACCTTGTGCGTGTTCACGTGTCCGCGGGTGCACGTGTCGGCGCGTGCCTAAACAGGTTGAATAATTGTAAAATATAAATCTGTCCTACTTCGTGGATTTCCACTTTTATGGGCTATTTCTGGAACCTAACCCCCACGACAAACGAGGGATTACTGTACAACATTAAACTTACCTCTATGTGTTTCTTAAGGTTGGACGGGGAGTTTTTGTAAGATAAGATTTCTACTTTTTTTGGAAGGCATAAAAGGCACTTCATTCTGTAAGACGAATCCTTTACATCAGTGTAAGAAAACATCGTGTTTAAGTAGGGCCAGGGGTGCTCATCTTGAGGGTCCCCTTCATTTCTGGCCAGCGTGGTTTCTGTCTCCTCTTCCATCAGATGCTGATTGCAATTAAGCTAGCTGCGTAAACCAACAGGTGCTAGCTGATTGTCATGCGCAAGAGGCGAACAAGCCCAGGCTTGTCCCGACTTCGTTGCTGTCAGACTTTTTTTTTTTTTTTTTTTTTTTTTTTTTGTAACGAGTAACTAAACGGCACATTGAAAATGTATCGGAGTAAAAGTATGCAATTAAATTCGGAAATGTAGTGAAGTAAAAGTGAAAGTAATCATTTTTAAAAAAACTCAAGTAAAGTACAAAGTCTCCGAAAATGTACTTAAGTACAGTAGTGAAGTATTAACACTTCATTACTATACAACACTGGTGTGTGTGTGTGTGTGCTGCTCTGCAGTGTCAGCACGTGTCGCGCACTTCTCCAAGGGGTTGATGCGCGTCTCGTCCTGGGACGTGGCAGTGCTCCTCGTGCGTCTGGCGGGGCTCCCGGAGCCGTGTCTCCCCCCACGCTTCACTATTAATACATTTTGTTGAAAATCTACAAAAGTTTGAGTGTGTAAATGAGAGAGAAATGTGAGAAAATGTTAATTCCAGTCTGAGAAAAGTGTATAATGTGTGTGGTGAGGCATTTACAGCCTTAAAACATGTAGAATAATTGTAAAATATAAAGTTGTCCTACTTCGCGGATTTCTCTTATTGCGGGTTATTTCTGGAACCTAACCCCCGCGATAAACGAGGGATTACTGTATGTGTGTGTGTGTATGTGTGTATGTGTGTTGATTCTTTTCTTTCTTCTCCAGGACGACTTCCTGTTGTGCGTGTCCGTCCTCAGTGGGGCGCTGTGTTCCGTTTTGGCCGTGCTCAAAATGTTCCTGGGTCGAGTTCTGACAAGCCGCGCCCTCATCACCGATGGTAACCACCACAATGCGCCCGCCATGTTTGCGGTGTGATGTTTACGGTGTGATGTTTACTGTGTGATGTTTATTCTGCGATGTTTCGCACGTGACACCACCGACTGTGTTCATTTGGAGATCATTCATTTAATCAGATTTTGAATTTTAAATCCCAATGAATTTCTCACTTTGAATTTTTTACTTCTGAAAAAAAGTATGAGTTATTTTTATTCAGAATTTTATTGCGTGTACATTTTCAAAGTTGTTAAATTGAAAATAATAAATCATTCAGACACTAGACTACTGTTGTAGCCACAGCTGCCCTGGGGCAGACTGATGGAAGTGAGGCTGCCAATCTGCGCCACCGGCCCCTCCCACCACACACACTCCACTTTCCCACTTGGGAGTGAGGGGGAAGTGTCTTGCCTAAGGACACAACGGCACCCCCCTGTTGCTCCTGCGGTCTCCAGGTCCGACCCGGTTGGACCATATAAACCCCGCCCACAGATGAGAACGGCCAATAGGAAACAGCCGCCGTCCTCCTGGATCGATTGCTTCTCCCTTGGCGTCTCGGATCTTTCCTGTTTGAGGACTTGAAAATATTTGTGCTGAATATTTAAAAGATTATATTTTTATTTTGAATTTTGAAACACTTTGAAAATGTACACTTAAAATTCAGAATAAAAATAATTCAAGCATCTTTTTTCAGAGTTCAAAAATTCAAAGTGAGAAAATCACCTGTGAGGAGAGGGGCCACAGCAGACCTTCAGTCCCGCCCTGTGGGTTTGTGAAAATGTGCGTTTTCTCCACCAGCTTCATAAATCCGCTCCATCAGATCAAACCGAGTTAGTCTCACGAACTGGACAGAGCTAACCCGCTAACTCGCCAACCCAACAACCCGCTAACCCAACAACCCGCCAACCCGCTAACCGCTGCGCTCAAAACAGCAAGTGTTCATGGGTGTCATTGGGCTCCATGGACTCTGGCTCCAGTTTAGTTTGTGTGTAAAAAGTGTGGCCCGTCTGACCTGAGAATGTTTAATAGACCAGGACTAAACCAGGACTAAACCAGGACTAAACCAGGACTGAACCAGGTCTAAACCAGGTCTAAACCAGGTCTAAACCAGGTCTAAACCAGGTCTCTCGTGTGTTCTCTTGCATTATTTGTTGTGTTGTTGTAGGTTTTAACTCCCTGGTGGGGGCGCTCATTGGCTTCTCGATCCTTTTTGCTGCTCTCGTGTTCCGGAATAATCCCGAAGTTTGGTTTTTGGACGGATCCTTCGGCGTCCTGATCAGCGTCACCATCCTCACCTACGGCGTCAAGTACGAATCACACACACCAACCACACACACAGACAACACACAACACACTCACATGAGAAATTCAATTCTCGAGTCTGCAAAAAACACAAATAAATCTGTTAGTGAAAACCCACAGGAGTAAATCAATGTATTATTATTATTATCTTCTAAACTATAACACGGCAAAAGAAAATTCAGTTTGTCGACTGGACAAAAGTTTATTTACGGATCCCCATTAGTCTCTACAAACGTAAAGTCTTCCTGGGTGTTACGCTGCAGTAGTGGACGGACCCAAAAAAATGGACAGCAGACCAAAAATGCAAAAATTAAGAAAGTGGATTTATTACACAAAATAGGTTGTAGGCAGAAACAAGGCGAGAGCTGGAGTGGTCCAGGGCTGGAGACGGGAAGCAGCAGGCTGGGAGCAACAGGGAACACTGGAGGCAGAAAAACAGGTTGGTTACAAAAAACATCCAAAACAAGGTAAGTAGCAAACGTAGTTCGAAGTAACCAAGAAGTTCACCGTGTGAAGATGTACAACAATCTGGCAGAGGCCGTTTCCCAATCCAGGGACGGCACACTTGTGAGCGTCCTTGGAACGGGATGTGCGCCATATCCGGCGGGACAAGCGCCGTTCCATTCGTTTTTTTCCCCTGCACCGTCGAGATGAGCCCTGAACGGTGCCGTCGTTTCCATGGAAATCGGGGTGTGGACCAAACGTGCAAACATGCACGCTTCGCACACTTAAAAGCCCCAGCATGCACAGCGCGGGAGGATATATGACTACAAAGACCGACTCGCCAGCGACATCCACAAGTGAGAGTTGCGACGTCACTATAAAATATACGTACTGGTTCACCTCACCTACAACTATGCTACATGAAACTCTTCATAAACTACGCTGAACATGTGTGACGGTAGCCGTAACGGCATAGATCACGGCACCTGTATTACCGTTCACATGCTTTTCCCCTTACACTTCTATATTTCCTTTGCTGTTGTAATGCTGGATATTCTACAGTGTCGCCATGTCCAACATTTACTCTGCACACTGCTCGCTCATTCTCAGCGCACAAGAAAACTTATGCAGCGCACTGTAAATCAGGGATGAAAGAGCTTTTAGCGGATCTCCGGGGGGGATCATTTCGGATGTGGAGTTAGTGTGTTTGCTCAGACACATTAAAAATTAGGGGGAAACATTGGCCATGTCCCAATTCCAAGTATTACTAGTTGCAATAGAATAATATTTTTGTCTTTAGGGAACAAGGAGCAGACCACCCGGCTCATTGAGCTGAGGCGGGACCTGTTCCATTTCGCAGACGCCCATGTGAGAAACGTAGTGCACTAAGGACAGAGCGAGTGTGCGCCGTCTCGACGACAGACCGAGTGCACACTCACAAGCGTGCCGTTGGTGAATTGGGAAACGGCCGGAGTCTCTCTGGTCGGCTGGAGTTAAATGCAGGTGGATGTTGATTACCAGCAGGTGTAGGGAATCAGTGCCAGGAGACTCCGCCCAAAGACACACAGGGAAAGAAAGGAGGGAGGGGAGCACGGCCCACAACACTGGGGTCCAATTTAAAATACAATACATTTTAATACATTTAAGCACCATAAAGACCAATCAAAACAGTGAGATTAAGTTACATTATCCAAAACACATACTAAACACTTAAAATATGTTACATTCAACTTATAGCATTATAACATAGTAATTTCTTAACACATTTTTTTAAAAACAGCATGATTTTGTATGAGCATTATGTGATGTGGCAGCACATTCCAGTGACAAATGGCTCTATAGATCTATAGAGAAACGTTGCTTTCAGTGCATTAGTTCTTGGGTTTGGTAAAGTGAAAACTGTGTTTGAGGCTCGTCTTGTATTAAACCTGTGTCTGCTGCCGGTCAGCTGCAACTGTGAGACCATGTGTAAAGGCAGGGCTCTCAAGTCTCACGCATTGAGAGTGTGACACACGCAATTTGACGTGTTCACACGCAACACATGGTATTTCTCACGCTGAAATTTAGTTATGTAATTCAAGCGCAGCGCTTCTGTGCCCAGAAATTGGCTCAGGCACCATGTGGTTTCAGCGCCATTCGTCCCCCACCCTCCCACCCCCCGCCCCTCGCAGAAAAAAAATAGTCACTCGCAACCCCTCCCCCCGGAAATTACGCAGTCACACGCACGACCCCGCTCGAAAGTTGAGAGCCCTGGTAAAGGTCTGTGTGTTGTCCACACTTTATGCAAGAATACAACTAAATTACAGGCCAGTCTGTCCTTGACTTTCAGCCATGAAAGTTCCTTATGCACAGCACTGATATTAGTCCTAAAAGAGCAGTTTAGAGCAAGACGCTCGATTCTGAACTATCTGGAGCTTGTCCAAGTCTTTGTTTGCAGCACTAGACCAAACATTAGGACAATAGTCCAGCTGAGATAAAACAAGAGAGGCAATTACAAGTTTTCTTGTTTCCATTGGCATAAAATAAGCATTCCTTCTAATTATTGCAATATTCCTGCTCATTTTAGTAACAATATTATTTATATGAGTTGACCATGTCATAGTTTGGTCTAATGTGATACCCAAAAGTTTAATTTCCGTGAGTTGTTCCAATAATTGTTTATCGAGAGATATGTTAAAGGTCCCATGGCATGAAATTTTCACTTTCTGAGGTTTTTGAACGTTAATGTGAGCTCCCCTACCCTGTTTAGCCCCCCCCCCCTTCCCCCATGGTTAAAAGTTGTGAAATGTCTAAACTGAGCATTTGCGATCCTTTTCTGCGTTAGAAAAAATCGGAGCTCAAACGGGCAATTTTGAACAAGGCACCTTATTGACGTCAGATCGAAAAAAGAAATGTAAATGCAGTTCCACCCGTGCAAAAACAAGGAAATGGATCAGCTGAGGGCTACAGCGGAGAGCGGAGCATTTGGCCACGTCCCCACCCTCTACTATTGGCCAGCTCTTTTCTCCTCATTTGCATTCAAGCAACAACGCCCATTATGGAGTGTTCCAGAGAGAGAAAAAATACTCTCTCTCATCTTATCCCTGTTTCTCATGCACTGAGTGTTGATTTTGAAGAAGGATTCATTTACAGTATTGGGGAACCATTAAGGAGCCATATAAAAGCATCAAGAAGTACCATGTCATGGGATCTTTAAGCTTAAGATTTTTTCAGACAAAATACTTTGATCCCAATAGAATACACTTTGTTTTTGTAATATTCAATTTTAAACAGTTCTCCAGAACCCATTTTTGAACAGACATTAGCTCCTGTTGTAAAATGTCATTGACCTGATCCAAGTCAGCTGAGGAGACATGTCTGGTGGTATCATCTGTATATACAGTCATACAGGCCTTATCTAGTGCATATGGCATATCATTAATGAAAATACTATAAAGCAAAGGGCCTAGGCAGCTTCCTTGTGGGATTCCACATGAAAGTGTTATGTTATTTGAAAGTGAACCATTAAATGTTACGCATTGTTTCCTATCAGTTAAATAACTGCACATAAACTGTAAAGCTGCACTATTAAAACCATAAGCAGATAATTTCATTTGTAAAAGGCTGTGATCAACAAGGTCAAAGGCTGCACTAAAATCAACAAACACAGCTCCTATCAATTGTTTACAGTCAATTTGATGCAACCATTGGTCAGTGAGCTCTGTGAGTGCTGTATTGGTAGAATAACCTTCCTGATAAGCATGTTGGACATCAGAAAAAATACAATTCTCATTAAAATAATTCTGAATCTGTTTGCACATAACTCCCTCCATCAGTTTACTCACAACAGGCAAGCTGCTTATGGGTCTACTGTTTTGTCCAGTTAATTGTTGTCTAGAATTTTTAACCAAAGGAACAACTTTTGATATTTTCCACAAGTTTCGGTACACACATTCCTCAAAACATACATTACAAATATGACAAAGAGGCTTGACTATTAATTTAGCAGCAAATTTGAGGAGTTTTCCATCCATGTTATCAATTCCACACTGTTTATTGCAGTTCACATTCTCAAGAAGCTGTAACATTTCCTAATTCCCTATTGGCCTGAACTCAAAGTTGCATTTTTTTCCTTTTATTATTTGTTTTTTAATTATTGTTGTTGAAAAATTACCGTCTACAGGAGCCATCACATTTCTGATTGTGCTCACTTTGTTCTGGTAATAGTTGTTGAAGTAACTTGCAACTTCAAAAGGTCTAGTTATTAAGGTTCCATCCTGCTCAACAAAAGAAGACATTTTACTGATTTTACTCCTACTCATAAGTTCATTTATCGTCTTCCATAATTGTTGACTATTATTACCACATTGCTCAAATTTAGCTTGATATTTGGTGGAATCCGTTTCTTCTGCTTCTTCAGTTCTGGTCAGACGCTGGTGGACACTGCCTATATCTGCCTGAAGGGGGCGCTCACTACAATGAAATGACTGTGAGACTCCCACACCTACTTGTTTGCAGTTTGTGTTAGTTAGGTGGGCCTGTTAGATCTGCAGTGGGAGTCCTTTAGGTGGAGATGTACGGCAGACTGAGGATGTACCCACACAGAGGGAACCTCAGTCCATTACCCACACTGGCGGTGCTTTTAAATGCCACAGCAGGCAGAGATTGGTTCAGATGCCCTCACCGTATTTGTACTTGTACCGTCCCACTCCGGCCTCCAGCAGCGAAGTTCAGCCCGACCTGAACGCTCATGCTAACCCATAATGTTTCTCTGTCTCTCTCTCAGGTTATTGGTGGACATGATTCCTCGAGTTCGTCAGACCGCACATTACGAGTGCTTCGATTGAGTCTCTCCAAAAATTAAGCACAAATGTATTTACAAATATTTCAAAGATGATAAAACACACCTGGAACTAGTTTGCCTGGTTTAGTCCTGGTGTAGACCTGGTCCCAAAATCCCACAGTCCAAAGTCCTAAAACCCCCCAGTCCAGTCCCAAAGTCCCCCAATCTAGAGTCCCAAAGTCCAGAGACCCAAAGTCCCTAAGTCCCACAGTCCAGAGTCCCTAAGTCCCCCAATCCAGAGTCCCTAAGTCCCACAGTCCGGAGTCCCAAAGTCCCCAAGTCCCCCAATCCAGAGTCCCTAAGTCCCACAGTCCGGAGTCCCTAAGTCCCACAGTCCAGAGTCCCAAAGTCCCTAAGTCCCCCAGTCCAGAGTCCCTAAGTCCCACAGTCCGGAGTCCCAAAGTCCCTAAGTCCCCCAATCCAGAGTCCCTAAGTCCCACAGTCCGGAGTCCCTAAGTCCCCCAATCCAGAGTCCCTAAGTCCCACAGTCCGGAGTCCCAAAGTCCCTAAGTCCCCCAATCCAGAGTCCCTAAGTCCCACAGTCCGGAGTGCCTAAGTCCCACAGTCCAGAGTCCCAAAGTTCCCCAATCTAGAGTCCCAAAATCCAGAGACCCTAGGTCCCACAGTCCAGAGTCCCAAAGTCCCTAAATCCCCCAATCCAGAGTCCCTAAGTCCCACAGTCCAGAGTCCCAAAGTCCCCCAATCCAGAGTCCCTAAGTACCACAGTCCGGAGTCCCAAAGTCCCTAAGTCCCCCAATCCAGAGTCCCTAAGTCCCACAGTCCGGAGTCTCAAAGTCCCTAAGTCCCACAGTCCAGAGTCCCAAAGTTCCCCAATCTAGAGTCCCAAAGTCCAGAGACCCTAAGTCCCACAGTCCAGAGTCCCAAAGTCCCTAAGTTCCCCAATCCAGAGTCCCAAAGTCCAGAATCCCAAAGTTCAGAGTCCCTAAGTCCCCCAATCCAGAGTCCCACAGTCCAGAATCCCAAAGTTCCCCAATCCAGAGTCCCAAAGTCCAGAGTCCCAAAGTCCCTAAGTCCAACAGTCCAGAGTCCCAAAGTCCCTAAGTCCCCCAATCCAGAGTCCCTAAGTCCCAAAGTCCAGAGTCCCAAAGTCCCACAGTCTAGAGTCCCTAAGTCCCCCAATCTAGAGTCCCAAAGTCCACAGTCCCTAAGTCCCACAGTCCAGAATCCCAAAGTCACAAAAAATCAGGAAGGGGACAAAACTTTTTCTGCACTGTATGTATACTCTGCAAACCACCACCACCTTCAACAATATCCACCACCTCCAACCACCACCACCTCCAACAACTACCTCCAACAACATCCACCACCTCCAACAAAATCAACCACCTCCAACCATCACCACATACACCAACTACCTCCAACAACCACAACCACCTCCAACAACCACCTCCTACAACCACCTCCTACAACTACCTCCAACAACATAAGTCCCACAGTCCGGAGTCCCAAAGTCCCTAAGTCCCCCAATCCAGAGTCCCTAAGTCCCACAGTCCGGAGTCCCTAAGTCCCACAGTCCAGAGTCCCAAAGTCCCAAAGTTCCCCAATCTAGAGTCCCAAAATCCAGAGACCCTAGGTCCCACAGTCCAGAGTCCCAAAGTCCCTAAATCCCCCAATCCAGAGTCCCTAAGTCCCACAGTCCGGAGTCCCAAAGTCCCTAAGTCCCCCAATCCAGAGTCCCTAAGTCCCACAGTCCGGAGTCTCAAAGTCCCTAAGTCCCACAGTCCAGAGTCCCAAAGTTCCCCAATCTAGAGTCCCAAAGTCCAGAGACCCTAAGTCCCACAGTCCAAAGTCCCAAAGTCCCTAAGTTCCCCAATCCAGAGTCCCAAAGTCCAGAATCCCAAAGTTCAGAGTCCCTAAGTCCCCCAATCCAGAGTCCCACAGTCCAGAATCCCAAAGTTCCCCAATCCAGAGTCCCAAAGTCCAGAGTCCCAAAGTCCCTAAGTCGTACAGTCCAGAGTCCCAAAGTCCCTAAGTCCCCCAATCCAGAGTCCCAAAGTCCAGAGACCCTAAGTCCCAAAGTCCAGAGTCCCAAAGTCCCACAGTCTAGAGTCCCAAAGTCCCTAAGTCCCACAGTCCAGAATCCCAAAGTCACAAAAAATCAGGAAGGGGACAAAACTTTTTCTGCACTGTATGTATACTCTGCAAACCACCACCACCTTCAACAATATCCACCACCACCTCCAACAACTACCTCCAACAACATCCACCACCTCCAACCATCACCACCTCCAACAACTACCTCCAACAACCACAACCACCTCCAACAACCACCTCCTACAACCACCTCCTACAACTACCTCCAACAACATCCACCACCTCCAACCATCACCACCTCCAACAACTACCTCCAACAACCACAACCACCTCCAACAACAAACACCTCCAACAACCACCACCTCCCAACAACAACAAACACCTCCAACAACCACCTCCAACAACCACAACCACCTCCTCCAACAACATCCACCGCCTCCAACAACCACCTCCAACCACCACCTCCAACAACTACCTCCAACAACCACAACCACCTCCAACAACATCCACCACCTCCAACTACCTCCAACAACCACCACCTCCAGCAACAACAAACACCTCCAACAGCCACCTCCAACAACAACCACCTCCTACAACAACCACCTCCTACAACCACCCTCTCCAACAACAACCACCTCCTACAACCACCACCTACAACAACAACCACCTCCTACAACAACCACCTCCTACAACCACCCCCTCCAACAACAACCACCTCCTACATCCACCACCTCCAACAGTAAGGACGGAGGCGCAGCAGATCCCCACATGACACTTTAACATAACAACAGAAAGGACTGGGCCAAAACTCATTCACTCCTCGCTCAGACACTAGAAACCAGGAGTGTCAAACTCATTCTGGTCCGGGGGCCGTATCCAGCCGACTCTGATCCCAAAGGGGCCGGATCAGAAAACTCATGGCAAATATACCCCAAAAACAGCAATACGTCCAAATATTTTGCAGAGGAACACAAATCTATTACATCCATCCATCCATCCATTTTCTTCCGCTTGTCCGGGGCCGGGTCGCGGGGGCAACAGTCTAAGCAGGGACTCCCAGACTTCCTTCACCCCGGACACTTCCTCCAGCTCCTCCGGGGGGACCCCAAGGCGTTCCCAGGCCAGCCGGGAGACATAGTCCCTCCAGCGGGTCCTGGGTCTTCCCCGGGGCCTCCTCCCGGTGGGACATGCCCGGAACACCTCCCGAGGGAGGCGACCAGGAGGCATCCGGAACAGATGCCCGAGCCACCTCAGCTGGCTCCTCTCGACGTGGAGAAGCAGCGGCTCTACTCCGAGCCCCTCCCGTGTGACTGAGCTCCTCACTCTATCTCTAAGGGTGCGCCCAGCCACTCTGCGGAGGAAACTCATTTCGGCCGCTTGTATCCGCGATCTCGTCCTTTCGGTCATTACTCAAAGCTCATGACCATAGGTGAGAGTAGGAACGTAGATTGACCGGTAAATTGAGAGCTTCGCCTTTTGGCTCAGCTCTCTCTTCACCACAACGGTCCGGTACAACGACCGCATCACTGCCGACGCTGCACCGATCCGCCTGTCAATCTCACGCTCCATCCTCCCCTCACTCGTGAACAAGACCCCGAGATACTTGAACTCCTCCACTTGAGGCAAGGACTCCCCACCCACCCGGAGAGGGCAAACCACCTTTTTCCGGTCGAGAACCATGGCCTCAGATTTGGAGGAGCTGATCCTCATCCCAGCCGCTTCACACTCGGCTGCAAACCGCCCCAGTGCACATTGGAGGTCCCGGTTTGATGAAGCCATCAGGACAACATCATCCGCAAACAGCAGAGATGAGATCCTCCAAATCTATTACAGTCTTTTTTATTTGATGAACTCTTTCTTTTACAAAATTATAATATTATGTTAAGAAAAATGCAATTTCAACACAAAGTTTTAACTTTAATTTGTGCATTTCACAGAATTTAGTCATGCTTTAGTCATTTGTGCTGCTCTGGTGGGAGGGGCCACGTACAGAGGTGCTGGAGATGCTGCTATGCTAAAGTGTGCAGAAAAGAGGCACAGAAAATTACCAATATTTTAATAAAATATTTTAATAAAAATTTAAAATATTTTAATAGAAAATCAGCCGAGGGCCAGATTTAAGGTCTTGGGCTGAACTAGATCTTCTGATCGCCTCTACCCCGTCTCTTCTGGAGTTTATGTACGCCAGTCTTATTTGCTGCATATATGTATTTTTCTGATGAGTTTATAAAAGTGTTTCTGTCATTTTTTGGAGCAGTATATTTATACCATTATGTTTGTTTTGTCACAGTAATATCAATATCTTTATCAAAAGATTAGGCACCCCTCTACCAGTTTGGATAAACTGACATAAAATAAAAACCTTTATATTTCTAACATCATTATGTTTTATTAACCAGAAACAAACTAATAACAAAATAAATGAATAAAATGTCCCAGCAGAATGATGCTGTCGCCTTTTTCATTTCAATATTTGAACGTTAAAACGAGCAGTGTTTGTGTTGTATTCTCACGTATCACCACTAGAGGTGATCTATGTGACTGCTGTCTTTGGCCTGAGGGAAGGACGGGGGTTCATCTGCCCTCTCCTGATGTAGATGTTGGTCCGCCTGGGGAAAAACTGCAGTGTGAAAGCGAACCGCACCAAAATAAAATAAAAAAAAATTGGTCTATCAGACTTTCCTGGTGTGAATACTTTATCCCAGGGGTCGGCAACCCGCAGCTCCGGAGCCGCATGCAGCTCTTTGATCCCTCTGATGCGGCTCAGTACAGCGGTCCCTCGTTTATCGTGGGGGTTACGTTGTAGAATTAACCCACGATAGGCGAAATCCGTGAAGTAGTCAGCTTTATATTGCGTGTATAAATATGCGTGTGTTTCACAGTTCCTCTGACCGAGGCGCCGCTGCGGGTTTTGTTGGGGAGAAAACTTGCAAAGATACACAGCACTTCAGAGCAGTGACGGGCTGGGGTCATCGGCCCTGGCATTTTACACCTTCAAGCGGCCACGTAGACCGTGGAGTCCCTAAGACTCGGGTTCTACAGCTCTGCACCGCTGAGTCTGCTGAGTCTGTCCCTGGTCTTCACATCCTTCCTCATGCTCCAGAGAAGGACGCACTAGGGCTGAAAGTGGAGCCTGGTGCGGCTCGGACTGCTTCTCATTCAAACACAGAAGCAGTGAGGACGCATCCGTGCGCTCTCAGGACTGGTTCCACTGCCTGGACTCCAGGTTCCACCAGTTGGTTCTGCAGAAACACTGCCGCTACTTCCCGATGCTCACTGACCACCCGGAGAGGTGTGCGCGCGGACACGTGCACCTGCTCATCGTGGTCAAATCCGTGACAGAGCATGACCGCGGTCCTTCTGGCATGTGCCTAAATGTCAGACCGCTCAGTCCGTCACTGCTTCAGAGTCACACTGCTCATGATCAAACATTTAAATAAATTTGGCAAACTGACCGCATTCTGTACAGTACAGGAGACATGGCATGGAGGGGAATGACTGACAAAGACAAAGGTCGGGACTGTAGACCTTTATCTTTGTCAGTATCTTTGTTAGCCAATCAGGATGCAGAACACAATGCGTATTGATACACTATAAAAAAAATCTGCGAAACAGCGAGGGACCACTGTATTTAATTAAAATGTATTTTATTTTAGTTCATTCATTTTTAAAATGTAATTCTATGGCACAAAGGTAAAAAAATAAAAAATAAAAAAAATAAAAAAAGGCGTTATATGCAGTGTTATTTCATTTTAAATTTCAAAAGGGTTTTGTGGCTCCCAGTGTTTTCTTTACTGTGTGAAAAGGGTCCAAACGGCTCTTTGGTTTAGTTTAGTCTTTATTTGAAGGGACAATGTACAGAGACATTATGTACAAAGACAGAGATGTTCTGCACCAGAGTATAGCTACAAAGCTAATTTCCATCCGCAGTCCCTGGTTACATGGATTAAAAAAAACAACGGTCTATATCAATAAAAGCAATCAAAGATTTTAGTGGTAAAGGTTGCCGACCCCTGGTTTATCCTCTTGTGACGCTCTGCTCAAGTTCGTCATTCTACAGTTTTGTCACTGATGACAACAGGACTCACAGCTCTGACCACAACCACACACACACACACACACACACACACACACACTCACACACACACTTTCTCACACACTGAGGGTTTCTTCACGTGCACACACACATGCTGTCATACTGTATCATCACTGTTTTCACCAAACTTTTCTAACGTTGTGTTTGTGTTCTCTTAAACCACCACCAGAGGGCGCTAAAGGTCAGTTTGAGAACGGCCAAAACATGAAAAAGAGCAACAAATAAACAGTTTTTAGATCACATTTTAAAAGAATATAGAAGTTTATCTTCTGCTGTCGAGCTCATGTTTGCAGTAAAACCACCTGTAAAGTAGAGCTGTTTAATGTCACTGCGGAACCACAGAAACCAAAAACAGTTACACAGTGCAGCTTTAACCCTGATTATAGATAAACCGTGTGTGGTGTCGGAGCAGATGTTCATATTTCTGTGTCAAGACACCAAACACTTGATAATAACAAAAAATTAACAATAAAAACAGTTTATTTTTTTATTGATTAAGTGGGAAAAGATTTATTTATTTTTTTAAGCAAAATCTTAAGTTCTTCTTACCGTTTATTTTGCAGGATCATAAATGATAAACTTTAGCCTTCTTTATCATTGGGGCCAAGCAGTGAAGCTGCGAGGCACCCATAGTGTTTGTTTGGCGGCACGGTGGCTGAGTGGGTAGCACTCACGCTTCACAGCAAGAAGGTTCCGGGTTTGATCCCCGGGTCGCCTGAGCCTTTCTGTGTGGAGTTTGCATGTTCTCCCCGTGTCTGGGTGGGTTTCCTCCGGGGACTCCGGTTTCCCCCACCAACCCAAAACATGCACCAGGTAAAATCCTCCAGCTGAGGTCCTGACCAAACCGAAGCAAGAAGATCATGGAGATGGTCCCCGGGCACCTGAAAGACGAGCTGCCCACTGCTCCTAATAACAGGATGGGTTAAATGCAGAGAAGAATTTCTCCAGTGTGAGATCAATAAAGTTGCTTCTTCTTCTACTGATTCTTCTTATTATTATTACTATATATTCCTCCGCCTCTGGGAGTCAACCCTAGGCAACCCCTAGAACCGTCAGTTAAAAAGTTGTGAAATTTTGCATGCACATTCCAGCCAGTCTCCTCATTACCCACAGCAATTTATAGTCCTCCACCCCCAACCCTCTAGCGCCACCAGCAGGCCAACAGGTCAATTCTATGCACCCGATACTGACCTTTCACGCATGTTGATTCGGCTACATCAAAGATCTTTGATCTAGCCGAAGTGAGCTCATATCTCAGGAACCCTTCATAGGATTATTTTCAAACTTTTCACAGATGTTTGTGTCCTTCCCAGGAGTCCCCACAAAAAATTACAGGGCCCCAGCTCAAACCCTCTAGCGCCACCAACAGGTCAAAATTTGAGGGACATTTCTGCTTATAACTTTTGAACCGTAAGTCTGATTTTCAAAAACATCAAATTAGGCTGGGTCACTGCTTGGCCCCACATTGCTGCTTGCAGCTATATTTATTATTAGTTTTGTATGACCATAAATAAAATATATGTACACGTGTATGTGTTTATGCATAAATCAGTATATTTATAGAATATTTGTACTGGATATTGTGTCAACCACTTGTTAAAGTAAAATAACAGGGGTTTTTAAACTTCAACCAAAATGGTTCCAAACATGTGGATGTAAATATTGTTATAAATAAAGTAAAAATAAGTATGTGTTAGTTGAGTGCCAGTTTTACCCATCCAAATCACGCTAAAATCGATCGTTTATTCCCCTCGCGCCGCCGCCTTCTCCCTCCTCCTGTAGTGCGTTCTGGTAAAACCGGACACGTCTGCACCGGGGGTTTGAATCCTGTCCCGTGTCTCTACAAGTGTCCCCTGTCTCTACAAGTGTCCCCTGTCTCTACAAGTGTCCCCTGTCTCTACATGTGTCCCCTGTCTCTACAAGTGTCCCCTGTCTACACGTGTCCACTGTCTCTACAAGTGTCCACTGTCTCTACATGTGTCCCCTGTCTCTACAAGTGTCCCCTGTCTCTACAAGTGTCCACTGTCTCTACAAGTGTCCCCTGTCTCTACATGTGTCCACTGTCTACAAGTGTCCACTGTCTCTACATGTGTCCCCTGTCTCTACATGTGTCCCCTGTCTCTACATGTGTCCCCTGTCTCTACAAGTGTCCACTGTCTCTACATGTGTCCCCTGTCTCTACAAGTGTCCCCTGTCTCTACAAGTGTCCCCTGTCTCTACAAGTGTCCCCTGTCTCTACATGTGTCCACTGTCTCTACATGTGTCCCCTGTCTCTACAAGTGTCCCCTGTCTCTACAAGTGCCCACTGTCTCTACATGTGTCCCCTGTCTCTACAAGTGTCCCCTGTCTCTACAAGTGCCCACTGTCTCTACATGTGTCCCCTGTCTCTACAAGTGTCCCCCGTCTCTACAAGTGTCCCCTGTCTCTACATGTGTCCACTGTCTCTACAAGTGTCCCCTGTCTCTACAAGTGTCCCCTGTCTCTACAAGTGTCCACTGTCTCTACAAGTGTCCCCTGTCTCTACAAGTGTCCACTGTCTCTACATGTGTCCACTGTCTCTACATGTGTCCCCTGTCTCTACATGTGTCCCCTGTCTCTACAAGTGTCCACAAGTGTCCCCTGTCTCTACAAGTGTCCCCTGTCTCTACAAGTGTCCCCTGTCTCTACAAGTGTCCACTGTCTCTACATGTGTCCCCTGTCTCTACATGTGTCCCCTGTCTCTACAAGTGTCCCCTGTCTCTACACGTGTCCACTGTCTACACGTGTCCACTGTCTACACGTGTCCACTGTCTCTACAAGTGTCCACTGTCTCTACAAGTGTCCACTGTCTCTACATGTGTCCCGTCTCTACATGTGTCCCGTCTCTACAAGTGTCCACTGTCTCTACAAGTGTCCACTGTCTCTACACGTGTCCACTCTCTCTACACGTGTCCACTGTCTACACGTGTCCACTGTCTCTACACGTGTCCACTGTCTCTACACGTGTCCACTGTCTCTACAAGTGTCCACTGTCTCTACAAGTGTCCACTGTCTCTACAAGTGTCCACTGTCTCTACAAGTGTCCCGTCTCTACAAGTGTCCACTGTCTCTACAAGTGTCCCCTGTCTCTACATGTGTCCACTGTCTCTACATGTGCCCACTGTCTCTACAAGTGTCCCCTGTCTCTACAAGTGTCCCCTGTCTCTACAAGTGTCTCCTGTCTACAAGTGTCTCCTGTCTACAAGTGTCCCGTCTCTACAAGTGTCCCCTGTCTACAAGTGTCCCCTGTCTCTACAAGTGTCCCCTGTCTACACGTGTCCACTGTCTCTACAAGTGTCCACTGTCTCTACAAGTGTCCCCTGTCTACAAGTGTCTCCTGTGTGAGATCAATAAAGTCTTATCTTATCTTATCTTAAAATCTGCCACGAAAACTTCGATGTGAGCTACCCACCTGGCAGTGCATTACGGACAGAAAAAGCCCGTGGGTTAAAGGCAGCTTTAGACAAATAGACTTTTTTCACAAGGACGGTGAAAAAAAAAAATCACAGAACACAACCGAAGCCCCGTTTAGAGCTGCACATTTTTGATAAAGAACAAGAAACCTTTTTCAGATGGGGAGGCAGACATGGGGACTTGAGACTTAGTGACTTGGACTCGAGTCGACTCGAGTCGCTGTTTTTATGACTTGGGACTTGACTCGACAAAAAATGAAATACTTGAGACTTGACTTGGACTTGGAAGTCTAGGACTCGGGACTTGACTTGACTTGAGACACGATGACTTGAATGACTTGCGTGTTCACATAATGTTTTCGTGCTCATTCAACGGCACTGCCATGTCCTGGGACGCAACACGTGCACCACGTGCACCACCACCGGCACGAGGCCGCGCGTGCACTGTACACTGTGCCGGTGGTGGTGCACGAGGCCCCAGCCACAAACCAACCGCACGAAATCAGCAAAGAGTGGCCCATGGTGGTTTAATCCCGGTTTAGTCCAGGTCTAGACCTGGTCCAGTCCTGGTTTAGTCCAGGTCCAGTCCAGGTTTAGTTCTGGTCTAGACCTGGTTTAGTTCACGTTTAGTCCTGGTCTAATCTCTTAGCCAATCAGGACGCAGAACACAATGTTACACTATAAAAAAAAGTTACACTATAAAAAGAAAATTGAAAATAAATAATAAATCCGCGAACCGCGATAGAGCGAGGGATTACTGTATTTTGTTATTCATCATCAATACATTTGTCTGCTTTTTACTAAGGAATAATTAATGGAGGAATATACAATATAATAATAGTATGATATATTTTTGACTCAGTGTTATGTTACTATAGCTTATATTCTTAAAGACCCTATTGAAACACTAAAATTCAGGTGAAAAATGCCGCTTATCAATCAATCGTAAGTTGATCGATAAGGTCAATCAACTATAGATTAATGAAATGTGTGTGTGTGTGTGTGTGTGAGTGAGAGAGAGAGAAAGAGAGAGAGAAGAGAAATGTAACAAAGTTTAATATTAATAAGCTATTTGTTTTAGCTATTATTTGTTTCCTCACAAAAAAGGGAATGACTTATGGATATACTGTGTGAGTGACAGAAAGCGTCTGAGAGAGAAATGTGCAAAGAAAAGAGCAAAGAAATGTGACAGTTTAATTTACTGTAAGTTAGTATTTGTTTTAGCTGTTATTGTTACTTTGTAAAAGGATAGCTACTTGTGGATATTCTCTCTCTGTGTGTGTGTGTGTGTGTGTGTGTGTAATACAAGTTTGTTTTAGCTGTTACTGGTTTCAACTCAATGCTTAAACAATGTTGAAAACGTGTGAAACAGTTTGGTTTTCGATGTACAGATCACTTTTGCCAATAAATAACCAATAATTACATTATCACTGTTTTGTTTGAGTCTATGATGTATTTTACTGAACATGAGTATTTACAATACAAATATTTGATAACAGGTTGGGCACATTAGCCAGTGATGATTACTTACACTTTCTTATACAGTGCCGTGAAAAAGTATTTGCCCCCTTCCTGATTTCTGTGTTTTTTGCATATTTATCACTCAAAACATTGTCAGATCATCAAACCAATTTTAATATCACACAGAAACAACCCAAGGAAAGACAAAATTCAGTTTTTGAATGATGATTCCATTTATTAGTGCACAAAAAAAATCTAAACCTATCTGGCCCTATGTGAAAAAGTAATTGCCCCCCCTTGTTAAATCACAAACTAACTGTGACTAACCACAGTTTTGAGAAAACTTAGTTCAGTTCTACATGCCACACCCACACCTGATTGTCACCACCTGTGTTGAATCAAGAAATCACTTAAATAGTTCCTGTCAAACAAAGTGAAGTTGGCTACAACATCTCAAGAACAAACACATCATGCCACGATCCAAAGAAATTCAAGAACAAATGAGAAAAAAAGTGATAGAAGTCTATAATTCAGGAAAAGGTTACAAAGCCATTCCCAAAGCTCTGGGGCTCCAGCGAACCACTGTCAGAGCCATTATTCAAAAATGGAGGAAACTGGGAACAGTTGCAACCCTTCCCAGGAGTGGTCGACCAACTAAGATTACTCCAAGAGTGCGACGACGGCTCATTCAGGAAGTCACAAAAGAACCTAGACGCACATCGAAAGAACTACAGGCCTCGTTGGCCTCAGTTAAGGTCAGTGTTCATGACTCCACCATTAGAAAAACACTGGCCAAAAATGGCATCCATGGAAGAGTTCCCAGGAGAAAACCACTGCTTTCACAAAAGAACACAAAGGCTCGTCTCACCTTTGCCAAAAAGCACCTTGATGACCCTCAAGACTTTTGGAGAAACATTTTGTGGACCGATGAGTCTAAAATTGAACTTTTTGGAAGGTCTGCAGCCCGTTTCATCTGGCGTAAAAATGGCACAGCATTTGATAAAAAGAACATGGTGCCCACAGTAAAGCATGGTGGTGGCAGTGTGATGGTCTGGGCCTGCTTTGCTGCCTCAGGACCAGGACAACTTGCTGTGATTGACGGAAAAATGAATTCTGCTGTTTACCAGAAGATCCTGAAGGAGAATGTCCGGCCATCAGTTCGTGCCCTCAAACTCAAGCGCTCTTGGATCATGCAACAGGACAATGATCCAAAACACACCAGCAAGTCCACCTCTGAATGGCTCAAAGAAAACAAAATTAAGGTTTTGGAGTGGCCAAGTCAAAGTCCGGATTTAAATCCGATTGAGATGCTGTGGTGTGACCTTAAACGGGCAGTTCATACAAGAAAACCCTCCAATATGGCAGAATTGAAACAATTCTGCATAGAAGAGTGGGCCAAAATCCCTCCCCAGCGGTGTGAAAGACTCATCACCAATTATCGCAAACGTTTGGTTACAGTTATTGCTGTCAAAGGAGGCTCAACTGGCTATTAGATTAAGGGGGCAATTACTTTTTCACATAGGGCCAGATAGGTTTAGATTTTTTTTGTGCACTAATAAATGGAATCATCATTCAAAAACTGAATTTTGTCTTTCCTTGGGTTGTTTCTGTGTGATATTAAAATTGGTTTGATGATCTGACAATGTTTTGAGTGATAAATATGCAAAAAACACAGAAATCAGGAAGGGGGCAAATACTTTTTCACGGCACTGTATATTGCCTTTCACTTTATTAAGATCAGATTCTGCAGCTAAAATTACAACAATACGCCAAAGGTGACTTGACTTGGACTTGACCTATTACAGGACTTGACTTGGACTTGACTTGACCTATTACAGGACTTGACTTGACCTATTACAGGACTTGACTTGGACTTGACTTGACCTATTACAGGACTTGACTTGACCTATTACAGGACTTGACTTGGCCTATTACAGGACTTGACTTGACCTATTACAGGACTTGACTTGACTTATTACAGGACTTGACTTGACCTATTACAGGACTTGACTTGGACTTGACCTATTACAGGACTTGACTTGACCTATTACAGGACTTGACTTGACCTATTACAGGACTTGACTTGACCTATTACAGGACTTGACTTGACTTGCCCAAGAAAAAAATACTTGGGACTTACTTGAGACTTGAAGGTGAAGACTTGAGACTTACTTGAGACTTGCACATATGTGACTTGATCCCATGTCTGTGGGGAGGTTTTTAAAAAGGTATGATGCTTGTCGCTAACACATTATTCAAAGATGAGAAACATGGTCCCGATGTCTCTGCACTCTCCGATGTCCAGCTTGGAGCAAGTACGATAGCTGGACGAGTGTCATCTTTGTCTGAACTTAACAAAGCAGCTGGACCGGGATCTCACTACGTGCAGGTGGTTTAGTGTCCAATGTGACGAGTCGGTGGACAGCGCCCGCACGGCTCAGCTGATCATATTTATCCGAATGGTGTCTGATGATTTTTCTACAAAAGAAGAACTGCTGACACTTCTGCCACTGAGGACAACGCGGGGAGTTGAGATATACACCGCGGTCAAAATTATTACTGTGTAAATTACTGATAATTATGGAAAATAAAATTATGATTGATATGTGAGCAATCACTTCACATAGTGTTATAATAACTACTGCTATTTTATTATCACTATTATTATATATCACAGTTTTATTATTTAGGAAACAGGTCCTGTGTACCCTTCATACTACTCAGTGCCCATGAAGTAGCCCTCAGCCTCAAAAAGGTTGGTGACCCCTGCTCTACTGTTTCCTCTCCCGTCTCTTCGTCGTCTTCTTCTGTCTCATCCCCAGAGTCACAGAGGAACCTTCATCCAGTGCAAACCCAGAGAACAGAGGCTCAGAGAAGAACGAGGAGAAGGTCCAGAGGTGGAACAATTCTCCATCAGAGAAGACCTCATAGAAGGACAGAGCTCCAGCCTCAGAGTCCAGGAACATACCCACTCTGCCAGAGGGCACGCCCCCTTTACCAGAGGACACGCCCCCTCTCTTTGAGTGACAGGAGCGGTGGAGTCGTGTCGAGCTGCTGTTGTGAATGACAAAGTAATTTCCACCGTCATCGATCCACAGACTCCAGGAGTGATCGTTGTTTCCAAACACATTATCCCGTCCACCTCCTCTCCGGCCGATCTCTCTGTAACTTGCTGCTATATAAACCTCCCCGCTCCAGTCCATCTCCCAGTAACAGCGCCCCCTCAGGCCAGTGCAGCTCAGGACCTGAGGCCGGTCTGTGAACCTGTCCTCATGATCTGGATACTCCTGCTCGTCCTCCACACGTGTCACAGTTCGACGGTCCTCAGACAGAAGCAGGCGTCTGTGAGCTGTGTTTGGGTCCAGAGAGACTTCACAGGAGTCTGAAACACAAACACTTCGTCTCATTTTTTTGTTCTGATTGTGTCTACGTTAAGTGGACTGCACCTGTCACACATCTGTCTGTATTTTTACCCGGCTGTGGCACTGCAGTTGTGGTCTCTGTGGGAATCATACACCACTATAATTATGTCTCCATGAGCTTCATTCGCTCACCTTTTGTCCGCCTGTCCTTGCAACAGCCCAACCAGTCGATCACGATCTACCAGTCGATCTCAGGCAGAGTGTCAGTCGATCGTTTATGGATACATTCACACTGCACTGATTTTTTTTGTGAAATCCGATATTCTTGCGAGGTCGTTCACATTTCCAGTTAAATGCGACTTGTACGTGATCTCCAGTGTGAACTTTAAACACCCCAAAAGTGTCCCGCATGAACCCCGGAGAACACGACGAGGTCACGTGCAGCGAGCGTGCTCAATGTTTACGGAAGTCGCCTAAAGTTGCTGTCGTACCGGAGCCAGAACATGTACAGCTTGTTTGTTTTAAGGAGGAGACGGAGAAGGACGAGGTTTTTGGCCACGGCATTTTGTGGGGCAGTGGCAGCAACGTCCGTACAAATGAACGTGTTGGTGCGGAGTCGCAGACAAGAGTGGTGGGATTGCTTTGTGCTTCGCCGCTTCACTGACATGGAGTTCATATACTATTTTCACATGACGAGAAGATCGTTTGTGTACATTTGTGAGTGCCGACTTGTACCACTCTCGCTGGAGGAAACATGCCCAGCTCGGATGAACGCGACCTGGCCGTTCAGACTGTCGCATGTCAAAAGATCGGACATGTATCAGTTTTAGGACCACATATCACTGCAGCCTGAAGTGACGATGCTACTACTAAACCAGGAAATAGACCCACGCGCGGCGCTTTAATCCACCTGGTCTAGTCCTGGTTTAGTCCAGGTTTAGTCCAGGTTTAGTCCAGGTTTAGTCCTGGTTTAGTCCTGGTTTAGTCCTGGTTTAGTCCTGGTTTAGTCCTGGTTTAGTCCTGGTTTAGTCCAGGTTTAGTCCTGGTTTAGTCCAGGTCTAGACCTGCTGGCAGCCCCGCGCCGGGTCATGTGCGCTGTCACACGTGTCAGAGCGCAGTTTTCTCCCCCCTCCCCCTTCCCCCCACACTTCACTATTAATACATTTTGTTGAAAATCTATGAAAGTTTGAGTGTTTAAACGAGAGACAAATGTGAGAAAAGTTTAAATCCAGTCTGAGAAAAGCGTATAATGTGTGTGGCTGAGCGCGCATTATTTGAATTTTTGAGATTTCGCGTTTCGTAACTTGAATTTTCTTTCGTATCTAGAGACCAAAATTTACCGTGAAGGCGTTTCGTAACTTGAAATTTTCGTTTGTTGGGTCATTCGTAAGGTGAGGTACCACTGTATATCCCTTTTTCTGACCACATGCTCCTTACGTTCACTTCAGTCTGCCTCACTCCAAATCCAATGCTTCTTGTACCATAACGTTCCACAAACTTAAGGACTCACAAACATACCCAGTCCCCGTTTGTGTTCCCCGAAGCAAACTATTTTACTATTGTTACATCTTGGCCGAGGGGAAACCAGGGCGCAACATTTAAAGGAAAAATCCCACAAACCACCAGCAAACTCGCAGTAACTACACATTCAACAGTTTATTTAAAATGCATCTTGCACTCACACAAAAAAAAAAACTTTTCTCATCGAATCTACACGATTCATGTAGGGCACCTCTTTTGGCTTAAAAACGGAGAATTTCGTCGAAAGGTGAGCGATTTTCATGCCTGTCCATCACCTAAAAGTCCCGGTATTATCCTAACATTACTACCTGCTGACCTGCTGTGCCTGTGCGACACTTCCCTGGTCACCCTGTCCCTCGGGTTCCCCTTGGGTTCCTTTGTGTTCTCTCGGGTTCCCTTGGGTTCCCTCAGATTCCCTCGTGTTCTGTCAGGTTCCCTCGAGTTCTCTTGCCTTCTCCCTGTCCACCTTCAGCCTGGGCTGCAGAGGACGTGGAAGCTCCAGCTCCTCCAGAGAATATGTCTGTTATTTTAGAACATTTTGCAGCGTCTGTAGTGAGATTTTTTAAATCTTTTACCGTAACTTCTCCACACCCCCTTTCTGCCGCTTCTCCATGTTTCCACGCTCAACACTGAAACTGGCGGGGATCAGTGCAGAGAAAGGGGCGGGACCGCTCTCGTAAGCTTCTATATCCTGATTGGTTTAGTCCACTGTCTGTATTGAAGATGGATATGGGCCCGGTATGCCAGTCCAGGCCTGCTCTCCCTCCTGACTTCTGCAACAGTGACTCACTCCCACATTTCAAATCCAAACTCAAAACACACCTGTTCGGACCGGTTTGTTCACTCCACCACATCACCAGACCACAGCTGCACTGCCCCACTTTATCTGTGAGCTTTTAACTGTACGTTTTAAATGTATTTGATTTGTTTTGTGTTGTAAGGCGACCGTGAGCATCCAGAAAGGTGCCAAATAGATAAAATATATTATTATTATAATGAATGGAATGATCTGAGAATGATCTGATCTGTGTGAAGGAAACAAAACAGACTCACACTTCCTCAGACCTGGGACCATCCAGTGTTCTCCAGCAGGATCCAACCTGAAACACACAAGTCCAGTTTAGACCAGACCAGAGACCAAGACCAGACCAGACCAGAGGCAAGGACCAGACCAGGACTAGGACCAGACCAGAGACCATGTGCTCTCACCTGACAGACAGGAGGGGGCGCTGGTCCTGTAGAGCGGTCAGGAGCTCTGCTGAGGGTCCTGGATGGTTGTAGCTGAGGTCTAACTCTCTCAGGCGGGAGGGTGCGGAGCTCAGAGCTGAGGCCAGAGCAGCCCCGCCCCTCTCTGAGACCAGACATCCAGACAGCCTAAAGACACACAATTACACTCATGTGGACACAAGGGGGCAGAGTGCATCATGGGAGCGTCTCACCTGAGAGTCTCCAGTCTGCAGGAGGCGCTCTTCAGTCCAGAACACAGCAGCTCCACTCCTGAGTCCTGGAGGTCGTTGTTAGTGAGATCCAGGTGTGTGAGACTGGAGGAGCTGAGGACTGAGGCCAGAGGACCACAGCTGTGAGGGGACAGGCCACAGCCACAGAGACTGAGGACAGAGAGGGACATTAGAGACGAGAACCTCCACAAGAGTTTAAATAGAGTCTGGACTCACAGGGCTTTGGTGGAGGCTCTGACCGCTGGCAGCAGACCCAGGAGAGCTGTCTCTGAGGCCTGGTATTTCCTCAGGTCAAACTCCTCCAGGTCTGAGTCTGAGGACAGTAAGACGAATGACAGAGCAGACCACTGAGCAGGAGACATGGTTCCCTCGGAGAGGTATCTTCTCGTGTTCTTCTGTATCTCCTGTACCAGACTGCGGTCGTTCAGCTCATTCAGACAGTGGAGCAGGTTCAGACTTCTCTCTGCAGACAGACCCTCTTCATTCAGCTTCTGTTTGATGTAATCTATTGTCTCCTGATTGGTCCGGTCACTTCCTGTCTGAGTCAGCAGACCCTGTAGCAGCCTCTGATTGGTCGGGAGAGACAGCCCCAGGAGGAAGCGCAGGAATAGGTCAAGGTGTCCGTTTGGACTCTGTAAGGCCTGGTCCACAGCAGAGTGGTAGAAGGCTGTCTCAGGGTCTGATGTCATGAAGGTTTTTTGTGTCGAAGAGTGCTTGTTTTTCCTCTTACGCTTTAATCCAGACTTTGGACTCTTAGAAGAGTGCAGTGGCTCCAGCAAGTTCTTTCTTGAGTTGAAGAAGGTCTGATGGACGTGAATTGCAGCCAGAAACTCCTGCACACTCAGATGGATGAAGCAGTAGACCCTGTCCTGGTACAGGCCTGGCTCCTCTCTGAAGACCTGTGTGAACACTCCAGAATAGACTGAGGCCGCTGCAGCGTCCAGCCCACACTCGCTCAGGTCACTCTCATAGAAGATCAGGTTTCCTTTCTGCAGCTGTTCAAAGGCCAGTTTTCCCAGAGACTTCACCATCTCTCTGATCTCTGGAGTCCAGTGAAGGTCTTCCCCTGATCTCTGGTGATACTTGATGTTCTGGACTTTGGCCTGCACCACCAGGAAGTGGACGTACATCTGTGTGAGAGTCCGGGGCAGCTCAGGTCTCTTTGTTTGTTCCAGAAGCTTTTGTAGAACTGTGGCGAGGATCCAGCAGAAGATCGGGATGCTGCTCATGATGTGGAGGCTGCGGATGCTCTTGATGTGGGAGATGACAACTTTGGCCTGGTCTCTGAACCTCTTCCTGAAGTAATGCACCTTCTGCGGGTCGGTGAACCCTCGCACCTCTGTCACCATGGAGACGCACTCAGCAGGGATCTGATTGGCCGCGGCAGGGCGCGTGGTTATCCAGAGGCGAGCGGAGGGAAGCAGCCTTCCCCTGATGAGGTTCACCAGCAGCACGTGCACTGAGGTGGACTCTGTGGGGTCGGTCAGGACCTGGGTTCGGCTGAAGTCCAGAGGAAGTCTGCACTCGTCCAGCCCGTCAAAGATGAAGAGCACCTGGAGCTGTTGGAAGCTGCAGAGATCTTTTGATGGACTGAAGAAGTGGTGCAGCAGCTCTACCAGGCTGAACTGTGTGTCTCTGAGCATGTTCAGATCTCTGAACGTGAATGGGAACAGCAGCTGGAGGTCCTGGTGAGCCCGGCCTTCAGCCCAGTCCAGACTGAACTTCTGAGTTAGCAGTGTTTTCCCCACGCCGGCCACGCCCTTCGTCAGCACAAACCTGACAGGCTCTAGTGAATGTGGGCGGGGTTTAAATAGTTCTTCACATGTGATGGTGATCTCTGGAGCGGCCAGCCTCCTGGACATGGTCTCCATGTGTCTGACCTCATGGTCCTGGTTGACCTCTGAGGCCCCACCCTCTGTTATGTAGAGCTCTGTGTAGATCTGGATCAAGGGGGTGGAGTCTCCTGCTTTAGCCACACCCTCAAACACACGGCTGAACCTCTGCTGCAGATCAGACTTCAGTTTGTCTCTGAATCCAACTTTACTCCCTTTAAACAAGACATGAGTTAGAATGTGAAACACATCAAATATTCTATAGAAGAGGGCATCTGACACACGGGGAGGGCATCTGACACACAGGGAGGGCATCTGACACACAGGGAGGGCATCTGACACACAGGGATACAGGAGGATGGGAGGGCATCTGGAGGTTCTTACTGCTGAGTAGGCGCTGGGCCAGATGCTCGTGGTCCATCCTCTTGAGGAAGTCCAGGGTGATGGTCAGAACCTCTCCGCTCTCCTCCTCCTCACTCTTGGAGCATTGTGGGTAATCTGAGGCCAGGAGCCTGAGGAACATCTGCAGCTGCTGTTGGACAAACCTCAGGACCTGCTCCTCCAAAGCCTGGAACGACACACTGTCTGAAGAAGTGTTCTGAGTGTGACGTCACCCACAGCGCTCAGCTCCAAAGGAAGCTCATGGAGGCTAGCACTTAGAGCAGTTAATCTGGAGCGAGGGACTGAACTAACCATTATTGTCTTCTGAATTCATCTAGTCATTATTTTTTCCACTACTGTCCTGGACAGTCCACACCTCCACACCTCGTCTGGTGTTGGGCTGTGAAAATGGCTCTACTGTGTTTTT
Organism: Paratrypauchen microcephalus; assembly: GCA_036785185.1. Classification (NCBI taxonomy): domain Eukaryota; kingdom Metazoa; phylum Chordata; class Actinopteri; order Gobiiformes; family Gobiidae; genus Paratrypauchen; species Paratrypauchen microcephalus. Next base: position 1,891,468 of record JAVJIX010000101.1, read on the forward strand.
TTTGTGGTATTTAGTGTTAAACTAAAACATACGTAGAGCTGCACTTTACATTTAGACTGTAAACTTTACATTTAGACTGTAAACTTTGCATTTAGACTGTAACCTTTACATTTAGACTGTAAACATTACATTTAGACTGTAACCTTTAAATTTAGACTGTAGCCTTTACATTTAGACTAAACTTTACATTTAGACTGTAAACTTTACACTTGGACTGTAAACTTTACATTTGGACTGTAATCTTTAGATTTAGACTATAAACTTTACATTTAGACTGTAAACGTTACATTTAGAATGTAAACTTTACATTTAGACTGTAAGCTTTACATTTAGACTAAACTTTACATTTAGACTGTAAACTTTACATTTAGAGCGTAAACTTTACATTTAGACTAAACTTTACATTTAGACTGTAAACTGTGACACAGATGTGAAATACATCTGAGAAACAACCAACATCGTCACAAGCAGCAAATTAATTTACAAAATTGTATGTGTATGTGTGTGTGTATGTGTGTATGTATGTGTGTGTGTGTGTGTTCACAGACCTGGAAGATGTCCAGCTCCGTCTGAGGCTTCTGACCAATGGGAATTCTCGGATCCTCGCCTCTGTTGATCAATAAAAACAGAGTCCAGTTCAGTCCTGGTTTAGTCCTGGTTCAGTCCTGGTTTAGTCCTGGTTCACTCCTGGTTCAGTCCTGGTTTAGTCTTGGTTCAGTCCTGGTTCAATCCTGGTTTAGTCTTGGTTCAGTCCTGGTTCAGTCCTGGTTCAGTCCTGGTTTAGTCCTGGTTCAGTCCTGGTTCAGTCCTGGTTTAGTCCTGGTTTAGTCCTGGCATCATCTCTATCGACTTTTGTTTTGTGATTTAAAACATAATTCATCCAATCAACAATGAAAACATAAACAATTTAGTGTTTGAACGTGAGAACACACAGAGATTAAACGTGAGAATTTCTGGTTCCGGTTACCTGACGCTGATACGCGGCAAAACAGTTGTGGGGAAAAGTTTGCCATTCATGTGGATTTTGTGGTCGGATTGCTAAAAAACTTGGGCTGACTTAATTATACATGGAACTAACCCGTTCGTGCTAAAACTTGAAGGCGGACGATCTGCGGAGAGTCAGCTAAGCATTTGAGCCGCAGTCGGAAAACTAGCGGCTGAGCAACAAGCTAACAGCTGATCGACGTGGAGAGGCTGACAGCTGTCACTCAAAGTAACAACAAGTCCGTGCTGTGGTGTCCAAAAAAACTTTACAAATTACGATGGATGACATCGGGCACATTAATGCGATTTCCTATCGCCATCAGAGCGCAGCAAAGGTGATCGTCGAGGAGAAAGACAAGAGGATCGCACAGTTGGAGAGTAAAGTGGAGGACCTGGAGCAGTATACGAGGGTGAATGATGTTATTGTCACCGGGCTCCCAATCAAGCCCGGGACGTATGCCGGCACAGTTTCGGGGCAGTCACATCGAGGCGTGCCATCCGCTACCCGGTAAGAAGACGGTGAACAATGTCACTCGTCACCCTGCCGTCATTATCAGGTTCATCAATAGAAAATACAAAACTGCTCTTTTGAAACAAGGACGGAAGCTAAAAGGAACGAACGTCTACATGAATGAGCATCTCACAAAGCAGAACTCGGAAATCACAAAAAAGGCCAGAGAGCTAAAGAAGGAGAAGAAGATCCAGAACACATGAACTAGTAACTGTAAAGTCTTCATAAAGTTAAATGGTGCACCGGAGCAGGCCAAAGTGCTTTTGATCAGGAAGGTGGAGGAACTGAACAGATACATGTGAAGTTGGACAAAAAACACAAGATAGAAGGTAACATACGCTTACACGCAGACACTTTATCAACATGCCATTGACTGAAGACATTCAAAACTCATTAGGAGCTACTACAAGTGCATCGGGAACACAGGTACAAGATCAACAGGACATGAACAATTTTGAATATACTGAACACAATATGCACGAAGTGGACTATGAAATAGATCCAGACAATAACTTCTTCTCATCTATTAAAAACGATTGTGAATATTACTCAGATGAGCAATTCAGACAAACGATTCATTATGATGAAGCCCTGTCTATTGTGCACTTTAACTGTAGAAGTCTAAATGCAAACTTTAATAAAATTAAGGAATATTTACAGAAATTTAATATTTATAATTGCCTTAACAGAAACATGGATTAATGCAGGTAAAGAGTTGAATTTTGCACTAGAAGGCCATGAATTTGTTTGTGTAAATAGACAGAATAGGGCAGGAGGGGGAATAGCACTGTTTGTACATCATTCATTAACATTTAAAATTACTGACAACATGACAGCTGTTATTGATGATGTACTGGAGAGTATAACCACTGAGATCATTAAAGAAAAACAGAAACATGTAATAAACAGTCATGTATATAGAAGACCAGGGTCTACCGTTAAACAATTTACAAACTGGATGGAGGAGTGTTTCTCTCAAAAGGCACTTAATATGTCTACACGTACATGTATAGGTGTAATGTATTATGTACTGTATATTCACTTTGTGACATACTCAATAAATTCATTCATTCATTCAGAACACACAGAGTTTAAATGTGAAAACACAGAGTTTAAATGTGAGAACACACAGAGTTTAGAGTTTAAATGTGAGAACACACAGAGTTTAGAGTTTAAACACACAGTGGCCGGTGTCGCTGATGCTCCTGGTGTAAATTCTGGTGTAAATTCTGGTGTAAATTCTGGGGTAAAACTGTGACACTGACCTGAGCTGTGCAGATGTTCCACTTTGGCCTTTTTTAAAGTTGACGCCCCAGTCTTTGGAGAAGTTGCTGCTCAGAGAGACTCCGCTGGGAGCAGGACCTGCTTTAGACCTGATATAGTCCTGGTTTAGTCCTGGTTCAGCTGGTCCCGGCCTCTGCTCCATTTTCCTGAAGTGAAACAAACGACAGGTGTTTATGTGTGTGTGTGTGTGTGCGTTTTCGACCAAATAAACTTTGTCCAGTTGACAAATTGAATTTCTCCTTTTATCGTGGATTCTACCTGGACGACTGAGGGATTCTTCACACATCACAGTTTAGTGTTTAAACGTGAGAACACACACAGTTTAAACATAAGAACACCGTCCATCCATTTTCTTCCGCTTATCTGGGGCCAGGTCGCCGGGGCAACAGTCTAAGCAGGGACGCCCAGACCTCCTTCACCCCGGACACTTCCTCCAGCTCCTCCAGGGGGACCCCAAGGTGTTCCCAGGCCAGCCGGGAGACATAGTCCCTCCAGCGTGTCCTGGGTCTTCCCCGGGGCCTCCTCCCGGTGGGACGTGCCCGGAACACCTCCCGAGGGAGGCGTCCAGGAGGCGTCTGGAACAGACGCCTGAGCCACCTCAGCTGCTCCTCTCGACGTGGAGAAGCAGCGGCTCTACTCCAAGCTCCTCCCGTGTGACTGAGCTCCTCACCCTATCTCTAAGGGAGCATCCAGCCACTCTGCGGAGGAAACTCATTTCGGCCGCTTGTATCCGCGATCTTGTCCTTTCGGTCATTACCCAGAGCTCATGACCATGGGTGAGGGGAGGAACGTAGATTGACCGGTAAATTGAGAGCTTTGCCTTTCGGCTCTGCTCCCTCTTCACCACAACGGTCCGATACAGCGACCGCATCACTGCCGACGCTGCACCGATCCGCCTGTCAATCTTACGCTCCATCCTCCCCTCACTCGAGAACAAAACCACGAGATACTTGAACTCCTCCACCTGAGGCAAGGACTCCCCACCCACCCGGAGAGGACAAGCCACCTTTTTCCGGTCGAGAACCATGGCCTCGGATTTGGAGGAGCTGATCCTCATCCCAGCCGCTTCACACTCTGCTGCAAACCGCCCCAGTGCACATTGGAGGTCCCAGTTCGATGAAGCCATCAGGACAACATCATCTGCAAACAGCAGAGATGAGATCCTGTGGTTCCCAAACCGGATCCCCTCTGGCCCCTGACTGCGCCTAGAAATTCTGTCCATAAATATAATGAACAGAACCGGTGACAAAGGGCAGCCCTGGAGTCCAACATGCACCGGAAACAGGTCTGACTTACTACCGGCAATGTGAACACAGCTCCTGCTCTGGTCATACAGGGACCGAACAGCCCTTAGCAAAGGGCCCCGAACCCCGTACTCCCAAAGCACTCTCCACAGGACCCCACGAGGGACACGGTCGATTGCCTTCTCCAGATCCACAAAGCACATGTGGACTGGTTGGGCAAACTCCCATGCACCCTCGAGCACCCGATGGAGAGTATAGAGCTGGTCCAGTGTTCCCCGGCTGGGACGAAAACCACACTGCTCCTCCTGAATCCGAGGTTCGACTATCGGTCGAATTCTCCTCTCCAGCACCCTGGAATAGACCTTACCGGGAAGGCTGAGGAGTGTGATTCCCCAATAGTTGGAACACACCCTCCGGTCCCCCTTCTTAAACAGAGGGACCACCACCCCGGTCTGCCAGTCCAGAGGTACTGTCCCCGACCGCCATGCCATGTTGCAGAGATGTGTCAGCCAAGACATCCCCACAACATCCAGAGACTTAAGATACTCAGGATGGATCTCATCCACCCCCGGGGCCTTGCCACCGAGGAGTTTTCCAACCACCTCAGTGACTTCAACCAGGGTGATGAACAAGTCCGCCTCCGAGTCCCCAGCCTCTGCATTCTCCTCGGAAGACGTGATGGTGGGATTGAGGATATCCTCAAAGTATTCCTTCCACCGTCCGATAACATCCCCAGTCGAGGTCAACAGCTCCCCACCCGCACCGTAAACAGTGTTGGTGAAGCACTGCGTCCCCCTCCTGAGACGCCGAACGGTTTGCCAGAATTTCTTTGAGGCCGTCCGATAGTCCTCCTCCATGGCCTCTCCGAACTCCTCCCAAACCCGAGTTTTTGCCTCTGCGACCACCCAGGCACGCTTGGCCCGCCAGTACCCGTCAGCTGCCTCAGGAGTCCCATGAGCCAACAAGGCCCGATAGGACTCCTTCAGCATGACGGCATCCCTTACTTCTGGTGTCCACCACCGGGTTCGGGGGTTGCCACTGCGACAGGCACCACAGACCTTAGGACCACAGCTACGGGCGGCCACATCGACAATAGAGGCAGAGAACAAAGCCCATTCAGACTCTATGTCCCCAGCCTCCCCCGGAATCCGGGAGAAGCTCCCCTGGAGGTGTGAGTTGAAGGTGCCCCTGACAGAGGGCTCTGCCAGACATTCCCAACAAACGATACGCTTGGGCCTGCCAGGTCTCTCCGGCTTCCTCCCCCGCCAGCGGACCCAACTCACAACCAGGTGGTGATCAGTTGACAGCTCTGCCCCTCTCTTCACCCGAGTGTCCAAGACACGCGGCCGGAGGTCAGATGACACGACAACAAAGTCGATCATCGACCTCCGTCCTAGGGTGTCCTGGTGCCACGTGCACTGATGGACACCCTTGTGCTCGAACATGGTGTTAGTTATGGACAAACTGTGGCTAGCACAGAAGTCCAATAACAGAACACCGCTCGGGTTCAGATCAGGAAGGCTGTTCCTCCCAATCACCCCTCTCCAGGTGTCACTGTCGTTGCCCACGTGGGCGTTGAAGTCCCCCAGTAGAATGACAGAGTCCCCGGTCAGTGCACTGTCCAGTACCCCTCCCAGGCACTCCAAGAAGGGCGGGTACTCTGCACTGCTGTTCGGCCCATAGGCCGACACAACAGTGAGAGTCCTGTCCCCGACCCGAAAGCGCGGATGCGACCCTCTCGTTTAACGGGGTGAATTCCAAGACTCGGCGGCTGAGTTGTGGGGCCCCCGCCTTCGACTGCCGCCCAGATCTCTCTGCATCTCCCTTATGGATCCTCCTGCGGGTGGTGGGTCCACAGGAGGACGGCCCCACGCCGCTTCTTCGGGCTTCGCCCGGCCGGGCCCCGTGGGGAAAGGCCCGGCCACCAGACGCTCGCTGGTGAGCACCCACCCCCAGGTCTGGCTCCAGGGTGGGGCCCCGGTGACGCCAGTCCGGGCGACGTATCTGACC
>JAVJIX010000101.1:1902500-1942500 GCA_036785185.1 Paratrypauchen microcephalus
ACGCCTTCCTCACCATCACCGGGGCTGCTGTGGAGAGAGTAAGCAGCACCATGTTCCTGGGTGTGCATATCTCTGAGGACCTCTCCTGGTCAAAGAACACTGCATCACTGGCCAGTAAAGCCCAACAGTGAATCTACTTCCTCCACAAGCTGAAGAGAGCCAGAGCCCCAGCTCCATCATGAGCACCTTCTACAGAGGCACCATAGGTCACATCCTCACCAGCTGCATCACTGTGTGGTATGGCACCTGCACCGTGTCCTGCCGGAAAAAGCTACACCGAGTAGCGAGAGCAGCTGAGAGAATCGTGGGTGTCTCTCTCCCCTCCCTGCAGGACTCTCCCCTCCCATCTACCGCACCCGCCTCACCCGCAAAGCCCTCTGGGTGATCCCACCCATCCAACTGCCTCTTCAGTCTGCTGCCATCAAGAAGGAGACTGAGGAGCCTAAGGGCCAAGACCAGCAGACTGAAAGACAGCTTCATCCACCAAGCTGTCAGAATGCTCAACTCTCTCCCAATCACACTGCTGCTTAAATGACACTGACACTGCTGCTTAAATGACACTTAAATGACACTGGCACGGCTGCTTAAATTACACTTAAAGGACAGTGACTAATGCAATATTTTGGACACGAAAAAACTGCAGTTTTCCTGTCATCCAGAGTCAGTTGACTCATTATGTGTAACTTCTCTTTTTGTCTTTTCTTCAGATTTGGCAAAGACACCCTGACACTTTGAGGCAGCACCGCGGTTAAGAAAGAAGAACTCACACCACAGTGATGTCAGTGATGGGGGGGCTCCATTCTGCCCCCCAGCCTGACAGTGAGACAAATCTTCACAAAGATTCAGATTTGTGTTTTCAGATGTGCATGTTTCAAATGTCCACAATTTTGTTTGTTTTTTTAACATACAAAATAATATACAAAAATATAAACAATGATATAAACAACAACAATACTCGAGGCTTAAGAAATTTCAAATTCAAAACAGAGTGCTTTGGTTTTCCTGGCTTTTTGGTTTGTACAAAATTAATTTAGAGAGTTTAAATACGAAGACAAGAGGGACTGAAATATGACAAATTTGGGTTTTTGGCTAGAAAATTTACAACAATGAATATGGTATTTTGAAAAGATGAGAAACAAAACATGTTTATTTTCACAGGAATGTCTTTTTCAACGATACCAAAAGTCCATGTTTTACATTCAACTGTAGGTTTGTATCAAGCTGTCCATTCACAAACAGAAGTATGTCATTCCAAAAGATTTGAGTACCGTATTTTCAGCACTATAAGGCACACCGGATTATAAGGCGCACTGTCGGCTTTTGAGAAAATTGAAGGCTTTTAGGTGCGCCTTATAGTGCGGAAAATACGGTATATGAGCAGTCCCAGAATATATGAGTGATTGTTTCTTCAACGCTGTGACAAAAAGAGCAGAGATGATCTACGTTTAAGCCAAATTTTGAGGTTACAGCATTAACGGGAGAACATCTATGTAGGATTTTTAGGCAGACCTCACGAGTCTTATTCGTTACAAAATATTTTCTCGGCAAAAGCCAAACTTTGTTCCAATTAATGGCCGTAAAAGTATTGTTCCAACTAAAGACAGAAGCTGGTACTGACAGACTTCCTGGTGATAAGTTCTCTTAAACATTTGTTATTTGTTTTAAAGGTCCCATGGCATGAAATTTTCACTTTCTGAGGTTTTTGAACGTTAATGTGAGCTCCCCTACCCTGTTTAGGCCCCCCCCCATGGTTAAAAGTTGCGAAATGTCTAAACTGAGCATTTGCGATCCTTTGCTGCGTTACAAAAAATCGGAGCTCAAACGGGCGAGTTTGAACAAGGCACCTTATTGACGTCAGATCGAAAAAAGAAATGCAAATGCAGTTCCACCCCCGTCTGTCTGTACTCAGCGTCTCTGTAAATCACGCCCAGAGAGTTTGGACTGCGAATGCGCGAGGCAATGCAAAATGCGTTTTTTTTATTTGCCTGGAGGCACGTCCGAGTGTTTCTAGGCTCGGAAGTCCTTTATCTAAGCCTCTGGACCTTTGAACAGCAGTGGTTTAATTTTATTTTCTGTGGAAATGTGTTTATTTTTCAATGGAACGCTTCAAATCTCTCCCCCCGTGCAAAAACAAGGAAATGGATCAGCTGAGAGCTCTGAGCTCTGAGCGGAGAGTTTGGCCACGCCCCCACCCTACTATTGGCCAGCTCTTTTCTCCTCATTTGCAAAATTACTCTTTCTCATCTTATCTCTGTTTCTCATGCACTGAGTGTTGATTTTGAAGAAGGATTCATTTACAGTATTAGGGAACCATTAAGGAGCCATATAAAAGCATCAAGAAGTACCATGTCATGGGATCTTTAAAGCTTAAAAACGGATCTGAGTTACCAATAAACAACTCCGTCCCAGCAGGACCATCATTAGGATCGTGGACATTAACGTTTTCACTCCAGAAGGAATGGCATTAAAAACAATTGCATATTCTTTTGGTCTTACTGGAAAATTGTAAACGTTGAGAAATTCACTTTAAGAGAGGGTGATGCCTTTGTTGTTAAAGATCCCATGACATGGTACTTCTTGATGCTTTTATATGGCTCCTTAATGGTTCCCTAATACTGTAAATGAATCCTTCTTCAAAATCAACACTCAGTGCATGAGAGAGCCTCAGGGCCTTTATGGGGCCCTACGCAGAATTTGAATTGGGGGCCCCCCACACCACCAAAACTGCACTAATAGTTGCTTTATCATTTCATAGACTACACAGTTAGTCTAAGACACCCACTATCATCTGCGTTTTGAGTTGGTTTACATTATACTGTAACTTGTGTCATTATGGCTATTGCAATATAAAATACTCAGAACGATAGGAACTTTGTTTTTGAGACAGCTTCACAGCCGACTAGTCCACCTAGCTTATCCGACATTAAAATCACTCCTGTCGTGTTTGTTTGGTTGCGCAGCAGTGCTGTGGCAACAACCAGCAGCAAGAATTGGTTAACCTACATTGTACCAACTATGAAAATGATACAAAAAATGTTGTTTTTGTTTCTGCAATATCATATATTGATATTACCGTACTTTTCGTAGTATAGAGCGCACCTGATTATAAGCCGCACCAACCAATTTTTTTTTTTTAATTAAGATTTGTACATATATAAGCCGCACCTCACTATAAGCCGCAGGTGTCCACATTGTTACTTGAGATATTTACACAGAAAGATGGTACACAAAAGGGTTTTTTTATTCTAATTAACGTAAATACCGGTACATTCGAACAGCATCTACGGCAGAAACACAACAGCAGAAACACGGCAGAAAAACGCAGTAAAACAACTGTAAAATGTCCAGCCTGTAGCCTCATGCAACAAAATACCAAAACAGCTGCACACACAAAGCACATCAGGTAACAGCGGCAGACGTCAGCCCCATGCGTTAAACAACTGCATTAAAATCATGGAAATCAATGCACAACCCAGCCATAATTAAAAACAAAAAGTGTCTTACTTTCATGCGAAGTGCGATCCGCAACCCGCGAGTCCGCAACCCGATCGATAACGTCATCTGTGTCCAGGTTCCACACATTTTTCGCCCCCCGACAGCAGTGCTCTCTTCAATTTTTCCTTCTTTTTCTCCGCTCCCCCCTTGTGTTATTTAGTGCCTCCTCCTCGATTCATTTTACTAAACAATAATGCTAATCCAACCGTCCGTCTGTCTCCTCTTATACTTTGATTTGACCACACGACCACAATCTTCACCGTTCTATTAACTTTCATGAGAAACGCAACTAGTGCCGTGATTGGTCAATTCTCCGGCTGTGGGAATTTCCCGTAAGGCATTGCTTTACTTAAGTTGTCGCAAACAAACACAAAATACAGATATATTTGTTTTATTTCAAACTGTGCACATTTTTAACATCGTAGGAAGAAATATCCCTGTAATATATATGTAGTTTTAAGAGGTATAAATACCAAGTGGGTCACTTCAGTTGCAGCAATAGGGTGGAAAACGCTGACACGTGCAGTGGAGCTAGGTTTACGTGCTACATTTGCTGTCTTGATAAAGAATTAAGCCATACAGAAGAAAAATATTTTAGCAGGTGGCCATTCGAACTGGTCTTGGGGGCCCCCTGGTGGCGTGGGAGCCCTAAGCGGCCACTTAGTTCGCTTATGCCTTGGGTCGGCCCTGGAGAGCCTCGTGAACACAGCCAGAGCCAAAAACATCCCTCTCAAACACTCCATTCTGGGCGTTGTTGCTTGAATGCAAACGAGGAGGACAGAGACAGGCCAGTGCAGCAGGTGGGGGCGTGACCAAACTCTCCGCTGTTTCCTGGATTAGCGGTTCTGTGTTTTAAGAGCCGATTTCCATTGGAAAAAAACACATTTCCACAGAAAATAAAATTAAACCACTGCTGTTTTAGTGGTTCGAAGGCTCGGATAAAGGACATCCGAGCCTGGAAACACTCTCACGTGTCTCCAGGCAAATAAAAAAACGCATCTTGCATTCCGTTCGCGGTCCAAACTCTCTGGGCGTGAATTATAGAGACGTGGATGGACATCCAGAGGGGGGGGGGGTGTGTGGAACTGCATTTGCATTTTTGTGACGTCAGAAAGTTCCCTTGTTCAGAATCGCCCGTGTGGGCTGTCTTTTTTCAAACGTGGAAAAGGACCGCAAATGCTCAGTTTACACATTTCGCAACTTTTAGCCATGGGGGGGGGGGGGGGGGCTAAACAGGGTAGGGGAGCTCACATTAACGTTCAAAAACCTCAGAAAGTGAAAATTTCATGCCATGGGACCTTTAAACAGTTGGTGTACAAAGATGATACCCTGTTCAACCCAAGATTTTAGAAAAAGAGTTTTGTGCTTAAAACAAATGTCCTTGTTATTCCATATGTGATATTTATGAGGTGAAAAGTTCTGCTTATAAAGACCAACATAACAGTAACTGCTTGTGAAAGTTAGAAAGTTTAATTGGAAGCCTATCGATGCTATAATTGCATCTCAGAATAAAATTTAAACCTCCTAATGCATTGAAAATATGTGTTGAGATGAAATTCCATAAAGAATTTGGGTTTAATAAATATCTTTTGATCCACTTAATTTTGAAAGAGGAATGTAAGGTTTGAAAATCTAGCACATTAAACATTACTTAATTTATTAAAGATCCCATGACATGGTACTTCTTGATGCTTTTATATGGCTCCTTAATGGTTCCCTAATACTGTAAATGAATCCTTCTTCAAAATCAACACTCAGTGCATGAGAAACAGAGATAAGATGAGAAAGAGTCATAAATATCTCTCTCAAACACTTTATTCTGGGCGTTGTTGCTTGAATGCAAATGAGGAGAAAAGAGATGGCCTATAGTAGAGGGTGGGGGCGAGGCCAAACTCTCCGCTCTCCGCTGTAGCTCTCAGCTGATCCATTTCCTTGTTTTTGCACGGGAGGAGAGATTTGAAGCGTTCCATTGAAAAATAAACACATTTCCACAGAAAATAAAATGAAACCACTGCTGTTCAAAGGTCCAGGGGCTCAGATAAAGGACTTCCGAGCCTAGAAACACTCGGACGTGCCTCCAGGCAAATAAAAAAACGCATTTCGCATTGCCTAGCGCATTCGCAGTCCAAACTCTCTGGGCGTGATTTACAGAGACGCTGAGTACAGACAGATGGGGGTGGAACTGCATTTGCATTTCTTTTTTCGATCTGACGTCAATAAGTTTCCTTGTTCAAAATCGCCCGTTTGAGCTCTGATTTTTTGTAACGCAGAAAAGGATCGCAAATGCTCAGTTTAGACATTTCGCAACTTTTAACCATGGGGGGGGGGGCTAAACAGGGTAGGGGAGCTCACATTAACGTTCAAAAACCTCAGAAAGTGAAAATTTCATGCCATGGGACCTTTAATCATTGAATTTTTCTTTATAAGATGTACTTTTCCAAATGAAATCAAATAAAGTTTTGTCAACTTGTGTTATAATTTTCTTAGGTACGTCAAGGGCAGAGCTGGCATAAACTAAACTAGAAAGTCCTTCAGCTTTGGAGAGTAGGATTCTACCAGAGATCGAGAAGTCTCTTTGAAGCCACGTATTAAATTTAGTTTGAATTCTATACATTAGGAGGTTAAAATGTTCACAATGTCTTTTGTCTTCTTCTTTCATTCAGTATTTTACTTTTTGTTTTACAGGAATTCCTGAAATTTGTGTGGCATTACAGGATTTGACTGGGAATAATTCACATTTGGAAAGGTTTAATTTTAGCCCTGATGCTAAAGAAAATGTGACCAACAGGTTAAATCGCATTATACTTAACCGAGAAGAGTCATTTAAGAAGAGGGTTGTGTCATCAGCGAGTTGACTTAAACATATTTCTCTCCCTGCAATGGATAGTCCCTTGAGGTTGCTGTTTTTAATATAATTTGCTAATATTTGCATGGGTCACAAAAATAGGAAGGGAGAAATTGGACAACCGTGGCGTGTACCGCGTTCTAAGTTGAATCTCTGAGTTGTTCCATGGGGCAGTTTCTGTTATGCAGAAGTGTAAAGGTACGAATAGACTTTTTAAAGTGCTCGCCAAAGTTAAACAAGTCAAGAGCTTCAAACAGAAACTGGTGTTCTATTGAGTCAAATGCTTTTTGAAAATCCAAAAACAGAATAAAACTATCTTCTGAAATAAGATCGGAGTAATCTATAATGTCAAGAGTGAGTCTGATATTGTCAATGATGTATCTATTTTTCATAAAACCGTTCTGCGATTCCTCAATTACATCATTTAAAATCGTCTTTAATTTCTTTGCCAGACAAATAGCATGGATTTTGTAATCGTTATTAAGTAGGGTGATAGGACGCCAATTATCTCAAATTAAAGTGTCTTTTTGTGGTTTTGGAATTAAAGTAATTAGCCCCTGGCTAAGTTGGAGGAAGCTGTTCTTTCTCAATACAGTGGTACCTCACCTTACGAAATTAATTCGTTCCAGCAGTGGTTTCGTAACGTGAATTTTTCTTAAAGGGACAGTGTGTAGGATTCGTGGCGCATAGGTGGTTAGTAGCTATTCCACTTCCTCTTTTGGCTATGGCAGACCACGAGGGTCACCCGGGCGCGACGTAGCGCCGACATCTCGCGTGCCCGCGCACGAACCGTGCGCCGCTGTATACATAAAACGCGGTCCCCCGTTCACTTTTTTTTTTTCTTTTCGCATGAAAACACACAATCCCGATCATGATTCATGACACTCTACACATCAAATGAAACCTTACAGTCTCCTCTTTTTGACTATGCAATTCATTTCCCTGCAAAACAATCACTCCCCGAGCACATGGGGCTTTTATACAGAAAAGCACAAAACTTAGCTTACTTAGCTTACCTTTGAAGGCTCTGCACAGGTCAAACTCTGTATTTCATCATAAACTTGGTCTCAATCTGTCCATAAGGATCCAGCGAATAAAATCCAGTAAAACAATTTAGTTCAAAATACGTGTTATATCCATTACGATGTGTGATACAGCAGCATGCTTCTTTACACGAGGCTCCCCCCTTCCCCCCTCCCCTTCCCCTTCTCTCCTTCGCTCCTCCGCTCCCACATGAGCAGGCGCTAGCAGGAGCCGAGGCGAAGGATGAGCCCAAATGTCCTTCTGCGGCTCTCGTATTCAAAATGGCTGCCTCTGCATGGGGAAGATCCCCCTTTTATGTGACTATATCTAAGTCCAAAAGAATACTTTGATTTCATGGTGGAAGTGAAAAGGCTTGGAAAACAATGTATTTTTGAATGGGTATCTTCAATTTCAGTAATTAACAGGTAAAAATCTTACACACTGTCCCTTTAAGTTGAGTAGCTATTTCAATGGAAAAAGCCTGATCCGTTCCAAGGCCCCGTTCCAAGTTTTTTTTTATAGTGTAACTTTTTTTTATAGTGTAACACTGTGTTCTGCGTCCTGATTGGCTAAGAGACTGTAGACCCAGGACTAAACGTGGACTAAACCAGGTCTAAACAAGGTCTATACCTGGACTAGACCAGGACTAAACCTGGACTAAACCAGGACTGGACCAGGTGGATTAAAGCGCCGTGTGCGGATCTATTTCCTGGTTTCTCACGAGTCACAGCTGAGGCGAGCAGCGAGGAGGGGACCGCAGCGAGGGGGGGACCGCACGCAGTCCGAGCGCATGAACGAACGCAGGTAAGAGCCGGTGGAAGTAACTAGAGTTTTGTTCACCCTCTACCAACCATTTTGCTTTTGAGCGTATAAAAGCTCCTTTAGCTTTATTTATATACATCATATCCAATTTTAACTGAAGCGTTAATAATTCAGCTTGTTGTGCTTCAGATATATTTTCTGGAGAAATGGAGGATAAAGAAACGAGTTTAGTGATTATCTCATTTTTCCTCTTTTTTCACTAAACTGAGACCAATTTTATCTAATGTTGATCTTGAGGAGACTGTTCACTCTTTTATTTTAATCTCGTTTAGATTTTTGTAATTCTCTTTTTACTTGTTTTAGCGCATCTGCAGCTTGTACAAAATGCAGCTGTGAGGTTTTTATCAGGAGCAAACAGGAGAACACACATCACTCCAATTTTATCTTCACTGCACTGGCTTCAGGTGAAACTCTGTTGATTTTAAAATTATGGTTTTAACTTCTAGAGCTTTAAATGGCCAGGCACCCTGCTCCATCAGTGACTTACTGCGCCCCTACTCCTCAGGACGCACCCTGTGGTCCTCTGGTCAGGGCCTCCTGATGTCCCAAAGACCCGCTTTAAAACACGGGGGGGGGACCGGTCCTTTCAGGCTGTGGCCCCCAGATTATGGAATGCCCTGCCTTTAGCCCTCCGTGAGGCAGACTCTACTGACTCTTAAAAAGCAGCTCAAGACACTGCTTTTTAGACAAGCTTTTAATGATCCCATGACATGGTACTTCCTGATGCTTTTATATGGCTCCTTAATGGTTCCCTAATACTGTAAATGAATCCTTTTTCAAAATCAACACTCAGTGCATGAGAAACAGAGATAAGATGAGAAAGAGTCATAAATATCTCTCTGGAACACTCCATTCTGGGCGTTGTTGCTTGAATGCAAATGAGGAGGACAGAGACAGGCCAGAGCAGCGGGTGGGGGTGTGGCCAAACTCTCTGCTGTTTCCTCGTTTTAGCGGTGCGCTGTGCGCTGGCTCCACTTCCGCGTTTTATGCGCGAAGGAAGAAAGGAGAGGCGTTTCAATGAAAAAAACACATTTTCACAGAAAATAAAATTAAATCACTGCTGTTTCAGAGGTCCAGAGGCTCAGATAAAGGACATCCAAGCCTGGAAACACTCTCACGTGCCTCCAGGCAAATAAAAAAAACGCATCTCACATTGCGTAGCTCCCTCGCTAGACACACAGACGGGGGGTGGAACTGCATTTTCCGTGTGACGTCAGAAAGTTCCCTTGTTCAGAATCGCCCGTTTGAGCTGTTTTTTTCAAACGCAGAAAAGGCTCGCAAATGCTCAGTTTAGACATTTCACAACTTTTAGCCATGGGGGGGGGGGGGGGGGGGGGGTAAACAGGGTAGGGGAACTCGCATTAACGTTCAAAAACCTCAAAGTGAAAATTTCATGCTATGGGACCTTTAACTGTGTTATTTATTTGATTTTATATATGGTGTATTTTGCACTCTGTAAAGCACTTTGTGATTTTGTCTGTGAAAGGTGCTATAGAAATAAAGGCTTACTTACTTACTTACTTACTTCTCTTTTTTAAGCTTTGCTCCAAGTAATTTCCTCAATTCAATTTTTTTATATTGCCTTTCGGGTTCAGCTATATTGCTATATTATTCAGAGATTTTTCCCTTAATGAGTTCACTCACATTTTCATTCAGAGTGTTATTGAGCTTCCAGTAGGCTGGACATCTACGAGGTTCTGTGTTTGTTGACAAATTAATGGTCAGTGCAATTACTTTGTGATCTGTTAGAGGTGTTGGAATAATTTCAGTTTTACAATGCGAGAAAATGATTCAGATACAAGCCAGAGATCTATTCTGGATTGTAGCGTACCATTTTTATTGT
Source organism: Paratrypauchen microcephalus (assembly GCA_036785185.1). Taxonomy (NCBI): domain Eukaryota; kingdom Metazoa; phylum Chordata; class Actinopteri; order Gobiiformes; family Gobiidae; genus Paratrypauchen; species Paratrypauchen microcephalus. Next base: position 1,912,529 of record JAVJIX010000101.1, read on the forward strand.
TCCATGTGAATTCTCCAGTCTGTGGATTGTTTGTTCTCCATATATAAAATAAGACTCTCTCGTTCATAAACTCAGGTTAATGTTATTTTTGCTTGGGTCATTCGGGTACAGTTGAGAGTGCACGTCCCTGGTCACAAATGTTTGTGGAAGTGCGTCATTCCAAGTGTGTGCGCAGCAGTGTTGGGCACGTTACTTTGAAAAAGTAATTAGTTACAGTGACTAGTTACTAACCCAAAAAGTAACTGAGTTAGTAAAATAACTTCATTTATATAACTCTCATTAGTTGCTTTGTAGTTTAAGTTTGCTTTTTAGACAAACATTTACAGCAGGGCTCTCAACACGCAATTCGACGTGCCCCCCCCTCGGGAAAAATTGTTCACTCGCTAAACCAGGACTAAACCAGAACTAAACCAGGACTAAACCAGGTCTAAACCAGGACTAAACCAGGTCTAAACCAGGACTAAGCCAGAACTAAACCAGGACTAAACCAGGTCTAAACCAGGACTAAGCCAGAACTAAACCAGGACTAAACCAGGTCTAAACCAGGACTAAACCAGGTCTAAACCAGGTCTAAACCAGGACTAAACCAGGACTAAACCAGGACTAAACCAGAACTAAACCAGGACTAGACCAGGACTAAACCAGGACCTAGCCAGGACTAAACCAGAACTAAACCAGGACTAAACCAAGACTAAACCAGGTCTAAACCGGGTCTAAACCAGGATTCAACTGGGACTAAACCAGGACTAAACCAGAACTAAACCAGAACTAATCCAGGACTAAATCAGAACTAAACCAGGACTAAACCAGAACTAAACCAGGACTAAACTAAGACTAAACCAGAACTAAACCAGGACTAAACCAGAACTAAACCAGAACTAAACCAGGACTAAACCAGGACTAAACCAGAAGTAAACCAGGACTAAACCAGGTCTAAACCAGGACTAAACCAGAACTAAACTAGGACTAAACCAGGTCTAAACCAGGACTAAGCCAAGACTAAGCCAAGACTAAACCGGGTCTAAACCAGGACTAAACCAGGACTTAACCAAAACTAAACCAGGTCTAAACCAAGACTAAGCCAGGACTAAACCAGGTCTAAACCAGGACTAAGCCAAGACTAAACCAGATGTAAACCGGGTCTAAACCAGCACTAAACCGGGACTAAACCAAAACTAAATCAGGTCTAAACCAAGACTAAGCCAGGACTAAAACAGGTCTAAACCAGGACAAAACCAGGACTAAACCAAGACTAAAACAAGACTGTGTGATAACATATTATCCTGTGCATTACTGTATGATAATATGGACTTTTAGTTATAAAAGCATTTCCATATTAACAAAGTACCTTCTAATTCTACTGCTGCTACTACTGCTCGCACCCCCCCCCCCCCGCTCCTCAGGGAAAAAATGCCCCCCCCCCCCCGGTCCTCGGGAAAAAAGTCCCCCCGCTCCTCAGAAATCTCACTCCTAGCAATCATCAAAACTTGAGAGCCCTGCTTCAACTGAAAATTTAACTGAAACCTTTGACTGAAAACTTCTGCTCTAAAGACCCAAACACGCACAGACTTACCACGCTCTCGTCCACAGTCTGCCACGACGCAGAGCCGCTCCCTCCCTGCGCCCACGGCACTTCCGGCCAAAATGAAAGTAAAAAGTGTAAACAAGTCACAGATCAGCTCTGGAGCTGAGCATGAAGAGCGCTCACTCTGCTGACAAGTTCAGACAGATCTGTGTTCCAAAGAACGTTTAAACTGGCATAACATACTAACAGGAGTGTCAAACTCATTCTGGTCCCGGGGTAGAGTGACCACCGGCATGAAACAGGGAGGGGGGGGGATTATTATTATTATTACTACTACTACTTACTACTACTATTATTATTATTATTAACGAGGTCCAACGTGCTCCATAAGCATAAGAAATCCAGGGTTCTCTACAAAGGCGAATGGTAAGTCACTCATTGCGATGATTTGTGCTCCTGGCTGTGTTCTCCTGGGCCTTCGCGCTGTCAAGGGGCATTTTTCTCTCCTTTTCGAACTCTCCTGCAGCGTGAGCTGACTCGTCTTTGGCTGGGTTGCCTGTAACTCGCTGTATTGTGTCGGGTGTTTGTTTTTGAGGTGCCGTATCGGTTTGTTGTGTTAAATGTCGCCCTTTCCTTTCCACCCCTCACAATCCCAAGTTTACATATCCCACCGTTTGCTATGTCCTCAACTTTATAGTATTTCCAGGCCGCAGACATACTCGCCAAACATTATAGCGTTCTTATAGCGCTCATTATAGCGCTCTTCTTATCTCTTCTCTGTACTCGCGCTTTGAGCTGCTTCCGTGTATTTAACCAATAGTGTGTCGCCGCACACGTTGATGTTTCTGTGTGAAGTCTCACTCTGTGCCACCGCATAACCACAGATCTCATCTAGGATATGTTAAAAAATAATAAGAATACTTGCTACTAGCAAGTGTGAATAATGGGTGGGGATTTATGACGATTTATGCAACGGTGGCGACGAGGGTCCGAAAGGAGGACAAAATGTAAAAAAGGAGGACACGTGACAGACGGCCGGACAGGCAGCTCTAAAACCGGACGAAATCCGGACGAAATCCGGACGAATGGTCACCCTATCCGGGGACCAGATTGAACCTACTTTGATCCAAAAGGGGCCTGATCAGAAAACTCATGGCAAATATAGTATGAAAGTTGAGTGTGAGTGTTGGAGGTGGTCGGATGGGCCGATGGCGCAGATTGGCAGCCTCGCTTCCGTCAGTCTGCCCCAGGGCAGCTGTGGCTACAGAAAGTATCTTACCACCACCAAGTGTGGAGTGAATGAACAATGAACTGTAAAGCGCTTTGGGTGTCATGAAAGGCGCTATATAAAAATGCAATGAAAAAAAAAAAAAAGAAAGGGAAACACAAATCTATTACAGAAGTCTTTTTTTATTTTATGAACTCTTTCTTTTATAAAATATTATAATATTATGAACAATCTGAAACTTGAAGAAAAATGCAGTTTCAGCATAAGTGTACAGGTTTGCCATTCACCTCCTGAACAAACAGGGATTAGTCCATTTGTCTTGGAAAATCCTGCACTCGGCGTCCACTTTTCTCATTTTTGACATTTTGCTGATGAGGGTGTCACGGTCGACAGTCAAAACGATGGTCCTTTAAGAGCGTTTGGAAAGAGGCGAGTCTTCATTTGTGCTGCTCTGGTGGGAGGGGCCACGTACAGAGGCGCTGGTGGGAGGGGCCACGTACAGAGGCGCTGGAGACGCTGCTATGCTAAACTGTGCAGAAAATTACCAATATTTTAATAGAAAATTTAAACATAATTAAAATATTTCAACAGAAAATCAGCTGAGGGCCAGATTAAAGGTCTTGGAGGGCCGGATTTGGCCCCCGGGCCGCATGTTTGACACCCCTGGTCTAGATCCATGTGCGCAGTAACACTTGTGTTTGCAGAATCCCAACTCTACAGAAACAATTTTAAAGAAAGACCAAACCAATGAAATATGGAGTTTTGATTTGAATTTAAAGAAACTATAAAGAAGAAAGGTGTTGGAGGTCTGACTGTGGAGCGTTCTCACTTCACACAGGTTCTTCACACAGGTTCTTCACACACAAATAATGGATTATACATTGGTTATTTGTTTTAATCCTTAAAAACAGGTCAGATTTACCGATAAACAGCCCTGTCTCATCATTAGAAACTTGGACATGAGCATTTTCACACCAGAAGGAGGACGTGAAAAACAGTTACTGAAAAATTGTAAACACTGAGAAATTCACTGTAGGAAAAGGTGACGCCTTCATTGTTAAACAGTTGGTGCATAAAGATGATGGCCAACCCTTTTTTTTTTAGGAAAAGTTTACTTGTGCGGTGAGAAGTTGTGCTCATAAACTAAAGACCAACATAAACTAAAGTAACTGTTTGTGAAAGAACATTTAACTGGAAGAATATCGATGCTTTAATTACATCTCAGAGTAAAGTTTAAACCTCCTTCAGATACATGTGTTGAAATGAATAAATATCTTTTGATCCATTTAATTTTAAAAGAGGAATGTAGAGTCTAAAAATCTAGTACGTTAAAGCCCCAGTGTGTAGGATTCGTGGTGCATAGGTGGATGGTGCTATTGCACTTTCTGTTTTAGCTACGGCAGACCTCGAGGGTCACCCGGGCGCGCGCACGAGCCGCGCGCCGCTACTGTATAAATAAAACGCGGTCCCGTTTTTTTTTTTTTTTCTTTTCTCATGAAAACACACATTCCCGATCATGTACCATGACACTCTACACATCAAATGAAACCTTACAGTCTCCTCTTTTTGACTATGCAATTCATTTCCCTGCACAACAATCCCTCCCCGAGCACATGGGGCTTTTATACGGAAAAGCACAAAACGAGGTTAGCTTACCTTAGAATGCTTTGCACAGGTCAAACTCTGTATTTCACCATAAACTTGCTCTCAATTTGTCCGTAAGGATCCAGCGAATAAAATCCAGTAAAACAATTTAGTCCAAAACACGTGTTAGATCCATCACGACGTCTGATCCGGCAGCATGCTTGTGTTGTTTACCCGAAACCACGAGCCTTGCCGAAGGCGAAGGCGGAGCCCAAATGTCCTTCTGCGGCTCTCGTATTCAAAATGGCTGCCTCTGCATGGGGAAGATCCCCCTTTTATGTGACTATATCTAAGTCCAAAAGAATACTTTGATTTCATGATGGAAGTGAAAAGGCTTGGAAAACAATGTATTTTTGAATGGGTATCTTCAATTTCAGTAATTAACGGGTAAAAATCTTGTCCCCAGTGTCCCTTTAAATCCACCAATATTTAATGTATGAATCTTTACACTTTTCCTAATGAGGTGTGCTTTTTTCTTCCAGATCAAATAAGATTTTGTCTGTTTGTGCGTTTGACTCCTGCACTGATGGCGTGGGATAGTGGACTACGTCTGATGTCACACTCCGCGCCTTTTCTGACGCCTTTCTCTTATTTGTGGGTTGTTTTTCTTTTTTTCTCCTTTAAAACTCAGAGTCATGATGGGAAAAAAAAGAGCATGTGAAATGTGTGTAGAATCCCTCAGTCGTCCAGGTAGAACCAAAGGCAAAAGGAGAAATTCAGTTTGTCGACTGGACAAAAGTTTATTTGGTGGAATCCGTTTCTTCTGCTTCTTTAGTTCTGGTCAGACGCTGGTGGACACTGCCTATATCTGCCTGAAGGGGGCGCTCACTACAATGAAATGACTCTAAGACTACCACACCTACTTGTTTCCAGTTGGTGTTAGTTAGGTGGGCCTGTTAGATCTACAGTGGGAGTGGAGTGTGGGTCTTGTTAGCAGAACCATTCAGGACCATAATGGTGTTTTCACACCTCTGGACCTGACCTGCTGCACTATTGTTTTCTTTGTTTTGATTTAGGTTTGAGGATAGAGTTATAGATGGAGACAAATGATGTCTGAGACCTCCATTTGTGTTCAAGGAAGGATTCTCTTTCTTTAACTCCTCCTCTCAAACCAGTTCTTTTCTCTGGCCAAGATCTGGTCCTCAAAGGAGTGGCCCGTGGCTTTTAGGTGGAGATGTACGGCAGACGGAGGTCCTTTTAGGTGGAGATGTACGGCAGACTGAGGTCTTTTTAGGTGGAGGTGTACGGCAGACTGAGGTCCTTTTAGGTGGAGATGTACGGCAGACGGAGGTCCTTTTAGGTGGAGATGTACGGCAGACTGAGGTCCTTTTAGGTGGAGATGTACGGCAGACTGAGGTCCTTTTAGGTGGAGATGTACGGCAGACTGAGGTCTTTTTAGGTGGAGGTGTGTGTGTGTAATCCATGTCAATTATCCCACTTCCGGTTACAGTTTTTTTGTGGCGGGATAACTTCCTTTAAGTTCCGGTGTTTGGATGAAAAGTATGGGTGGGGAAATTGACCACCAAAATAATCCACCAAAAGTGCATTTTTCCGCACTTTTGGTGGATTATTTACCTGTCTCGGCTTAAGATGTGTAAGGGACCCCGTCCCCCGCTCGTCTACACAAAGGATCAGCTGATGGCGCTGCGCAGCGCAGTTGTGTTCCCCCGAGACAGGCATGTTATCCCTGACGAGATCCTGCGGACGACACGCCATGGACGCCGCGCGGGACGTAAACTCCGGGAAAAGAAGAGACGCTGCAGGCCGGTCCTCCCCTCCGTCATCACGGGGAATGTGCGCTCCCTCGCCAACAAGACGGACGAGTTTGCGGCGCTCGTTAGATTTCAGCGGGAGTACAGGGACGCTAGCGTCATTGTTTTTACGGAGACATGGCTAAAGCCCTATTCGGACGGGATTAGTTTTCCAGGGGGATGTAGAGTAATGTGGGTTTATCACAGGACCTCTGTAATATAAATGACCCATTCACACAGGACAAGAAATGTCCGTAATATTCATTTGACATGGGAGGAGTTTGTTTACGCTCTGCCGTCACGTATTCGTTGCCGTGCACGTCATGATTAGCCTATGTGTAATGATAAAAGGAGAAGTTCAATTTGTCAACTGGACAAAGTTTGTTTGGTTGAAAACGTTTCGCCGCTCATCCGAGACGAAGCCTCTTGGATGAGCGGTGAAACGTTTTCAACCAAACAAACTCTATCCAGTTGACAAATTGAACTTCTCCTTTTATCATGGATTCTACCTGGACGACTGAGGGACTTTTCACGCACCTATGTGTAATATTAGCGATCTATGCAAATTATTGCCCATAATCAGGACTAATAGAGCATACATGACCTAAAACAAGCAGAAGTTTCATGCCTCTGACGACTGATTTATACCTCTTGGTCTTTTTCATTGGTCGATGTGTGCGTTTGTTTGAGAGTACCGGTAGATCATTTTGTTTGCCGGCAAAACAAAGCGCTTCAAGCTCCTCCGTGTTTGAAAATTGCGGTAAATTATTTCTTTAAACGGATGTGACGAAATATTACATACATCTTTACCGAGGGTCGCATTCGCACGGGATTAATATTCCCTATGGTAATTCCCCCAGACCGTTTTACAGAAGGGGAAACTCGCTGTAAATTTCACAGACATACTCCTATGGAGATAATTTTGTCTCATAAAGATTTGTATAAATAAAAAAAGATATAAATAAATATAAATACATTTATAAATATTCAAACACAAAATACAAATACAAAAACACGACATACAAATAATTGATAGAATGTATATAAATACACAGGCACTTGTAAATATATTTTCGAGATTTGTAAATATATTTTCGAGATAGAAACAGTAGAGTGTGTGTGAGAGTGGGAAATAGCACGAGTGAGTGGTTTCCTGTGAGGGTTGGTTTGCGTCAGGGATGTGTGATGTCTCCGTGGTTGTTTAATGTGTATATGGATGGTGTGGTAAAAGAGGTGAATGCAAGAGTGTCAGGTAAGGGTGTGAGCATGGTGAATGTTGATGGCAGCGAATGGAGCATGAATCAGTTGTTGTTTGCAGATGATACTGCACTAGTGGCTGATTCAGAGGAGAGCTTGGCACGTTTGGTTGAGGAGTTTGGAAGGGTGTGTGACAGAAGGAAGCTGAGAGTGAATGTGAATAAGAGTAAGGTGATGAGGTGCACGAGGTCAAAGGATGAACGTAGGTTGAATGTGGCATTAAATGGGGAGTTGTTGGAAGAGGTAGAGTGTTTTAAGTATTTGGGGTCGCATGTTGGTGTGGATGGTGGAATAGGGGGTGAGGTAGAGTTTAGAATGAATGAAGTACGTAAGATATGGGAGGGAAAGAAGAGAGTGTTTGAATGTAGGTCACTGGGAATGGTTGCGAAAAGGAGATTGTATGAGGGTGTGGTGGTGCCTGCTGCGTTGTATGGGGCTGAAACGTGGAGTTTGAAAGTTGCGGAGAAGAGGAAGTTGAATGTAGTTGAGATGAGATGTCTGAGGAGTATGTGTGGTGTGACGCGCATGGATCGTGTGAGAAATGAAGATATCCGAGAGAGAACTGGTGTGTTGCGAGAGTTGGCTGAGAGAGCAGAGCAAAAGGCATTGGGATGGTTTGGACATGTTGAGAGGATGGAAAGGGAGCGATTGGTGAAAAAGGTGTATGAATCTGATGTGAGTGGAGTGAGAATGAGAGGAAGACCGCGAATGGGATGGACAGAGGGTGTAAGAAGAGCGTTGAATGCAAGAGGGATGACTGTGGTGCAAGGGAGAGAGGCTGCTCAGGACAGGGATGAATGGAGAGAGTTTGTGTATGAATGAATGGATGGGTGTGGTAGAGGACGGGTCTTGATATGAAGCGGCAGGGGGAAACCAGCTTTGGCTGAGGCCCTGCTGTGGAAGTGCCCACACTGGGCTGTGCAGCTGACCCTGGTGCAGTGTGGTGTGGTTTTAGATCGGTCCTTAAACCAAGGTGTCCTTTTCCCCAACATCATCATGCCTCTCCGGTGACGTTTGGGTGGTGCTGGCGTCTGAGTGCTGGTTTGTTCTGAGTGCTGGGTTGTTTGGGGGGTTGCTGGCGGGCTTGGGTGGTATCACCAGGTCTGGTTTCGGGGTGCCGAGGGGGCGGCTGGCTGGTGCTTAGGGGTGTGGTCCGGATGGCCGCCTGGATCCGGGGTTCTTTGGGGTTTTGTATGGTGGACGGGGGCACCTGGAGGGGGGCGACGTTATCTAGGTGCACCTTTAGTTATTACTGTTACTGCTGTTGTAGTGGGATGATTGCGGATGGTCTGGACCTGGACCCTCTCCCAATGTTTTGGATTGTTTTTAATGCATCATTTCTTAGTCAGGGCAAGCTGAATACCTACACTTAGGCTGCAGGACAATGTCCTCCTTCTTTGAATGCATCATTTCTTAGTGAGGGCTGAACACCTACACTTAGGTTTGCAGGACAATGTCCTCCTTCTTTTAATGCATTTAGACACAATATAAATAGCATACACATTATACACAATATAGGGCAACATAGGATATGAAGAAATGTTCGGAGAGGGGGGAGAAGTGGATTTTAAAGTGGGGCGACAGCGGTGATGGTGATGGACGGAAGGTGTGCTTGGGTGCTCGTCCCCCTCTAGGTGCTGTCCCTGTGTGGTCCTCTGGAGGATTCCTGGGTGCTGGCGGTGGTCCGGTTTACGCTCTGGGTCTGGCCGGTCATCCCTTTGTGCCGCCTGGGGCGGGTCCTGGGGGTTTTTCCGCTCGGGTTCGCTGGCTGCCTTCTCGGTTGTCCAGTGCATGGATGGGGGGTGGGTGGACGCCAGTGTGGGAAGAGAGTGGTGATGGTGATGAGGAAAGGACGCTGGTACAAACGAGGGAAAAAAAAACAAAACAAAAACAAAAACAAAAATGTAACAAAACAAAAAAGGAACAAAAATGTATGCCCTGTCTAGGCTACCCCACTATGGTGGGACACAGCCTTTGTATATAGATAGATAGATTTTCGAGATTTGAAAACAAATGTATTGGAGTCTGCATTTGTGGATCCATTTATTGCTTTCGTGTCGATGACGTAATTGTGAGACAGTTCTACCGCAAACCACGATTCACAAATAAATGTCACCGGATTTGAATACAAATAGCCTTCACTGGACATCCAGCAGATGGCAGTGTTGAGCAGCTTGTGTACCTGGTCAGGTGGTGAGGGCTGGTGCTCAGAGGCGTTGTACGTAGTCAGTCAGTTCGGCACTGTTAGCGGTGGCCTGAGTTTTGCCCAAAATGATATCCAGGTCGCTTTCCACTCGACTTTCCACTCAAGCGAGGGCCCACTGTAGTCTCATTTAGTTAAGAGCAACTATGATAAAAGGAGAAATTCACTCATTCACGCATCTAAAGAGCAACTACCGACAAGCTCCTCAACACTGCCATCTGCTGGATGTCCAGTGAAGGCTATTTGTATTCAAATCCGGTGACATTTATTTGTGAATCGTGGTTTGTGGTAGAACTGTCTCACAATTACGTCATCGACACGAAAGCAAAAAATGGATCCACAAATGCAGACTCCAATACATTTGTTTTCAAATCTCGAAAATATATTTACAAATGCCTGTGTATTTATATACATTCTATCATTTATTTGTATGTCGCGTTTTTGTATTTGTATTTTGTGTTTGAATATTTATAAATGTATTTACATTTATATATATCTTTTTTTATTTATACAAATCTTTATGAGACAAAATTATCTCCATATACTCCGTTATGTTTACGGACATGGCGCGTTCAGACAGGACTAAATTCCCTGGTAATTATTACTTCACCCCATGTCACCCCATAAAACTAATCCCGTCCGAATAGGGCTTAACACCGCAAATCCCGGACTCTACCCTCACTGTGGACAACTTTCACCTGCTGCATGCAGACAGGACGGAGGAGAGCGGGAAGAAGAAGGGAGCAGGACTAGTGCTGTTTCTGAACGAGAAATGGTGTAAACCTGGACACTGTACAGTGAAGGAGCAGATGTGTAACAAAGACATTGAACTGTTCGCTGTCGGCATGAGGCCCGTTTACCTGCCCCGGGAGTTCTCACATGTCTTCACTCTGGCTGTGTATATTCCTCCCAGTGCTAACGCGGAGAATGCTTGTGACACTCTGCTCTCCTGCATCAGCTCTCTTCAGTCTCAGCGTCCACAGGCAGTGTTGTATAAAGTACTGGAAAATCAAACTCAAGTAAAAATATAGGTACCCCTCCCAAAAATGACTCTGGTAAAAGTCGAAGTCACTGACTGAAATGTTACTTGAGTAAAAGTCTTAAAGTATCTGGAACTTCTTGTACTTAAGTATGACAAGTAATGTAATTAAAAGTACAAGTAAAAGTATGAGGCAAAGGCAGTCTGAAGCTAACCCTCGCTTTGTTACTTAGCACAAACACACAGCGCTTGTTTACATTTTTAAAAGTAGGCACATGTTAATGTTATTTTTTGTCCTTTCTCATTCGTTACACTTAGCCTACAGCTATGCCTTCCCTTGAGCCGAAAAAGCTAGGTAGCCTGTTAGCTCCAACATCGTCAAATACGCTTTGTGTAACCGAAACAATGTCACACAAAGTTAATTTCTACATGTTATGCTCAAGGTTTCACAACGGTGTCTAGAATGTCCATGTTATGGTTACTGAAATTGGAATATAGATGCTAACAATTTCATTAATCTAGAACTTACCTCGATGTGTTTCTTGAGGTTGGACGGGGAGTTTCTGTAAGATAGGTTTTCCACGTTTCTTGGAAGGCACAAGAGGCACTTCATTCGATAGGACGAATCCTTTATATCAGCGTAAGAGAACATTGTGTTTAAGTACGGCCAGGGATGCTCATCGTCTCATCTACACCAACAGGTGTAGGCTGATTGTCATGCGCAAGTAGCGAACAAGCCCAGGCACGACCCGACTTCCTTGTAGTCCGTAGTTTTTTTTGTAACGAGTAACTAAACGGCACATTGAAAATGTATCGGAGTAAAAGTATGCAATTAAATTCGGAAATGTAGTGAAGTAAAAGTAAAAGTTATCATTTTTTTTAAAACTCAAGTAAAGTACAAAGTCTCCCAAAATTTACTTAAGTACAGTAGTGAAGTATTATTACTTCGTTACTATACAACACTGTCCACAGGCCCTCTTCATCATCACAGGGGACTTCAACCACACATCTCCCTCATCTGTCCTGCCAACATACACCCAGTATGTGACCTGCCCCACAAGAGACAATAAAACTTTGGATTTATTCTTTGCCAACGTCAAGGAGGCCTATATCTCATCACCCCCCCGTTTTCCGAACAACAAGCCGTGGATTAACTCAATGTAAGTGTATCCGGGAGGTGTGGTTTGGTTGAGAGAGAAGTAGTCCAGGGGTTTGTGCCAGGTTTCAACTAGGCACGTGAAATCGAGGTTATTGTCAGTGTGCCGTAATGGGAATTATGGCGATAAAACTCCTCTCTAACATCAAAGACTCTGCAGATATGGTTGTCTTTAAGCAGGTTTATTGACGGTCGAAAAGGTGAAACTGTAAAATAAACACATGTAAATTACAACACGCCAATCACAAAAACACACAGCAAACAAACACAAGGCTGCAAATCCACACATTGAAAACATCCGACGCCATTTTGAAAACCTCGTGGTTCAAGTGTAATTAACCCATTAAAATACTAGCTTTACAAACAAACCTTACAATGCTGGATTTCAAAATAATTATGACTAAAGTTGTTAAATATACATAAAAAAATACATTCCGGCGATGCAACCTCAAAATAAAGAAATTCCTGCAGTCAAAACGTGCTGCATACGGCCATGTCTGCTTCTTACAGCTATTACTTCCGGTTCAATAAAGTTCGGCTCGGAACGTGTGCTCTGATTGCAAACTCGAAAATGTCCACTAGATGTCGCCATACAAAACTGAAACTAAACTAAATTAAAGATTTTAAATTATACATTATTATACATTTTAACCTCTTTTTTATTTTTATTTTTTTTTAAGTCTTTATGCATGACAGAACAGTCTGTAATATATTCGTTTAAAATGAGGCTTTTATTGTTGAGTATTGAAGAGAGACACCTTTAGGTGGCGCTGTGAGGACGGAGGGAGAGGGCGGAGATTGGCTGGTTTCACGTGCGGTTTGTTGTGGTGACGTAATGAGGAAACAGGTGAGCGGTGAGACCAGAGGGACGGGATGGCATTGGGAGATGAGAAGTTGTAGTGAAAAATGCGACCGGAGCCTCTGTGTGGAGGTCGGAGTAGTCCAAGTTGTTGGAGAGTATCGGTGCAGGACGGGCGGCGGCGGCTGCGACTGTTGAGGCAGTGAAGAGCGGAGGCAGAGTACCGGAGAGCCATGCTGTGGTGGACCGGTGAGAAGCCAGCGCCAGCCCCGGGCAACGGCAGTGGAGCAGTCCCGGTGTGAGGCACAAGGAGACCAGGAAAATCCACAGGGGCGAACATCCGAAGTCCGGGAGAAAGGCCAAAGGTCCCGCCAGATGTGGACTGGGACAAAAAAATGGCCCTGGCATTTTTGGCTTAGACCGGCCCCTCATAATTACTGGTTTAGTCCTGGTTCAGACCTGATTTTGTCCTGATTTAGTTCTGATTTAGATGTAATTAGTCCTGGTTTAGTCCTAGTTCAATCCTGATTTAGTCCTGGTTTAGTCCTGGTTCAGACCTGGTTTAGTCCTGGTTCAGACCTGATGTAGTCCTGGTTTAGTCCTGGTTCAGACCTGGCTTAGTCCTGGTTCAGACCTGGTTTAGTCCTGGTTCAGACCTGATGTAGTCCTGGTTTAGTCCTGGTTCAGACCTGATGTAGTCCTGGTTTAGTCCTGGTTCAGACCTGATGTGGTCCTGGTTTAGTCCTGGTTCAGACCTGATGTAGTCCTGGTTTAGTCCTGGTTCAGTCCTGGTTTAGTCCTGGTTCAGACCTGATGTGGTCCTGGTTTAGTCCTGGTTCAGACCTGGTTTAGTCCTGGTTCAGACCTGGTTTAGTCCTGGTTCAGACCTGATGTAGTCCTGGTTTAGTCCTGATTCAGTCCTAATTTGTGGGCCGGTCTCTAAGTAAAAAAAAAAAGAAAAAAAAGAAGGGCATCGGCCCCTAGGACTGTCGGCCCACCGGGAAAATGCCCGGTATGCCCAATTACCAGTCCAGGCCAAAGGTCCCGCAGTCGTGCTGTCAATGCCGAGGAGCGGAGATCTCCTGCACTGGCAGGCAGGGCTGCGGAGAGCACGCAGGCTAAGTACCCGTCTGAACTGAGCACACCAGGACGGTTGGATCCTGGAGGGACAATTCGTGGGGCCCCAGCTGCATAGCCAGGTGGGAACGGCAAAACACCGCTCGGAAAGTTGGAAAAGACAAGCACGCCGGGGACTCAACAGCAGGACACCCCCGTGCAGGTAAAACGCCGATCAGAGTCACGGCCAGAAAAGAGGTGATCATTGATGTTTACAGAAAATATAAAAAGTATCCAAGCAATATGTTGTGTGGATGCAATTATAATCCATTAAAATCCATAGTAAAAACACCTTTTCAGGGACGGAGCGGCAGCCAGTGTGCGCCAGCATCCGCCATCTTGAAAGTCAAGATTAGTCCCATTAGCTCCTAATCCTAACCCTAATCCTAACCCTAATCCTAACCCTAATCCTAACCCTAACCTGAACCCTAACCCTAACTAACCCTAACCCTAACCTGAACCCTAACTAACCCTAACTAACCCTAATCCTAACCCTAATCCTAACCCTAACCTGAACCCTAACCCTAACCTGAACCCTAACTAACCCTAACCCTAACTAACCCTAATCCTAACCCTAACCCTAACTAACCCTAATCCTAACCCTAACCTGAACCCTAACTCTGAACTCTGCTGAACAAAAAAGGTCTTTTGTTTTGTTTGTGTTTAAGTACATCTGCTACATACATACACACACACATACACATATGTGTGTGTGTATGTGTGTGTATGTGGCGTGTGTGTGTGTCTGATTTAGTGTGTAGATATATAGATATATAGATAGTACTTTTACTGCAGTAGTGCAGTAGTTTTGCTGTAGTTCCGCTGGGAGGAGGACCACTTCCTTTTCCGTTCTACTTCTTCAAATTTGACTTCCACCCCAAAGTTTCAGTTCTGAAACAAACACCTGAAACTCACCAGTGTCTGCTCGTCTGGACTCTGGACTCTGCTCCTTTGGACTCTGCTCCTCTGGACTCTGCTCCTCTGGACTCTGCTCGTCTGGACTCTGCTCCTTTGGACTCTGCTCCTTTGGACTCTGCTCCTCTGGACTCTGCTCATCTGGATTCTGCTCGTCTGGATTCTGCTCCTCTGGATTCTGCTCCTCTGGACTCTGCTCGTCTGGACTCTGGACTCTGCTCGTCTGGACTCTGCTCCTCTGGACTCTGCTCCTCTGGACCCTGCTCCTCTGGACTCTGCTCGTCTGGACTCTGCTCGTCTGGACTCTGCTCCTCTGGACTCTGCTCCTCTGGACCCTGCTCCTATGGACCCTGCTCCTCTGCTCCTCTAGACTCTGCTCCTCTGGACTCTGCTCCTCTAGACTCTGCTCCTCTGGACTCTGCTCCTCTAGACTCTGCTCCTCTGGACTCTGGACTCTGCTCCTCTGGACTCTGCTCCTCTGGACTCTGGACTCTGCTCCTCTGGACTCTGGACTCTGCTCCTCTGGACTCTGCTCCTCTGGACTCTGGACTCTGCTCCTCTAGACTCTGCTCCTCTGGACTCTGCTCCTCTGGACTCTGCTCCTCTAGACTCTGCTCCTCTGGACTCTGGACTCTGCTCCTCTAGACTCTGCTCCTCTGGACTCTGGACTCTGCTCGTCTGGACTCTGGACTCTGCTCCTCTGGACTCTGGACTCTGCTCGTCTGGACTCTGGACTCTGCTCGTCTGGAGGCCTTTCTGAAGGTAAATCTCGAATATTGTGACATCACAAGGTGGAACATAGCTTTTTGACTCGTTTTGGAGGAGGTCAGACATTAGAACTTGGCTTACAGCTCACAGGGGCCCGTTTATTTATTTTATTTATTGGTTTATTTGCCAGGGACAGTGTACATTCATTAACATATCTGTAAATGTACCAGAATTAGCCAAAAGGCGATTTTTCATCTGTTGTCCCTGGACACATCTTAAAATAGTCTCCCTAAAAACAATGAAAACAAAATAAAATAAAATTACACAGTGAACACGTTTGTGTGATTATAGGAGCTTTTCTGGAGGAGGGTGCGCCACCTGCTCGTCTCCATGGAGATGTTACTGTTCAGACTCGAAAGCCCCGCACTGTGGCATTAAACGTGTGTACAGGGCCAGAAGAGGGACCGTGTGCGTCATTGTGACTTTGAAGTTATTTCCGCACAATAAAAAACGCTGCAGTCGATTCAGAGCAGAGAAAGTGTAATGCCACACTGCGGAACATCGCACACAGCTACAGGGCCCAGCACACACAGGAAAAGTGACACAGTGCAGCTTTAAGACAGAATGTAAGATTATTTAACAAAGATTTGTATCTGTGTGTGTATGTATTCTGTATTTGTGTGTATTTGTGTGTATGTGTTCTGTGTTTGTGTGTATTTGTGTGTATGTGTTCTGTGTTTGTGTGTTTGTGTGTATTTGTGTGTACGTATTGAGTGTTTGTATATCTTTGTGTATTTCTGTGTATTTGTGTGTATTTGTGTGTGTGTGTATTCAGTGTTTGTATATTTTTGTGTATTTCTGTGTATTTGTGTGTGTATGTATTCAGTGTTTGTGTGTGTGTGTGTGTTTGTGTGTATGTGTTGTGTGTTTGTGCGTTTGTGTATTTGTGTATTTGTGTGTGTATTTGTGTATTTGTGTGTATGTGACCTCTGTTTGTGCGTTTGTGTATTTGTGTGTATTTGTGTGTATGTATTCTGTATTTGTGTGTATTTGTGTGTATGTATTCTGTATTTGTGTATATGTGTTCTGTATTTGTGTGTATTTGTGTGTATGTATTCTGTATTTGTGTGTATTTGTGTGTGTATTTGTGTGTATGTATTCTGTATATTTGTGTGTATGTGTTCTGTATTTGTGTGTATTTGTGTGTATGTATTCTGCATTTGCGTGTATTTGTGTGTGTATTTGTGTGTGTATTTGTGCGTATGTATTCTGTATCTGTGTGCATTTGTGTGCATGTATTCTGTATTTGTGTGTGTATTTGTGTGTATGTATTCTGCATTTGTGTGTGTATTTGGGTGTATGTATTCGTATTTGTGTGTATTTGTGTGTGTATTTGTGTGTATGTATTCTGTATTTGTGTGTATTTGTGTGTATGTATTCTGTATTTGTGTGTATTTGTGTGTGTATTTGTGTGTGTATTTGTGTGTATGTATTCTGTATTTGTGTGTATTTGTGTGTATGTATTCTGTATTTGTGTGTATTTGTGCGTCTTCCTGTTTCTCAGAAGTGTCGTTTGCAGAGACATCGCCTTTTACGGTCGCAGGTTCATTTGAGGAAACAGCTCAGTTTGTGGTTTGAGGTTAAAAATAACAGCGATGATTGCTCACAGGCACAAGGGCAGAGTGTGAAACATGCTGCAGACACGCCCGGACGGAAGTGACATTTTCACTTCGTGTTAAAGACGCCACAGTTTGGAACTAAAACAAATTAGAATTAGACCTTTTTTTGCTTCTCACTCACGATCCTAAGGACATAAATGACCCTCAGGACACACATTGGATATAAAAGTCGACACACACCTGTTCAAATTCCAGGTTTTTGTGATGTAAAGAAAATTACATCAGGATAAATAAATTCACAACTTTTTCCACCTTTAATGTGACCTATAACCTGTACAACACAACTGAAGAACAAACAGAAATCCTTCAAGGAGATGAAGTACAAATAAACACCTGAGATAATGAGGCTGCAGAAGTAGTGACGCCCTTTTAGAACTCGGTGGCTGCAGAGGCTTGAACATTTGGACTGAATATAATTTGTGTAACTCCAAATGTTTCTCAGCCTCTCGTGCGGCTCCTCGTGCGGCTCCTCGTGCGGCTCCTCGTGTTCGTGTTTGACGTCCTGACCTGCTCCTGATGAGGCGACAGATGGAGTCTTGTGGGATGTTCTCCCAGATCTGTGTGAGGGCATCACTGAGCTCCTGTAGAGTCTGAGGAGCATCCTGGAGGTCTGATGGACCCAAACATCATGTCCCAGAGGTGTTCTCTCAGGTTTAAGTCAGGTGATGGTGAGGGACATTCAGTCGTATCGAACCTTCATCCTCCAGGTTCTTCCCGCAGACTCACATGAGGCCGGGCAGAACCCAGGACCTGCTGCACCGTAGGCTCTGACAGTGGGTTCAAGGACTTCATCTCCATATCTAATGGCGTCAGACAGACGTCTTCTAGCCGGTGGAGGTCTGTGTGTCCTTCATGGATCTGCCTGTCCAGACCATCCCTGACCCACCACCAGATGCTCACACAGAACCCTGGTGCAGCAGCCGAGCGTTCTCCTCGTCTATTCCAGACTCTTTCACGTCCGTCACAGGAGCTCAGGGTGAACCTGCTTTGTGAAAACAGGCACCAGTGGAGCTCCACGGTGCTGGGCGTGAACACGGCGCCCTCTACAGGAGGTGGAGTCCTCAGGTGACCCTCCTGAAGTCTGTGATTGTTTCAGACGTTCAGTGTCCTGCTGGAGGTCATTCTGTAGGACACGGGCAGTGCTCAGCCTGTTCCTCCTGCACAAAGGAGCAGATCTGGGTCCTGCTGATGGGTTGAGGACCTTCTACGGCCCTGTCCTCCTCTCCTGGAGGAACTGCCTCCTGAAAGCTCCTTCATGTTGTAAATTGTTGTTGTTGTTTTTTCTTTC
This sequence comes from Paratrypauchen microcephalus, assembly GCA_036785185.1. Taxonomy (NCBI): domain Eukaryota; kingdom Metazoa; phylum Chordata; class Actinopteri; order Gobiiformes; family Gobiidae; genus Paratrypauchen; species Paratrypauchen microcephalus. The sequence continues at coordinate 1,930,777 of JAVJIX010000101.1, forward strand.
TACAGAGGAGCCGCTCTGCTCCAGGAGAAGATGAGGACCTCCTCCTCCCTCCTCCTCCTGCTGCTGCTCCTCAGCTCCGGTGAGTAAGTGTGTGTGTGTGTGTGTATGTCTCATGTGTGTCTGTCTCATGTGTGTCTGTCTCATGTGTGTCTGTCTCATGTGTGTGTGTCTCATGTGTGTGTATGTCTCGTGTGTCTGTCTCATGTGTGCGTCTCATGTGTGTGTCTCATGTGTGTGTCTCAGGTATGTATGTCTCAGGTATGTATGTCTCGTGTGTATGTCTCATGTGTGTGTCTCATGTGTGTATGTCTCATGTGTGTGTCTCATGTGTGTATGTCTCATCTGTGTATGTCTCATGTGTGTGTGTCTCATGTGTGTGTGTCTCATGTGTGTATGTCTCATGTGTGTATTCTCGTGTGTGTGTCTCATGTGTGTATGTCTCATGTGTGTGTCTCATGTGTGTCTGTCTCATGTGTGTATGTCTCGTGTGTGTGTGTCTCGTGTGTATGTCTCATGTGTGTATGTCTCATGTGTGTCTTGTGTGTGTCTCGTGTGTGTGTCTCATGTGTGTATGTCTCATGTGTGTGTCTCGTGTGTATGTCTCATGTGTGTATGTCTCATGTGTGTGTGTCTCATGTGTGTGTGTCTCATGTGTGTATGTCTCATGTGTGTATGTCTCGTGTGTATGTCTCGTGTGTGTGTCTCATGTGTGTGTGTCTCATGTGTGTATGTCTCGTGTGTGTGTCTCGTGTGCATGTCTCATGTGTGTGTGTCTCGTGTGTATGTCTCATGTGTGTATGTCTCATGTGTGTGTGTCTCGTGTGTATGTCTCATGTGTGTATGTCTCATGTGTGTCTTGTGTATGTCTCATGTGTGTGTGTCTCATGTGTGTATGTCTCGTGTGTGTGTCTCATGTGTGTATGTCTCATGTGTGTATTCTTGTGTGTGTGTCTCATGTGTGTATGTCTCATGTGTGTATGTCTCGTGTGTATGTCTCATGTGTGTCTTGTGTGTGTGTCTCATGTGTGTGTGTCTCGTGTGTATGTCTCGTGTGTATGTCTCATGTGTGTATGTCTCGTGTGTGTGTGTCTCGTGTGTATGTCTCATGTGTGTATGTCTCATGTGTGTCTCATGTGTGTGTGTCTCATGTGTGTATGTCTCATGTGTGTCTTGTGTGTGTCTCATGTGTGTGTGTCTCATGTGTGTCTCATGTGTGTGTGTCTCATGTGTGTCTCATGTGTGTGTGTCTCATGTGTGTATGTCTCATGTGTGTGTGTCTCATGTGTGTCTCATGTGTGTGTGTCTCATGTGTGTATGTCTCATGTGTGTCTCGTGTGTCTCGTGTGTGTGTGTCTCGTGTGTATGTCTCATGTGTGTCTTGTGTGTGTCTCATGTGTGTGTGTCTCGTGTGTGTCTCATGTGTGTGTGTCTCATGTGTGTATGTCTCATGTGTGTCTCATGTGTGTGTGTCTCATGTGTGTATTCTCGTGTGTGTGTCTCATGTGTGTCTCATGTGTGTATGTCTCGTGTGTGTGTCTCATGTGTGTCTCATGTGTGTCTCATGTGTGTGTGTCTCGTGTGTATGTGTATGTGTGTCTCATGTGTGTGTGTCTCATGTGTGTATTCTCGTGTGTGTGTCTCCTGTGTCTCATGTGTGTATGTCTCGTGTGTATGTCTCATGTGTGTCTTGTGTGTGTGTCTCATGTGTGTGTGTGTCTCGTGTGTGTGTGTCTCATGTGTGTATGTCTCATGTGTGTCTCATGTGTGTGTGTCTCGTGTGTCTCGTGTGTGTGTGTCTCATGTGTGTATGTCTCATGTGTGTCTCATGTGTGTATGTCTCATGTGTGTCTCATGTGTGTGTGTGTCTCATGTGTGTCTCATGTGTGTGTGTCTCGTGTGTGTCTCGTGTGTGTGTGTCTCATGTGTATGTCTCATGTGTGTATGTCTCATGTGTGTATGTCTCATGTGTGTCTCATGTGTGTGTGTCTCATGTGTGTATGTCTCATGTGTGTATGTTTCATGTGTGTATGTCTCATGTATGTCTCATGTGTGTATGTCTCATGTGTGTCTCATGTGTGTATGTCTCATGTGTGTATGTCTCATGTGTGTATGTCTCATGTGTGTCTCATGTGTGTATGTTTCATGTGTGTATGTATCATGTGTGTATGTCTCATGTGTGTCTCATGTGTGTATGTTTCATGTGTGTATGTCTCATGTGTGTATGTCTCATGTGTGTCTCATGTGTGTATGTCTCATGTGTGTGTGTCTCATGTGTGTATGTCTCATGTGTGTATGTTTCATGTGTGTATGTCTCATGTGCGTATGTCTCATGTGCGTATGTCTCATGTGTGTCTCGTGTGTGTGTCTCATGTGTGTATGTGTATGTGCTCAGGTGTGTGTGAGGAGGTGTGTTCCAGGTCTCAGATCGACAGCTGCAGTGACTGTATCCGAGCAGGACCCTACTGTGCCTGGTGCCAACAACTGGTCAGAACCTCCTCTCTCCTCCTCTCCTCTCTCCTCCTCTCCTCTCTCCTCCTCTCTCCTCCTCTTCTGTCACCTCCTCTCTCCTCCTCTCCTCCCTCCTCCCCTCCTCTTCTCTCCACCTCTCATCCTCCTCTCCTTCTCCTCCTCCTCCTTTCCTCTCCTCCTCTCCTCTCCTCCTCTGTCCTCTTCTGTCACCTCCTCTCCTCTCTCCTCCTCTGCTCTCTCCTCCTCCTCCTCTCTCCTCCTCTCCTCTCCTCTCCTCCTCTCTCCTTCTCTCCTCCTCTCTCCTCCTCTCCTCCTCTCCTCCTCCTCTCCTCTCTCCTCCTCTGTCCTCCTCTTCTGTCACCTCCTCTCCTCCTCCTCTCCTCTCTCCTCCTCTCTCCTTCTCTCCTCCTCTCCTCCTCCTCTCGTCTCCTCTCTCCTCCTCCTCTCTCCTCTCCTCTCTCCTCCTCTCTCCTCTCTCCTCCTCTCTCCTCCTCTCCTCCTCTCTCCTCTCTCCTCCTCTTCTCTCCTCCTCTCTCCTCCTCTCCTCCTCTCCTCCTCTCCTCTCCTCCTCTCTCCTCCTCTCCTCCTCTCTCCTCCTCTCCTCTCCTCCTCTCTCCTCTCTCCTCCTCTTCTCTCCTCCTCTCTCCTCTCTCCTCTCTCGTGGTGGGTCTCAGGTGGTTCTTCTGGTGCCTCCTCAGAACTTCACGAAGCTGGGGGAGCAGGAGGCGGTTCGCTGTGACACTGAGTCCACACTGAGATCTCGCGGGTGCAACGCCGAAGACGTGATCACCGTCGCCAATCACCAAACGATCACCAAGAATGAACCTCTGAGCGAGAGCTTCAGCCAGAAGGACAAGGATCCTGTCCAGCTGCAGCCGCAGGAGATCCAGCTCACGCTTCGACCCGGTGAGGACAACACAAACACAACATAGCACAGCATACAACACACTCACACACACACTCACGGGTTGTGCGTTCTTGTACCCGCAGGTTTACCCGTTAAGTTCCCGGTGAAGTTTAAGCGGGTACAGGGGTACCCCGTGGACCTCTACTACCTCATGGACCTGTCCTTCTCCATGAACGACGACCTCAAGAACGTCAAGAAGCTCGGGACACAGCTCTTCTCCGCCCTGCAGGGCATCACCGAGTACGGACGCATCGGTACGGAGCAGGACTGAACCAGGACTGAACCAGGACCAGACCAGGATCAGGACTGAACCAGGACCGGACCAGGACTGAACCAGGACTGAACCAGGACTGAACCAGGACTAAACTAACCTGGGAAATTCCAGGCTGCTTTCGTTCGTTCCGATCTGAAAGACAGTCTGGCAACTAGGCTAAGTGAGCTCTCCTGATTCTGGGAGCCAATCAGGGAGCGGGGAGGGGTGGAAAGATGGTGACTCGTACTACGTGACAAAAGGAAACTTGTAGTTTGAACTGACAACTGACATGATTGGCTCTGGGCTACGTATACGCCAAATGATAGACATTTGTAACCAGTGTTCCCTCTAAGCTGCGCGCCTGCGCAATTGCGCTCTGCTCGCACATTCTCAGCGCACAAGAAAACCTTATGCAGCCAGCGCACTGTAAATGAATTCGATCTATATTTTTTTCTGTATCATTTTGCTGTAACTCAGTGAGTGACAGGTGCCCAGCCAATCATACGATACGATTCACTTACGCTACGCAGCCAATCATGGCATTGACAGTACTTGTGTACGTGCCCTGCCCATACACGCTATAACAGTAATAACAGTGCAGCGGAGTTCAGATACGCTAATGCTAACCAGAGCACCGCATAAAATAAAATCTAACCTCAACTGACAAACAAAGCGCTGGTTAGACGCACGGAACGACCAATCTGATAGATGCACATGTGAATGTGACACGCGCCAGGGAGAAGACGACTACAGACACATTTCGACCGTGTTTCTCTAGCTTCCTTCAGTAGTTGTAGTTGCACATCTCCGCTGTCAGAGCGGCAGATCATGGAGGGAAGAACACAGGAAGAGGAGACAAGTAGAGCCATAATGTAATCTTCCCCTGTTTACTTTGTTTTCATAGTTTTTTTGTGAGCCAAAAAGATGGGACTCTCTCAAAGTGTGAATCCTCTCCCCAGAGCATTATACCACAGAGCGCTGTCACTCATGCAAAATTACTGAAATAGGCTAATAATTAAAAAAACAAGATATAAAGTGATAATAATTTATACTTATTTTAGTGATCATTATTTTGGGAAAGATTACCCATCTTATGGCCTATAGGTCCTACAATCCATAAAACAAATCTGCAGCTATTTGCAGGCTGTATTTATCAAGCTAAAAAAATCTCTTAATGTAATTTTACAGATTTATACACTGCTCATTTATGGACCGTAGCCCACAGTTTTTTTATTTGAAGTTATTTTAATTATTTGAGGTTATTTTTCAAAATATTGTACTGTTTAATGTTTCACTGACATGCAACATATACAAAGCTCATGAACAGATTTTTCTCTTTGTCATTCTAAGTGGACCAAAAAAATCAGTTAAATTAAAAGTAATCTAAGGCAAATAACTGCAGTAATTTGATAAATAAGCTGTAACTTGTGATGATCTCAGGTGTGATACTGGTGTGGCCACAGTGTGCAGGTCGGAAGTCGCTCACAGGGGTCCAAGGAACGCTCGGGGAGTTAGTGTGTTTGCTCAGACACATGAAAAATTAGGGGGAACATTGTTTGTAACAACCAATAAACGGCCGTTGGCGATCGTAAACCACACCTCCACTACGAGATATTCAGTAGGTGCTCCCAGACCATATATCACTGTGATATGGTCTGGGGTAAACAAGGCAAGGACTAAACCAGGACCGGACCAGGACTGAACCAGGACCAGACCAGGACCAAGACTAGGACCAGACCAGGACTAGGACCTGGACCAGGCCAGGACTGAACCAGGACCAGACCAGTACTAGACCAGTACTAGACCAGGATCAGACCAGGTCTAAACCAGGTCTGATTGTGTTGCAGGTTTTGGGGCGTTTGTGGATAAGCCTGTGCTCCCGTTCACGAACACAAACCCTCAGAAGTTGGAGAAGCCATGTGATGATGCGTTGGCGCAGTGTCAGGCGGCGTTCGGGTACCGCCACGTCCTGAGCCTCACCGAGCATGAGGACCGCTTCACCGCCGAGGTCAACAAACAGCACATCTCCGGAAACCTGGACTCACCTGAAGGAAGTCTCGACGCCATGATGCAGGCCACAGTGTGCGGGGTGAGAACTGGGACTGAACTGGAACTGAACCGGAACTGAACCAGGACTGAACCAGGACTGACCCAGGCTTTTAACAGTTTAAGTCCAGCTTTAGTCTCGGTTTAAGGTGCACTCACACCAGGAACCGAGCCCAGGCATAGCCCGGATGGGACCTTGGCCCGGTTGGGACCTTGGCCCGGTTGGGACCTTGGCCCGGTTGGGACTTTGGCCCGGTTGGAGGAAATGGGCCAAAGCACGGCACGGTTACTCATGTATGAGCCCTGTGTGTATCTCCTGTCCTCACAGGGACTCCCAAACTTCCTTCACCCCGGACACTTCCTCCAGCTCCTCCGGGGGAACCCCAAGGTGTTCCCAGGCGAGCCGGGAGACATAGACATAGGAGCGGCGGCTCTACTTCGAGCTCCTCCCGTGTGACTGAGCTCCTCACCCTATCTCTAAGGGAGCGCCCAGCCACTCTGCGGAAGAAACTCATTTCGGCCGCTTGTATCCGCGATCTTGTCCTTTCTGTCATTACCCAGAGCTCATGACCATAGGTGAGGGGAGGAACGTAGATCGACGGTAAATTGAGAGCTTTGCCTTTTGGCTCAGCTCTCTCTTCACCACAACGGTCCGGTACAGCAACCACATCACTGCCGACGCTGCACCGATCCAGTTGATCCTCATCCCAGCCGCTTCACACTCACTGCAAACCGCTCCAATGCACACTGGAGGTCCCGGTTCGATGAAACCATCAGGACAACATCATCTGCAAACAGCAGAGATGAGATCCTGTGGTTCCCAAACCGGATCCCCTCCGGCCCCTGACTGCACCTAGAAATTCTGTCCATAAAAACAATGAACAGAACCGGTGACAAAGGGTAGCCCTGGCGGAGTCCAACATGCACCGGGAACAGGTCCGACTTACTACCAGCAATGCGAACACAGCTCCTGCTTCGGTCATACAGGGACCGGACAGCCCTTAGCAAAAGGCCCCGGACCCCTACTCCTAGAGCACTCTCCACAGGACCCCACGAGGGACACGGTCGAATGCCTTCTTCAGGTCCACAAAGCACATGTGGACTGGTTGGGCAAACTCCCATGCACCCTCGAGCACCCGATGGAGAGTATAGAGCTGGTCCAGTGTTCCCTGGCTGGGACGAAAACCACACTGCTCCTCCTGAATCCGAGGTTCGACTATCGGTCGAATTCTCCTCTCCAGCACCCTGGAATAGAACTTACCGGGAAGGCTGAGGAGTGTGATTCCCCGATAGTTGGAACACACCCTCCGGTCCCCCTTCTTAAGCAGAGGGACCACCACCCCGGTCTGCCAGTCCAGAGGTACTGTCCCTGACCGCCACGCGATGTTGCAGAGACGTGTCAGCCAAGACATCCCCACAACATCCAGAGACTTAACTTACTTAGGATGGATCTCATCCGCCCCCGGAGCCTTGCCACCGAGGAGCTTTCCAACCACCTCAATAACTTCAGCTAGGGTGATGGACGAGTCCGCCTTGGAGTCCTCAGTCTCTGCTTCCTCCTCAGAAGACATGACGGCGGGATTGAGAAGATCCTCAAAGTATTCCTTCCACCGTCCGACAACATCCCCAGTCGAGGTCAACAGCTCCCCACCTGCACTGTAAACAGTGTAGGTGAAGCACTGCTTCCCCCTCCTGAAGCGCCGGACAGTTTGCCAAATTTCTTTGAGGCCGTCTGAAAGTCCTCCTCCCTGGCCTCTCCGAACTCCTCCCAACCCCGAGTTTTTGCCTCTGCAACCGCCCAGGCTGCAGCACGCTTGGCCTACCAGTACCCATCAGCTGCCTCAGGAGGACCATGAGCCAACAAGGCCCGATAAGCCTGACGGGATCCCTTACTTCCAGTGTCCACTACCGGATTCAGGGATTTCTGCTGCGACAGGCACCACAGACCTTATGACCACAGCTACGAGCGGCCGCATTGACAATAGAGGCTGAGAACAAAGCCCACTCGGATGTCCCCAGACTCCCTTGGAATCTGAAGAAGCCCCTGTGAGGAGAAACACAGCGAGGCCAGTTACGTGGCCCAGATTGGCTTTACCGGGGCCCTACCCTGGAGCCAGGCCTGGGGTGGATACTCGACAGCGTGCGTCTGGTGGCCGGGCCTTCCCCCAGCCTGTTGGGAACGTCTGGCAGAGCCGTCTGTCAGGAGGACCTTCAGCTCACACCTCCGGGAGCTTCTACCAGACTCTCACTCTTTAAATGTTTTCTGCCTCTAGACATTTTTCTACTAAACCTTTGGTGCTGCTGCGCCTCAACCAACAGTGTGACCGCGTCATCTGCACATGGCTCGGTTCGGTTCAAATACAAATACTACAAATACAATGCGGCACGTTGGCTGAGTGGCTAGCGCTCATGCTTCACAGCAAGAAGGTTCCGGGTTCGATCCCCGGGTCGCCCGAGCCTTTCTGTGTGGAGTTTGCATGTTCTCCCCGTGTCTGGGTGGGTTTCCTCCGGTTTCCCCCATCAACCTAAAACATGCTCCAGGTAAAATCCTCCTGAGGTCCTGACCAAACCGAAGCAAGAAGATCCTGGAGATGGTCCCCGGGCGCAGTAATGTGCTGCCCACTGCTCCTAATAACAGGATGGGTTAAATGCAGAGAAGAATTTCTCCTGTGTGAGATCAATAAAGTCACTTCTTCTTAAGTACATTAACATCTAAATAATGTAATAAAATAAATAATGCGCAGAGCTAGCATTAAGCACTAGTGTGTCTACGCAGGATCAGATCGGCTGGAGGAACAGCAGCACTCGGCTCCTGGTGCTCACCACAGACGCCGGGTTCCACATGGCTGGAGACGGGAAACTCGCCGGGATCCTGGAGCCCAATGACGAGAGCTGCCATCTCCATGACAACCTGTACGCCAGCAGCAGCCGCATGGTAAGGACGGGTCTGAGCTGGGTCTGAACCAGGTCTGAACCAGGTCTGAATCTGGACTGACCTGCCCCAGTCTAAAGAAGGTTCTTACCTGATCTAGAGGAGGTTCTTACTCAGTCTAGAAGAGGTTCTTACCTGATCTAGAGGAGGTTCTTACCCAGTCTTGATCTGGTTTCAGGACTACCCGTCCGTGGGGCAGCTGGCTCTGCAGTTGGAGAAACAAAACATTCAACCGATTTTTGCCGTGACCGAAAATGTCTACGGCATCTACGAGGTGAGTGGCGTCCCATTTCTTAGGGGAACATTCGTACCCCGAGCCCTCTCAGCTCGGTCTCGAGGGGCAAGACAAAGACGTAGATAAAGGGGAAGAGGATTAAACCAGAACTAAACCAGGACTAAACAAGGACTAAACCAGGACCAGATCTAGACCAGGTCTAAGACTATGATGTGGTTTCAGGAACTGTCAAAGATGATTCCCAAATCTGAGGTGGGAACTCTATCGGCGAATTCGGACAACGTGGTTAAACTGATCAGAGACGCCTACAACGTGAGTCAGTTGCCCTCCCCGTGTGTCAGATTGTGTCAGATGCCCTCCCTGTGTGTCAGATTGTATCAGATGCCCTCCCCGTGTGTTCCAGAGGCTGTCGTCTAAAGTGACTCTGACTCATGGAGCTCTTCCTGAAAATCTGCGCGTGACGTTTTCACCGAAATGTGACGAACCGGGACCGAGCGGAGAAAACACGGGAGTGTGTGAGAACGTCCAGCAGGGGAAGGAGGTACTACTACTACTACTACTACTACTACTACTACTACTACTACTGCAACTACTACTGCAACTACTACTGCAACTACTACTGCAACTACTACTGCAGGGCTCTCAAGTCTCACGCTTTGAGAGTGTGACACACGTAATTCGACGTGTTCACACGCTCACACGCCACACATGGTATTTCTCACGCTGAAATTTTTTTAAGCAATTCAAAACTGTAGCCACTGTTCACAGCGCTTCTGTGCCCAGAAAATCGGTAAGTTAATGCAGGCACCGCGCGTCACTCGCACACCAGTACTCGAGTTGAGCGATCAGCTGTGAGGCCGATCGCTCACAGCTGATATTTACGCGACATTTCCAAGAGAAGAAGAATCCTTAACTTGCTACGTTAATGCTACGTAAGAAGGAACTCTCGCTTCGGGACACGTTCGGGATATGTCTTTTTCTCCGGAGCTCCGGATTATTAAAGACCATGACACGTACATAAGCAAACTGTCGGGAGTGACCACGTTCTTATGGGTGAGTCATATTATCAGATTATTTCTGCATCTATTTCGGCACTAAACCAGGACTAAACCAGGTATAACCCAGACCTAAACCAGGTCTAAACCAGGTTTAAACCAGGTCTAAACCAGGTCTAAACCAGGTCTAAACCAGGACTAAGCCAAGACTAAGCCAGGACTAAACCAGGTCTAAACCAGGTTTAAACCAGGTCTAAACCAGGTCTAAACGAGGTCTAAACCAGGACTAAACCAGGTCTAAACCAGTTCTAAACCAGGACTAAACCAAGACTAAACCAGGACTAAACCAGGTCTAAACCAAGACTAAACCAGGTCTAAACCAAGACTAAACCAGGACTAAACCGGGTCTAAACCAGGATTAAACTGGGACTAAACTAGGACTAAACCAAGACTAAGCCAAGACTAAACCAGGTCTAAACCAGGACTAAACCAAGACTAAACCAGGACTAAACCAGGTCTAAACCAAGACTAAACCAGGACTAAACCAGGTCTAAACCAGGATTAAACCAAGACTAAACCAGGACTAAACCAGGTCTAAACCAGGACTAAACCAAGACTAAACCAGGACTAAACCAGGTCTAAACCAAGACTAAACCAGGACTAAACCAGGTCTAAACCAGGATTAAACCAGGACTAAACCAGGACTAAGCCAAGACTAAACCAGATCTAAACCGGGTCTAAACCAGGACTGAACCAGGACTGAACCAGGTCTAAACCAGGTCTAAACCAGGACTAAACCAAGACTAAACCAGATCTAATCCGGGTCTAAACCGGGACTAAACCGGGACTAAACCAGGACTAAACCAGGACTAAACCAAAACTAAACCAGGTCTAAGCCAAGACTAAACCAGGACTAAACCGGATCTAAACCAGGATTAAACTGGGACTAAACCAGGACTAAACCAAGACTAAACCAGGTCTAAACCAAGACTAAGTCAAGACTAAACCAGGTCTAAACCAGGACTAAACCAGGTCTAAACAAGGACTAAACCGGGACTAACCCGGCACTAAACCAGGACTGAACCAGGTCTAAACCAGGACTAAACCAGGTCTAAACCAGGACTAAGCCAAGACTAAACCAGATCTAATCCGGGTCTAAACCAGGACTAAACCAAAACTAAACCAGGTCTAAACCAAGACTATGCCAGGACTAAACCAGGTCTAAACCAGGACTAAGCCAGGTCTAAACCAGGACTAAACCAGAACTAAACCAGGACTAAACCAGGTTTAAACCAGGACTAAGCCCAGACTAAACCAGGACTAAACCAGGTCTAAACCAGGATTAAACTGGGACTAAACCAGGACTAAACCAAAACTAAACCAGGTCTAAACCAAGACTAAGCCAGGACTAAACCAGGTCTAAAACAGGACTAAACCAGGACTAACACGGCACTAAACCAGGACTAAACCAGGTCTAAACCAGGACTAAGCCAAGACTAAACCAGGACTAAGCCAGGACTAAACCAAAACTAAACCAGGTCTAAACCAAGACTATGCCAGGACTAAACCAGGTCTAAACCAGGACTAAGCCAGGACTAAACCGGGACTAAACTGGAACTAAACCAGGTCTAAACCAGGACTAAACCAGAACTAAACCAGGACTAAACCAGGTTTAAACCAGGACTAAGCCCAGACTAAACCAGGACTAAACCGGGTCTAAACCAGGATTAAACTGGGACTAAACCAGGACTAAACCAAAACTAAACCAGGTCTAAACCAAGACTAAGCCAAGACTAAACCAGGTCTAAACCAGGACTAAACCAGGTCTAAAACAGGACTAAACCAGGACTAAACCAGGACTAACCCGGCACTAAACCAGGACTAAAC